>CM077155.1:10882799-10953033 GCA_039583875.1 Platanthera guangdongensis
ACGTGGTGGTCATGAACCATCTGTCATGAACGTCTGACCACACCCTAAAGAATTTCATTCATGCATTTTTTATACTCATAACTAGTTTATTTTCTTGGTAGTGGTCATAACCTTTTTCATGCATTATTTTTTTGTTCAAACTCACCGGAGCAATAAATCGCCTCAAACAAAACCTAAGGTTCTGTTTGGGAGGACTTATTTTCACCGGTCAAGCGGTTTACTACCGCATGAACCGGACCTTAATTAAGTTCTGGTTCATGCGGCCATAAAAGATCTTGTTCATGCGGAAGTAACCGCTTGACCGGTGAAAATAAGTCCTCCCAAACAGAACCTAGAGTTGAAACTTTCTTTTTTGCAAAATTTATGAGAAAACAATCATAAATATTTCATCAATGTGCATGAACTTAATATGTAGATATGTAATAAAAGGGATTGTTAAAGACAACCCTTATTTGGCTAGTGGCAGCTCATTGATAATGACAAATCAAGTTTTTACATAAGCAGACCAACTTGTTAATGACAGCCCAAATTGTTTTTTGGATATACCAAAGCTCACCGGCGGGGGCGGCGAGAGAGGAGTTGCCGGAGAGGCGACAGTCTTTTCCACTACATGCCCAGGGGTCAGCTCACCGGCGGCGGGAGAGGCGACAACGGTTGAGGAAAAAACAGGATCCAGTGGGTCGGGTTCGGACTGAAGAGGGGGAAAATGATGTTTGGCCATCTCCTCCGCGGCGGCGGCGGCGAGAGAGGAGTTGCTGGAGAATTCGGGCGGCGATCCATTTGCTCGGGTAGGTCTGGAAGAGGAGGCAGAATGCGTCCGAGAATTCGAGCAGCCGCGGAGGCGATCCAGTTGCAGGGAAATCAGGCGGCGAGAGAGGAGTTGCTGGAGGCGCTGGACGAGGTCGGGCGGCCATGGCGAGCGTAATGCGTCAGGGAGCTAGGGCGAGCGGGAGTTATCGGGAAAAAGGGGAATGCGTCGGAGAGCTAGGGCTGCCATTAGGATTAAATATTAGACCTGGGAAAAAATTGGATTTAATTAAAAATGTTGGACTGCCACTAGCCAAATAAGAGCTGCCTTTAACATTTCCCTTAATGAACTCCCGAAAGTGCAAAAGTAAATAATTGCATTACTTTTCAACAACACAATTACTCCACTGTTTTCTCTATCCCCCCTCTCCCTCTCCACTCTTTTGCGATTTCTGCACTATGATGGGTGTCGCCTTGAGATTAGGCATGCAAATAAAAGCTGCAGGGCAGGACCCAGGCTGAGTTGAAAATGTATGGGCTTTTTATTTCTGGGTGCAATAAGCTTGGGCTTTTTTTATTATCGGGCCCAGTAGGCTTGGGCCTTGTTATTTATAGGACCAAGTTGAGCCCGACCCACCTTATAAAATAGGGGCTTGAGACTGATGATCCGAGCCTAGGCAGGCCAAGCTTGCATCTCACTAGGTAGTCTCAATGCCTCCATTTTGTTGGGCGGTCTGCCCAGGAAAATATGGCTCGCAGCACTGCCCATCTATATGGGCTTGGTGCTCGGGCAGACCTAGGCCCGACACTAGTTAAACACCAAAATGAGCTCATTAAAGTGCCTGGTGAGGTCCCTAGGCCCGTCTTGGGTCTGGGCATTACCAGGCATGTGCCTAACCGGGCAGATCCGGGCTAGACTTTCGGACTCAGGTTTTATTTGCACCTACACTTAAGATTACTACAAGGAAACACCTATATGCGTTCCTTACCTCATCGAAACGAGTGCTAAAGAAGAAGATACATATTTGACAATATAATAAAAAGAAGCATATTCAATTTGTATATTGGGCTTTTAGAAAGCCTCATTAACTCTTGAAGTGACATTGAGCTAGAATTGCTGATATTGAGCTAGAATTATGAAACCACTTTGTTGATGCAGATGACTCTTGTCTCCACAACCCAGTTTTAAACAATGACCCACCACAAATCGGAACGAAAAACCTTATCAAAAGATGGAAGGCACATTCAACCAAAAATTAGCAAATACTTTTCCAAGCCCAATGAGCAAGTGCGACACTGCCAAACTTTGGTCCACGATTTTTCTGATTGGATACCATTGAATAAAATCTTGGACATTACTGAATCCTAGCTCCCAATCCTCATCAAATAGAATACATAGAGAAATGGAAGAGAAAAACCTTTTACATTGATTTCACTCTCATATACAAATGAAATGGATTATCCTCTTTTATAGGTCCTCAGTTCTATTGTTCAACAATCTGTGTTTCCATTTTGGGGATTAATTAAAGTAAGCAAGCAGTGCAATCATAGGCGCAAGAGAATTTATATTGTAGAGAGTACCCATCTTGTAATGCCGAATACAATAGTTTTAACCCGAACTCACACACTCTGATTGGCTTTTGGCAATAACTCAGTTGATTAATTTGCAAGTTGATCTACTTTTCTTCATGTGGTTGTTGTTATGGGAGACTCTTGGATTCTCTATACTTCGATTTGAGAGCACCAATATCATTCATATGAAATCCTTCATTCTCGGAGCATAGAACGAGATAATCAATGGAGACTTGCTATGGTTTTGAAAACCTCCTTCCACAATGTTTCCTTGTCCCCTCCCCTCTTATGGCTCCTCTCTCGGCCAAAGCACCAAACGCAAGAGCCACCCCTCAGCTCCCTCCTCTTACTTCCATGACCTCCATGTGTGTTCATAGTTGCCACTAAAAGTTGCTGACGTGAAGGAGGAAAAAGTTGTTATTGTTAATTTTTTGATTGCAAAGAAACAACTTACGAGACAAAGAAACAAGGTTTGCAGCACAAAGTAATTAAATAGGTAAAGAGAGAAACAACTACGAAGGCGAGACAATTTGACGTGTTATTGGACATTTACAACAATAACAACACTTGCACCGGTTGTAGTTTAATCACTTCAGGCCGTTAAATTGGCTGTCTGAAAATGCCATGGCACAAAACAGAGTTTTAAAACAAATATTGCGGCAAGCCAACAAACCATGGAAAAAAAGCTCGACTTCGGACTTCGACACTTACCAGAGTCACAATGCCTCCAAGATAAGATAACGGCGGTGCATCATGAACTTCTCCAATTGGTTAGTACCGTCTCTTTCAATTCAACGGCGACGACCCCTCTTCCTATAGCATAATCTCATCTTCACCTCGGAGATAAACTTATTGAAGAACAAGAAATGCGGGCTTAATGCGCCCATCCTTTCCTCAGGTCAGATGGATTGACTATATATCAAATTTCAAGACGAGATGGCCATAAATATTTGATGTCTGCTCATGTGCTACATGCAAAGAAGATGGCTCTGATACCAAATTTACAACTCACGAGAGAGGTACAACCACACAGGAGGGATACAAGATAAACAACAAAACAATAGAATACAAGAAGATATATTAGAACACTCAGAGAGAAAGTATTAGAACACTCGAAGAACACTTCAGATTTTATTGCTTAGAGATATTGATACAGACTGAGATATCTAAACATTACAATGAACCCTTATTTATAGCTGTCCCGTAGGGGATAACTTACAAACCAAGTTATTCCTTTTCTTCCTTACAAACCAAGTTATTCTTTTCTTGACTTCTACGGTACACCGGAATAACCTTTTCTTGACTTATACGACACGCCAGAATAACTTTATATTATATTATTTTTCTTAAGTGATAAGATTCTTTTGGGAAGGTTCTTTCATCCTTTCCCGGGGGAAAAAGGTGATGGCTCCACGGGATGTTTAATGTTGTTAGTGCGAGCGGTTGGTGGAGCCTGGAAATCTGATGGTCTGGAACCTTCAAACAGTGGTTGCAGTGTTGGATTTCTTCAATATATGGAGAGGAAGGATCAAGGGATTGCGCCAGTAAGCCTGAGGCAGATTTAGGGGGACATCAGTGATGGGTACACCATTGATAGTACAGAGGAGCGCTTTGTGGGCAAGAGTTGGAGCTGGACTGCTGTATTCGTGATCATGCAAAAAGCACAAGAATATTGTTTGTGAATGCGGAGATGAGTATCTAGATTAGTCAAATTCTGGTGGCATTGGAAATGGATAAGGATATGCTTCTGTTCGCGGACTCCTTAAGACTATTTTCCGCAGGCCGTTGGGTTTTTGCGTCAAAAGCTGGTGTTGACAAATAAGTGAAGCCACTTCAGAGAGTTGTTTATGCCTCTGTTGGCATGGGTGGATATCAACTTGGGCGATATACTGAAGGAGCGTCCTTTGTCGAATATGATGCCGAAAGGAGCAGGTTTCGAGAAAGTACCATAAAAACATATAGGCTTCCTTAGGAAAATTGTAATAAAAATCTTCCCTACATTCAAGTATGGATAGTAAAGGAAAACAGGGTGTAAGGGAAAACTGGCTAGAGGACCGTCATTCAGGCCATATTGCCTAATATATAATTTTCTGAAAAATAAGCAGAGAATGTAGAGATCTTTTATGAAGGACGAAATGCAGTATCTTGAGCTAACGTGAACTGGAAGGTCGTCGGCTGAAAATAGTAGATGACTGAGAACACCATAGAGATCATCCGCTGAGTTCGAGATAAGAAATCCGGGAGGGAAGTATGTTTGCCCTTGATGTGTTGGGCTTCAAATTTCCACTGAGAGAACCAATTTGCCCATCGCAGAAGTTGGGCTTGGGGCAACATCTTTTGTTTAAACTGTAGCATTTTTGGAATGCCGACATATCCATTTCGATGAGAAAGTGTTGTCCAATAAGATGAAATTGAAACTTTTCAATACCTCTTTTAACAGCTAAGATTTCCTTATAGGTGGAGTGATAATGAAGTTCGCCATTCTTGAAGGCCCCGCTTTTGTATGACGATTTCCTTATGTTTGCCCGATGATGGAATTTGGAGTGGGGGAAGGTGTTTTGTTAGCGATTTTAACTTCTTAACTACTTTGGTACACTCTCGTTCCATGGAGGCGCTTCTTTCTTGAGAAGATTAGTGAGAGGAGTTCTGAGTTTGGCCAGATCATGAATAAATTCTGCATATAATTCACAATCCCCAAGAACTGTTGTATCTGTTTGAATGTAGTTCTCATCCGGAAAATGATCTATTGGGTTGCTATGTGTGGTTGGAGCTGGTATTGACTATCTGATATATGCATACCCAAGAAGTCAATATCAGATGTGCCAATAATAATCTTTTTCTCAGATAACATAATGTTATAATTGGACCAGGGCATGAAATGTGAGAGAAGGCATGATGAGAGTCAATGTCTGAAGAGAACAGTAAGATGTCATCAATATACCAAAGCATTTTCCATGATGGGCTGGAAAATTTTTGTCATTGCCTTCTGGAATAAAGAAAGCGGCCCGTTTTAATCGAAAGCTACAACGATCCAATGGTAGTGTCTTTCAGGAATGCAGAAAACAGTCTTTTGTCTATCATTGGGTGAATTCCTAGCTGCCAAAAACCTATTTTAAGATCGAACTTGGAAAAGATTTTTGCCTGTGGCAGTTTTTGAATAAAACTTCTCTCTTTGGTAGAGGAAACTTATCATCCTCTAGAAAATGATTGAGTGGTTGGTAGTTAATTACCAGTCTCATCTTTCCTCTAACCTGCTCTGTCCTTTTGTTCACATAAATGCTTCACATGCCCACTGTGATTTTGTGGGGTTCGATTAACCCTTCATTTTGTAGCTGGTCGACTTCTTTATAGCAAGTGCATAATGGTCTGGATTCATACCTTTGTGACTTACCTTTGTAGGGATTAATGTCTTCATTCCTCTTAAACGACAGGGAGAGACAAAGAATTGCGGATTCTTCCAAAGAGGGTGATCGCACTTTGTAGGAATTCTGTATGTGATTCAACAAGGAGGTGCGGACAATGTTATCCCTGATGGGGCTTAGGACTTCAATTGGATAAAGATGTAGAGTTTTTGTCCATGACAGTAAATGATTTTTATATCGTAATCCTTCTTTGTTCAGGTATTTCGTTTTAACAGGTGCAAGATGTCAAACCCGATAACCAGATCTTTGGCAGGAAGTTCTGATCATAAACTTGATGTTTAATAACATAACCCGGGAAGAGTTGGATATTGATGGGTTTACTGATCAGAGTGATCGTGAATAGATCGTCATTTGCTGCCCGAAATGATCTGTAGCAGGAATTCCGCATTCTTTTGGCGGGATGTGGGCTTCATGATGGAGGATGCGGCTCCAATATCAAATATTCTATCACCGGAATAGGTTTATCCCATTTTCCCATGAAAATGTGGATCTTTGCAGAAGTGGTTGGTTGACAAAGAAAACTCTCGCTGGCTGTGGTGGTATAAATATTATCAAAAAGAACGATATCTTCGTCTGATTCAACAGAGGAGTCTGATAGATCTGCACCAGAGAGAGAATTGTGTCTGGGCCAGCTTCATCTTCTATAGAAAAGAGTGACTCATGTCGTCGTTGTCTACATCCTCAACTTGAGAGAGTTTCGCAATGAGTCGTGAACTTTTCTCTTTGTCAGGACATTCCTTGGCAAAATGTCCTTTCTTTCTGGCATATATAACACCTTGAAGACTTTGTGTTCCTTTCTTTTTTTCTGAGAAATTTCCATTTCTTCTGGTTCTTTTTAGAGAAATAATCTTTTCCTCTCTTGTTTACGTGTAAAGGTCTGTCCCTTTTTTCTTTGCTGCACGTACAATATTTGTCTTTTCCACACTTGATCTGGAGGTCATGGCGTTCACAGGCCGAGCCAAGGTTTTTACTTTGGTCTCGATTTGCTTGAGGAACCTCTTTTGGTTGCATAACTTTTCAAGTGATAGTAAAAATTCTGGTAGAGTTCTCCAATAGATGTATGACTTATATAGGATGTTTTTTACCTGTAGAAGCCGAGATGTTTCATTCCCGAGAGGTTCGGGCAGCGAATTTAGGAAAGTTTGTTTCAAATTGACGTTGTCAATCTCATTGATCGCATAAAATCTTTTTGACATCTTCTCATAATGCTCTTCTAGGTCTTTTCTTTTATATGAGCAACACCTCATGCTCAAGTATTCCTCTCTAGCTTGAGTTGTATAGTGATCCCATGCTCCTAAGAATTCATGTGGACATGCATGATCAGGGCATCCACATTGGGCTTTGTTTGACCATTTGTTGTCTGTATCCGCCGAGGGCAATCCACTATTGCCTCAGTCTTCCATGAAACTTTGATACAAATCTGTCTGCGACAGCAGACATTGTCACTCCAAGTTGTAGCAGCTCGGCAGTGCACCAAGCATGCATTTCATAGATCCTGTCTCGCCATTTTGATGGTGGGATGTTATCAAATGAAAAGCCACTTGATGGATCATTTTGGAATTGGCCAGATTGTTCTGGTCCTTGATGGGGTGCTTGGCCTGGGTCATGTGCTTTCATCTTCAACAGTAGGGTCTTCGGTAGGTAGATCTGTCATTAAAATGTTGAGGGACATGTCCTCTGAATCTTCAGAGTACTTTCTTGTACAGGTGGTATTTGTGGTTGTGTAGCTATTTGTTTAATAAGGAGGAGATAGGATTGTCAACCATAAGCTGAGAAGATGGTTGAGTTGCAGGCAACTCTTGTGGTGAAGATTCTTTGGATATATATTTTTCTGGTTTTCTTTTTGAAGACTGTGATGTTTCATAGTGCATTTGCGGGAGGAAAGTTGCACTATTGAAAGGATTGAGATCAAACGGGGAGAGAGTGGATAATGTTGAGAATATGATGGTAGTGTAGGTAAATAAGATGAGTAAGACGGGGTTTCATAATATCCTGGGGAGTGATATTATTTTTGGGTTTGAAGAGAATGCAGTTGGGCTTTTAGGCCTTTTAACTCTGCCTCCTTTTGGGCCAGAAGCGGTGAATTGAAAGAGACGGTACTAACCAATTGGAGTAGTTCATGATGCACCGCCGTTATCTTATCTTGGAGTTGCATTGTGACTCTGGTAAGTGTTGAAAATCCGAAGTCGAGCCTTTTTTCCATGGTTTGTTGGCTTGCCGCTATTTGTTTTAAAACTCTGTTTTGTGCCATGGCATTTTCAGACTGCCAATTTAACGTAGCTTCAGCAGGAGATACATGCCTTGTTGTTCCATCAGGATTTTTAGTAGTTGGATTTTTAATCTTCCAGGTATGGGAAATTCTATCTTCATCGAACTCCATAGGAGGGAAATCATCTTGATAAGAGGTTAATTGGAACATGTTGATTTCTGGTGTTTTAGGATAAACAACATAATAGTCAAATTTTCCAGACTGTTCTCTTAGCAATCCAACTGTTGGATCTCCCCTTTCGTATCGTTCTTTAAGCAATTGCTGTGTTGACTTCCGTTTGTTTTTTCTCCGTCTGGAATGATCATCCGTATCAGAGTCATCTTCTTTGCATTTAGCACATGAGCAGACATCAAAATATTTATGGCCATCTTTGTCTTGAAATTGATATATAGGCAATCCATTTGACCTGAAGGAAAGGATGGGCACATTAAGCCCGATTTCTTTTTCTTCAATCATGTTTATCTCCGAGGTGAAGATGAGATTCTTGCTAGAAGAGGGGTCGTCGCCGTTGAACACAATTTCTACTGCGCCATCTTTCTTTCTGATAAATGAGTATTTGACGGAGTGGATCGGCTGGTTATTGCTTCTTATTTTTTCATAGTGCGTGACCCAGGATTCAGGGAGAAGTTTAATAAGCTCATCTTTTGGAAGTTGCTTTGGGATGTGTACGCATGAGGAGCCTGAGCGAGCATCAATTTCCAAATAAAGAGCTTCATCAGTGTCTTGAGGAAGACTTAAGTCGAACGAATGATTTTGGACCCGATAAGCCATCTGGTAGTGCAACGTTGCGGCATATGTTCCCGCAACTTGAGGTGCTCCAATAATCTGAAGCTGAACGTTAAGGTTGTTGTAGATATGAGGATCATCAAGCCTCAGGTTGAAGTTTGGAAATAGTGTTATAAATATAGTGTCAGCATTTAAGGTAGTCTGGACAGTTGTGATGCATGCATGACTGTATTGTTGAAACCTTCTGTCCTGGAGAGCTAATCTTGCTACCACCGGGACTCCTTTCCTTGCGTGCAAAGTGAGAGCCATTCTTACAGCTCCGAAATGTATGTGGGAATAACCATGGGCCTTCCATTGTCCAAGCAGCGCCTCATCCAGTCATATAGGAAATATTTGCTCTGCTTCAGTGGCAGGAATAGGTACTTGTTCAAGCCTCGAGGCCAGAACGAGTTCTTTCGCAGCGAGTGTCCTATTGGAGGTGAGAGCCTGACGGAAGGCTCGAGAAACTGGATGATGTTTTTTGGTGAAGGCTTTATATGGATTTAGCAAGGGGAGGTCTGTTACGGGAATACGACTGTCTTCAGTAAGGTAGTCGACTTTATAGAGCAAATCAGAATTTGTTGAGGTGGAAGATGAACTGTAGGAATTTCGGGGGGAAGAAAAGGAAGATGAACGGGTAACGGATTGTGAACTTGTCATAGATGTAAGAGGCCTTATTTCTCAGGAATCTCCTTTGGTGTTAAGGTGGCTTGCTATCATACGAAATGATACAACTGTTGCTTAATTCTCGTGAAAACCTGAGCATATACCCATAGCCGCACACCCAGCAGCTTTAAAGGCCACAACTCCGTTATTTTCACAAAGAATTATGCCACTAGTTCTGAGATTTCTGATGTGGAGGATCCCTAAAGAAGGGCAACCATAGAGCATACTAACCTCAACCAAACGCAAGCCAGCATGAACAAATCATGCCAAAACATCATGAACAAATCATGAACACCTCTACATCATCAAGAGAAATAAGGAGATGTTTTTTAAGCTTCCATCCCTCTGATACCAAATTTGCAACTCACGGAGAGAGGTACAACCACACAGGAGGGATACAAGATAAACAACAAAACAATAGAATACAAGAAGATATATTAGAACACTCAGAGAGAAAGTATTAGAACACTATCTGCAATCAGCACTGCTGCTGCTTAGCTCTAAGATTTGCCGCACTTTCACAAACCGCTGCTACTTCACACTTCACTACCATCTAACTGCAGTCAGTACTGCTTATGTTTCACAGCTCGCCACACTTCACACGGTTTCCACCTGCAGAACAGGTTGCCAATCTACTGACTGAAGAGGCAAATTTCAAATCTGCTCTTGTCTACTTCTGCTCTTGTCTACTTCTAACCGCCGCTTGAGGTCGCAGAGCTTCTACTCTTGCCTGCAACTTCAAAGAGAGAAATTTCAGATCTTTACACGACCAAAAGAACTCTGAACTGCCAGATCCAACAGGTTGCCCTGCCCACAACTGCGGCGAACTACTCCAGCCAAAAACGACTAGCTGTTCTTCTGCAGGGCTCCTAGAGAGGACAACGAAGTACTTCAGATGGCTACCCGACAGTGTCTTCACTATGCCCGGTGGCTTCAGAAAACCTAACCGCACACAGTGAACTCCAAATACCTATTTTCACAGAGAATCAGCGACCTCAAAAATCCTAATCGCCGGAAATGGGGAAGAGCTTCTCTATTTATAGAGCGAGAACCCAGAACACCGGTTTTCCTATCATCAAAGCAGCGGATTCGGTCAAAACGACAAACACTGAATCCGCTCAATCACTTTAATTTCAACACTTCCCCTTAAAGTGATTGGGGGTGACGAAACTAAGTAATCCCCACAATCGCTCGAACGGTCCCTTCATAAGAGAGTTTTTGAATATGTCGGCGACGTTGTCCTGACTTCGAACATGCTCCACCGCCAAAGATCCACCCAACATCTTCTCTCGATATGTTTTGTTCGTGCGTGACAAACATGGTTGGTTACTAATTTTAATGCACTTTCATTGTCGCCACGAATCAAAGTTGGTCCCTTGACCTCCTCATCAATATCCTTCACTAACCTTCTAATTACCAGATGCCCTCTTGGGCTACTAAGGATGACACTTTGTATTCTTCTTTGGTGGTCAACAGAGAAAATGAATTTTGATTCTTGATGCACCATGAAATAGCAGTAGCACCGCACATGAATACAAATCTAGAGGTCGACTTGCGATCATCGGTGTCTCCCCTATAGTTTGTGTCTGCATACCCATGAAGGTTGATACTTGAATCTCTCCTATAGAAAAACCCCATGTCTAGAGTTGTCTTGACATACTTCAAGATTCCTTTTGTTGCCTCTAGATGAGGCTTTCGCGGTTCCTGCATGTACTGACTGACTCGGCCAACAACAAACGTAATGTCTGGCCTGGTAATAGTTAGACAGATCAAACTTCCAAAGGCCCGAAAAATATTTGGATCAAGAAGAATCCTCCCATCCTTTTGAAGTTCTACCCAGCTTCAAGAGGTACATGACTGATGTTCCCTTCTCTCATGCCGAATTGTTTCATAATTTTGCCAGCATATGCTCTCCTTCAGACAAGCATTTTGCCGTTCTCTTTCTCCATCTCAGCTCCAATAAAATGGTGCAACTCACCTAGATCGTTCATCTCAAAATTAACGAATTGATAGTTCTTCTTTAAACCTTGTCACTTCTCCGTCATCACTTCCCATCACGATCATATCATCAACGTATAAAAGTACAAGGGCATGAACTCCTTCCTTCTTTTTCACAAACACACTCGAGTCTGAGTCTGATGCATCATATCCATAGAACTGAAGATATTCCACGATCTTCCTATATCAAGCTCTTGATGCCTGTTTTAATTCGTACATGGCCTTCTTTAATTTGGACACGTGATGTGGCAGAGACTTAAACACATATTCAGGTGGTTGTATTATGAATATGTCCTTATCAATTTCTCCATAGAGAAACACATTCTTCACATCAAGTTGTCATAGTTTCCAACCACGACATGCAGCCAACGCAATGACAACCCTTATTGACGTCATATTTGCTACTGGACAAAAAGTTTCATCATAGTCCTCTCTATATTGCTGTGAGAAGCCTCAAGCGATAAGTCTCGCGTTGTACCTCTCTACACCTCCGTCAACCTTCTTTTAACCTTGTACACCCGACCTACTTACAGTTGATCAGTTTTATTACTTCAATCATTGGAACCAAATCCCATGTTTTGTTTTTTGTCAACGCCACCATTTCCACATCTATAGCCTCATCACACTCCTTCACGCCTACAGCGTCCTCAAATTTGGTTGATTATCTTTTATCTAAAGGCCCTGAGAGAAAACAAGAGACTAGACTTACAAAGTTCTCTTCCTTATAGCGAGCAGATGGAACAATAGTCTGTTTTGACCTTCTCAAGATTGGACCACTCTCCACTCCTTCAGTAGACTTATCCATCTCTGTGCTTCTCTCATCATTCCTTGGAATGATACCCCCCTACTTCCAGAGCAAGAGGCCTCTTTTGAGTTAGATGGAGGTGGAGCACTTGGAGATACTGTCAGCTCCACTACAGAGTCTTCAGTGACACTTTTTTCATCCCTGCTTACCTCTTCTCTTTTCAGCATAACGATCAAAGAGACTCCCTGATATGATATCAGTTCGTCAAAGATAATGCCACATGAAACAATTAATTGTGGGTTTGTGGATCCATATACTTCCAGCCTTTTTTCTCTCATCATAGCCTACAAAAACACATTTCAGTGCTTTTGACTCTAATTTAGTTCGCAGAGCGTTTGGAATGTGCACAAAACATGTCATATCAAATACCCTCAGACGAGCCACATTTGATTTTTCCCTTAACATCAGTTTATGCGGAGATGTCATTCAGTTGGGAGACAATGACAACCGATTAATCACATAAGCTGCACCTGCCATACCCTCTGCCCATAAGGCTTTGGGCATTCCTTTCACATATAACCAATACCTGCAAGTTTTTGCTAGATTACAAATCTTTCTTTCGGCAACCTCGTTTTGTTGGGAGGTGTGAGCACAAGACAACTCTCGCCTGATGCCAAATCTTCTGCAAAAGGAAATAAAATCATCAGAAGTAAACTCTCCACCGTTGTCAAACCGTGGCTTCTTCATTTGTAGATCCAGCTGATGTAGGCCGAGGCTTCCGAATTGCGACACAAGGCGAACCCTCTCTCCAAGCTATCTGAATTATGTTCACAATTACCTAAGAGAATTATCCACTAATAGTAAATGTTATTTCATTCATAAGCACAAACAAAGGGAGATCTCCCGACTAAAAATATGACGATCAAAAATTAGTCCGATTTTAATCCCAAAACAAATTTGGCGTAGGATTCACCGGATCCTCCAAAGAAACCAAACGTTTTAAAATCACAAAGAAGTTGGTTTAGAAACGTGCAATGATTATTCAAAGCTATCCGAAAATCACGCATATATCTTCCACCTAACCGTTACGTGGAAGAGAAAACACACAAGGAGAAGTATAGGAAATCGTTACCCATAGGTATCGGGTATCCTTTACAGTAAGGCTTTCTAAAATCATACTCGGACACCACATATCTTTTATAAGATTTTATACATGGAAATCGCCCAATCCATGGATCACGAGAGTATTTCAATAGAATACACGCATCACTTTGCAATGTCATTGAAGGGTTCCATGTATGGGAGAAGAAATGAGGAAAACTTTGCGTTATGCGGCAATATCCATTCAAAAAACAAATTTTAATCATGAATTTTTTCAATGACTATACATAACTATATTTATTCATAGACATCCTTCAAGTGAGGACCCAAAATTCGCTGAGTGTGAGGACGACGAGAACTATATTTGTTCATGTTCGTGGCAACACAAAAACACAGGGTTTCTCGAAACAATGCAACTGCGTTCATGACCGTTGTTTCTAACCACTGTGTTCATTACATTGTTTCCAACCACAACGTTCATGACCGCAGTTTCCAACCATTGTGTGTTCATGACCATAATTTTCATGCAATGCATTCACACCACCATCACCACCTCAAACAGGGAAAATTTTTAGGTCAGGACTCCTGACCATAAGCATGGTCAGGACAACCAATGAGGGGCCTGAAATGATTAGGGCCCCGCGCAAAAGTGTATGACACAAGTCACAACTGCGTGGGCCCCACCTCCTTTGCAGACTCCTCGTTGGTGCAGAACCTTGCTCATGGTCAGGTGTCCTGACCTAAAAATTACTCCTCAAACAGACCTTTAACAAGAGTTAAAGATGAATAAATGACACTTATTAGTGGGCATTAATAAAAAATCATGATGGCAAGCAAGCAAACATTAGATTTAGGTTTTGTTTGACACCGCTTATTTACTCTGTTGAGTTTGAACAAAAACGTCTTTGTTGTGGCCAAACTCGACGTCCTGGTCGGACCGGATTGAAATGAACCGTCTTAGCACACAGAGCGGTCGAGCGCGCACACAGTTAATAAGATAGATTATGCACACAGTGTTTTTTACATGGAAAACCCTCCCAACTGAGTAAAAAATCACGCAACCGCGTCTGCTCCAGTTGAATTCCATTATTTGCTTGTGGTTACAACTTTCACGGAGAATCGAGGGCGGCATGCCGCTACTCGTTACACTTTGGAGGTGTGTGTGAGAGAGAGAGTTGCAGACTCGTGGCAGACAACAGGCTGCTCCGCGCGAGACTGTTTTCCGGGGAATTATGGAAGAACAATGTTAGGAATGAGATCCATCTTTATAAGTAGGGTGTGCACATAACCACACCTCCATGATCTCCACCCAAAAGTTGTGGGATCATGGGTTTGATTGCACACACGATCACCACGCCCGATCCCCTCGCGCACTGATCCCATCACGCGTAATGAACGAACCGTCGCGGACGCCGCCTCGCTGGCTTCGGAGGCCGACCTCCTCCCCAGACGTCGGGCGCCCCCTCCTCCCGCCACGTTGGCTACTCCCCCTCGGCTGCCGGCGCACGACCGAGGAGGCGGCCCCGACAGCCACTCACCCTCGCCGCCGCTCCCCCTCGGCCGTCGGTTGCGGCCGAGAGAGCTGCCGCACGGGCCGCTCTCCCTCGGCCACCGGCCACGACCGAGGGAGAGGTCGCGGGGATCTCTCTCCTTCGGCCACCGGCCGCGGCCGGAAGAGCGGTTGCGCGGGCCGCTCTCCCTCGGCCGCCGGCCGCGGCCGAGAGAGTGGCTGCGCGGGCCGCTCTCTCCCTCGGCCACCGGCCGCGGCCAAACAAGCGGCCGCGCCACGCGCGGCTAAGAGAGCGGTCGCTCCTGTCGCGGCGGAGACAGCGGCCACGCTGGCCGCTCTACCTCCGCCGTCGGCGCACGACCGAGGAAGCGGCCACGCCGGCGCACGACCGAGGAAGCGGCCACGTTGGCCGCTCCTCCTCGGCCGTCGGCGCGCGGCCGAGGGAGGGGCCGAGCCGGCCGCCCCTCCTCGGTCGCCGACACGTGGCCGAGGGAGCGGCCCAGCCGGCCGCCCCTCCTCCGCCGCCGGCGCGCGGCTAAGGGAGTGGTCGAGTCGGTCGCCCCTCCTCGGCCGCCGCCGGCGGTCCTCCCCTCGCCGACGAATTCGGCGACGAGTTCGTCGGCCTCCTGGGGATTCTGCCCCCACCGTCCGATCGTTTGGGGTCGTTCCCTGCCGTCCGATTCGCATGAAACCACCCACTAATAGTCGGGTTAGTGGGGGGAATTTTACTAATAATTTAATAATTTATTTATTGTGCAAATAGCGGAATTGATTATCATAAATATACACCCATAAACCATAGGAAAAACATTAAGTTCAGGTTGTTATGGTGTGCGGATAGACGCATAACCACCATAACCACCCCTAGAGTCTATAAAGGGAGTCTCAGAGCTCTTCATTTCTCACCTTTTTTTCTCCGAGTCTTCTTCCTCCTCAGGTTGAAGCTCTGCCAAATTCCTCCTACGAGCAGCACCCGGGCCGCACTCGAGCTACACCATGAGCCACGTACGAGCCACATACAAGCCAACTGATGAAGCCAAATCTCTTAGTTTCCAAGTGACCTCCGCAACCGCAAGTTCAAGTGTTCCGCTCCCACGTTCAGAATCAACGGGACACTCAGAAAAGCCCATCATCACAAAGTGTAATTTGTGACAAACGCCAGACGCGACGGCCCGTCGTCCGCCAAGTGCTAAATGTTCTCTCACCTCACAATTATCATGAGAAGCGGCATGTCGTCATCGATTCACCAACCACATTGTAACAACCAGGAAATAGTGGACTTTGACTGGCACAGATCCGGTCATGTGATTTTTTACTCGATTGAGATATTTTTCCACGTTAAAACTTCGTATGTACGATCAATCAACTTCGTTGATTGTGTGCACGCTTGACCGTTCCGAGAGCTAATGCGGTGCAGGTTATTCCGGTCAGACTGGGACGTCGAATTAGAACGCAATGGTTTGGCACCGTCTGTGGGAAGCGAGTTCCCAGCATCCTCAGAAAATTGTACCCCGGCACAACGACACTCAAGATTAAGGGTAATGGAAAGAAGAAACGCCTGAACCATCGAAGGACTAGTCCCTAAGGGGTGCATCGAGTCAGCCCCCTCCCGCATGGACAAAATTGACCGAGTAGCAATCGTAGGCAAGCTCGAGGGGATGTTCGCCAAACACGCCACCCAAATAAATGAACTCCAGGCCATGATGTTCGCCATATGTCAAGAAGTAAAGTCATACTCCACGCCACCATTCATGCAAACTGAGTCACCGCCACCCGGAGAACTTTTCACCACGACCAAGTCGCCCCCGTACAAGGAGTACGATAAATAAAAGGAATTGTCAAGCACCAGTAGTTCCCCCACTCCGGCAACACTAACCCGAGATGCGCAAGATCGCTACCTCGGTGATCAACAATACAATAGGGACATCATAAACACAATGAATGATAGATCTCGAAAGAGTAAACAAGTGAGCAAATCGCACTAGGGACATAAAAGGAACTGCAAACAACCCGCAAATACATCCCAAATAAAGAGGTCGCGGCGACATCAAGAACTCATGTCACTCAATGCCCCCTCAAGACAAGATTTTCCAAGCAATTCACAATCACCCAACATTACACAAGCACAGGTCGCTCGCCCGGGGTCGAGGAAATCCATCAAAATATTGCCAATACCACCAGGGGCTTGGTCACAGCACTGGCGAATGCAATTATCTGAAGGAAGAAATTCATCAACTCGCCATCCTGGGCTCAGTTGATCAATTCCTATCAAAAGATAAGCAGCCTCTTGCTCAGAGCACGAGAAACATAACAATCAGCATTGACGAGCTGTCAGTCAAGCTAAACCAAGTCTTGATGGATGCATGGATTACAGTGAACGTACTCCAAAAAAGATATCTATTACAAAGGTATGCCCTCCTTTATATAGAATGGAGGAGAGATGAGAGAATACAAATAAGAGATGTGGGACTATAATTTACAGGACTAAGCGGACTATACAAAACAAACCGCACAAGCCGCGCGGTTAGACAGCAGGGCAAACCGCACGGCTACCACCAGAGAGGAAGAGAGACTGCCAGGGTAGACCGCCAGACCGCCCGGTCTCCAAGCCGGCTGAGACAAACCGCCAGACCGCCCGGTCTCCAAGCCGGCTAAGACAAACCGCCAGACCGCCCGGTCACCAACTTCAACACTCCCCCTCAAGCTGGAGCATATATATCGATCATGCCCAGCTTGTCGCAGATGTGGAAAAAGGAAGCGGACACCGGCTTGGTGAAGACATCTGCCAACTCGTTGTCGGAAGTCACAAATGGAGTGCAAATCTGTTTCTTCAATATTTCTTCCCGAATAAAATGACAGTCGACTTCTATGTGTTTTGTTCTCTCATGAAAGACCGGATTTTTAGAAATGTGTATCGCGGCCTTATTGTCACAGAACATAGGAAGAGGATAGTTGTAAACCTCTCCTAAGTCAAGCATGAGAGCCCGCAACCACTTCAACTCACATGTAGTCGATGCCATGCTGCGATATTCCGCCTCTGCACTAGACCTGGAAACGACAGACTGTTTCTTGCTCTTCCAACTCACAAGATTGCCTCCAACAAATGTGCAGAAACCTGAAGTCGATTTGCGGTCCCCTTTGTCATCCGCATAGCTTGAATCAGAGTACGCTTCAACCCTAAGGTGACCATTTTTCTGAAATAGGAGTCCTTTCCCTGGAGCAGCTTTAATATACTCTAATATCCTCAGAGCAGATTGTAGATGACACTCCCTCGGAGCTTGCATGAACTGACTCACCTTGCCAACAACATAAGAGATGTCGGGTCTGGTTACCGTGAGATATATGAGCTTGCCCACCAGATGCCGGTATCTCGTAGGATCGGAGAGAAGAGGTGAGTCATCTGTCCAAGTTTTGTCTTCTCCAAGAGCCATAGGACATCGTGTAAGTTTAGCACCAGTCAGTCCTGCCTCCTTTAAAAGATCAAGAGCATACTTCCGTTGTGAAAGGACCATGGAGTTGGGCTTTCTAGAGATTTCAATCCCCAGAAAGTATTTCGGGGAGCCCATATCTTTTGTGACCAGATGTTGACGAAGGTGTTTCTTGGTCATCAATACCCCATCCTGGTCATCGCCAGTAAGAAGAATGTCATCAACATAAACCGCAAGAACAACAAGACCAGAGGCGGTTTTCCGAACAAACAAGGAGTGATCTGCTGAGCTTCTTGTAAAACCAATGGCCGCAACAATGCCACTGAACTTGTCAAACCAGGCACGAGGACTCTGCTTGAGGCCATAGATAGCCTTCTTTAGCCGGCATACCCGTGTCTCCCCCTGAGCAACATACCCAGGAGGTTGCTCCATGTAAACCTCCTCCTGCAAATCACCATAGAGGAAGGCATTCTTAACATCTAGCTGCGAAATGGGCCAATCCCGGTTGACAACCACAGAGAGAAGAACCCGAATAGTGCTGAGACGAGCCACGGGAGAGAAAGTGTCAAAGTAATCAATCTCATAAGTTTGGGTAAAACCCTTGGCAACCAGGCGAGCCTTATAATGATCCACACTGCCATCTGGGAGAAACTTCACCACGAAGACCCAGCGACAACCAACAACATCCGTGCCGAAAGGAGGAAGAACAAGGGTCCAGGTACCCCGTTCAGTGAGAGTAGCAATCTCCTCATCCATGTCAGCTTTCCAATGAGGAATAGTAAGGGCCTCCTGGTAGGAACGGGGGGTGGCAGTGGCCGAGATAGCCAGGGCAAAAGCTCTGCGAGCAGGGGTAAGACGATCATAGGAAACAACTGCAGCAAGTGGGTGTTGGGTACAGGCCCGAATCCCTTTGCGAAGAGCAATCGGGATATCCAGGTCAGCAGGTGCCTCAGTATCCGGAGTATCCGTGGTGGAGAGAGCTGGCCCGGGAGTAGAAAGAGATGGCAGCGGAGTGGAGGGAGAAAGCGGAGTAGAGGGTGGAGAAGATGAGGATGGGGAAGACGGTGGAGTGGGTAGAGAGGACGGAACATCAGTGGGAGCAGAGGGAAGGGATGGGTCGGTATGAAAAGTAGGTTCAGGAGGAGTAGAAGAGGAAGCGGGAGAGAAGTAAGGTGCATTGGCAAAGAAGGTGACATCCGCAGAGACAAATTGCTTGCGGGTAACAGGGTCAAAGCAGCAATATCCTTTCTGAGTGGGAGAGTAGCCCAGAAAGACACATTTGGTGGCACGTGGGGAGAGTTTATCACGGGTGGCAGCAGGAGAGTGCACAAAAGCGGTGCAACCAAAGATGTGCAGAGGGAGAGGAAAGGGATCCTTGTCCGGATAAAGAATGGAGAAGGGGGTAGCACCGTGGAGAACTGTGGAGGGAAGGCGATTGATGAGATAGCAGGAGAGGAGGACAGCATATCCCCAATAGGAGCGAGGAACATGCATTTGAGTCATCATAGTGCGAGCGACATCAAGGAGGTGACGGTTTTTGAGTTCCGCCACCCCATTTTGTTGGGAGGTGTAGACACAACTTGTTTGACGAATAACACCATGGTGAGTACAAAAGGAGGAGAAGTCGTGGCTAAGATACTCCTTAGCATTGTCAGAGCGAAGGAGTTTAATAGACGTATCAAACTGAGTCTTAACCATAGAATAAAAGGAGGTCCAAACAGAGAACAGCTCGGAGCGATCTTTGAGAAGATATACCCACGTACATCGAGAGAAATCATCAATGAAGGTGACAAAATAGGAACTACCCCGACCGATGGTGAGGTTAGGAGCGGGACCCCATATGTCAGAGTGAACGAGGTCGAACGGACGGGAAGAGCCCCGACTTTGCGTTGGTGGGAAGGAGGAGCGGTGATGTTTGCCAAGTTGACATGCATCACAGTTGAGAGGAGGATGATGAGGAGGGAGGTATGACAGGAGTTGGCGGAGAATGCGGGGAGGAGCATGTCCAAGGCGAAGATGCCATTGGAGAAGATCTGTAGAGGAGGAGGAGAAGGCGGATAGATCAGAAACGTTGTCGAGGAAGTAGAGGCCACCACTCTCAGTCCCGGTAGCAATCGTCCGTTGGGAGTCCGGATCCTGAAAAACACACGAGCTAGGGGTGAATATGACAGAACACCGTAGTTGCTTGCATAAAGAAGTAACCGATAATAAATTGCACGGAAACTTGGGCACATAGAGTGTATCAGCCAGGCAGAGAGATGGAGTGACTTGAACCAAGCCCGTCCCATGGACCGGGGAGGGAGATCCATCAGCAACAATGACCGGGGGCAACTGAGCATGTGTGTCGAGAAGAGAGAAACATTGAGGATTGCCTGTCATATGATTGGTTGCACCAGAGTCGATGAGCCATCTTCCGCGAGTAACAACATGAGCACTACCAGAAGAGGTGACCACGGAGGCGGACAGGCTGGAGGAGGGGAAAGCCATGGAGGCAAGAGAGGAGCAAGCCGCGACGATAAGAACAAGCCGTGAGAAGAGAAAAGGCACCAAGCCGGGCGAACAGAAAACAGGTCGGGCGGCTAGGAAGGCCGCAACCAAGAAGCAGAGCAATGCAGAGGGAAAGAGGTCGCACGGCTTGAAAAGGCCGAGCGAACAGAAGAGAGGAGAAGAGCAGGTGACCGCGACCAAGATGCGGGTAAAAGGAACAACCCGCACGGTCAGGCAGATCACAGCAGCAAACCGCGAGTAGAGAGACAAGACACGCGGACAGAGACAGACCGCAACGACTAGGAAGTCGGAGCAGTAGGAAAGAACAAGGGGCGCGGCGACAAGGAAACAGGTCGCTGCGACAAAGAGCAGTAGGAGAAGAGAACCAAGAAGAAGCAAGCCGCGCGAACAGGGCAGCGGTCAGAAACAAGCCGCGCGGATAGAAACAAGCCGCGCGGACAGAAGAGAAGGCAAGCCGCGAATTATGTCGCAGAACGCGGAAAACAAGCCGCGAACAACAGAGAGCGCACAGAATCAGGAGGAAATGACCGTGTCCTCTGATACCATGTTAGAAAGTAGCGAAAAGAAGCGAAAAGTAGAGAACAAGCGAATAAACTTTTGAATAATTGAAATTTTATTATCCAAAAAAGATATCTATTACAAAGGTATGCCCTCCTTTATATAGAATGAAGGAGAGATGAGAGAATACAAATAAGAGATGTGGGACTATAATTTACAGGACTAAGCGGACTATACAAAACAAACCGCACAAGCCGCGCGGTTAGACAGCAGGGCAAACCGCACGGCTACCACCAGAGAGGAAGAGAGACTGCCAGGGTAGACCGCCAGACCGCCCGGTCTCCAAGCCGGCTGAGACAAACCGCCAGACCGCCCGGTCTCCAAGCCGGCTAAGACAAACCGCCAGACCGCCCGGTCACCAACTTCAATAGTTTCTATCAACACTACTTCAACTCAAAATAACCGCTAGTAGCCTCAAGCTAGAATCAGCTATCGCGCGAATCCCGAGAAGCACTTCAGTACCTGTCATAAGCACCATCTGTAAGACCCCTCCCCTTACCAAGGAGTTAACCCGGTCTTATGCCCAGAACCGCCACCTTACAGTGACACTAACACACATGCTAGTCGACACCGAAAGACATCGATCCTGCCGGCTAGTACGATCATTTACCTGTAGGCCAATTGAGAATAGAAGTACAACAAAAAGAAAACTAGCAAGTCCTCAAGTCACAGTAATAACATCATATATATAATGAAAAGGTACAACAGTCCACAATGACTACAAAAAGAGAGAAGGGTTTATGCCCGTACATGCCAAAAAAATGTATAGTAAAGCTCTCTCTCTCTCTCTCTCTCACTATAATACTATGCGGAAGCAAACTCTAAACAAGCACACTCGTCATCACCTAACGCTGAGTTACGGTAGTAGCACATGGTATCTGCTCCTCAAGTCCTGCCACGTCGTCCTACTGGTCGTACTGGTTGTTGAAGCCAAAATTTGACTTCGATAAAAGTTCGAAAAATAGGGGCGTAGCCAACACCTACTCGTCCCAAGCTCTGACCTCCGACTGGTCTTGAAGGACTAGAAACCGAGCCAAAGCCTCAACAGGGAGGTCCCACCGCTTACCCGGAAGATCTCTGAGAGCTTCCCCTCCAAAGCCAAAAGCTGGGCTTGGAGCTCCTCAGAAAGCACAGAAAAATCCTCTCAAGTCCCGGGCCAAAATCTGTGTTCTTCTGAAGAACCCCTATGAGTCTATTTATAGTTTTCTGAGTTGGATCTGCAAATAACCATACTGAGTTGACCTGAAATTACTAGAGTACCCCTGGTCAGGTCTGCCAACAGCCAAACTCCGCTGTTCTGAGGAGCTATATGCAGACCATCAAGGGCAAAAAGGGTAAAATTACACGTAGTAGAAGAGTATAATTCCCCTTGGGTAAAGATTTGCCAAAAATGGCCTTTTACCACACAGCGAGTGGGAGAGCACCTACTGGCGAGACGGGCCTTCCCGCTCGTCTCGCGGGTATCCTCTTCTAGGGGACACTCTCGCCTATAAAGGCCTACTCGCGTCCCAGAGGGGGTGTCTCGCCTACTGCAGAGACCACCCGCCTTGCCTCCTGCGAGTGGACCATCTAGTCCCACTCGCCTATCAACACCTCTCGCCTATCTTCCTTCTATTCGCGTCTTGAGGGCCTCTCGCGAGCCTGAGGTTGTCCATAATCCCCGCTTTTTTCAAGATTATTTTAAGCTCGGAAAGAACATCCAACCGAGGCTCGTCATTAAAACGTATTTATTGACGCATTTATGAGAGAATCTTCTATGAGTCCCCAACAAAAACCTATAAATATGGGATTACTATCCCGAATAGAGGCTTTCCCTTTGCACACTTCCTCCTTCCTTGTAGCAGACTGTTCATCATGTCTCACAACCAGAGCTTTCACGAGCACCTTGCAAAGGTGCGTCGGCAGAATAAGGCCGCTGTGGCCGCTTATACTTCAACTCTAGTTCGCCCTCTACCCACTTTACCATCCACTCCGTCTCGCCTGAAGAGGGTAGACAAAGGTGACCCCTCCTCTGCCGAGGATCTGTCTCGCACAGTCCAGGAGACCTGCCCCTCTCCTCCCCCCGCATCTCCCAAAGAGAAAGAGGTGAGCTCTCGCTTCTATCTTTATTACTCCTTTAATATCTGTGTCTGCCTCCTTAGTTGTTTGTCTCTTCAGGGAGCTCCTGCGGCTACACAACGACCGAAAAGCCCGCGAGATGACTCCGCCGTCCATCGCGAAGATTCTGACTCGCAACCACCTTGTAACACCCCTTATCTGTGGCATAGCATATAGCAGTAGGTCCGGCCGGGGCCCGACGTCATATACCACAGACAGACCGGGTGGTTACTCAATGGAAACCATCCAACCAATCCAGCGTCCTACACAGAGCATTCTAGCGGAAGCAGTTTTATAAGTTGCAATTTAAAGAACTCAGCAACAAGCATGAATGTCCACTAACAAGCCAAAAAGGAATGAAGTACATACACAAGTACTGGCCTTAAAGCCTTACAAATGGTTTACTCATATTACATGTTTTCCATACCACGACACGCAGGCCGGTCATACATGAACAAAAGCAAGTAAACACTCCAATTAGGCCTTCGAGGGCCGGCTTCGCAATTTGGGCTTTAGCCCGCTATTGACCGCTTGGTCCAGCAACACCTGCAAGCACAATCCACCCCACGGTGGCAAACAAAAGCAACGGTCAGCAATGCTGACCAAATTATAACGATCCCGCCCCCAATTCGGGACGACGATGCTCCTTACCTGCACTTATTAGCATAACCAAGCAGTATATAAATATACATATCAACACAGGCGTAGGCTCACACGACCACACACCCCGTGCACTCAGGGCACATTCTCGGTGAACCGGTCAATGTCACGTCAATTTAAACCATAGACACCCCGATCTCACCACCGCCACTTTGACGGCCACACTATGAGCATTTTGTCTTCTCGGCATGGGTCACGTCATTTTAAGCCATAGACCGCCGAAGACCCTCATCTATGCCAACGGCAAGTACCACGTACCTTTAGGTCGCTTTAACCGAACGGCATAGAACGGGTACGGTTCCATCTAACCCGTGCTCACATCGCAACGACAATTTAAGCCATATGCGCAGGTCAAACTTCTCCCGAGTCCCGTTTCCGTTACACACTTCACATAACCCGGTTATGTTCAAGTTGGCTCACAGGACTCCAAGTTGGCAGAACCACGCGTCTGCCCAGTTTTTCGGGTGCACCTTGGAATTAATCCCCAAGGCTCCCTGTTGCAATCTACCTCGTAGAAAACCCGAAAAACAAACATTCGCACGGAGTCTTCTCCGGCCATTATGCAATGCAACATCACCGATCCAGACCAACTTGTCCGGGTAGGCTTCACACATCATGCCTATGTCCGTTCTCGAATACGGACTCTAAACAACGGGGACTTTACATATCTACCCGAAGGAACGCCTCCAACTCACCGCAAACTCGCGAGAGCGGGCTTCCTATGCAAAAGAAGGAGAGCTTCACATGCTCAAGTAGAGAATCGTTACCCTAGCGTTCTTCCTTGGCGCCATGAAAATGTACGCGGATGTAAAGCACCGCAATCTCCTTGCCTTCGTAGATCTGAAGTCGGCTCGCGATTTCGAGCTCTGAAACTCCTCCAATGACTGGAGCAAGACTCCTTCTTCCTCTTTTGCTCTCCCCTCTCTCTAAGATTTAGACAGAGAACCACACAGAAGAATAAGGGTTTTGAAATCATGTACTCGGGTATATCCCCATCGGGAAATAACCACAGCCGTCGGATCCCACAAACAGGGATGCACGGATACGATCCAGGTCCGACCTGGACAAATGGGGCTAAACACCGCACGGAACACCAACAGGAGCAGGACACGTCCACGACAAAACAGTGTCGGAACATTTATTCAACTCCCGCCAAAACCCCTGTGTCGACACCACGCGTCGACAGAGTCAAACACGCCATAATGCGCCCCGCGCTCGACGATCGTCGAACCAAGATCGTCGACCGCTACCAGATCGTCGAACGGAGATCTCTGGCCAAATCATCGAACGCAGCCAGATCGTCGAACGGAGATCTTTGGCCAAATCGTCGAACGCACGGCCCGATCGTCGAACCCACGGCCCGATCGTCGAACCCACGGCCCGATCGTCGAACGCAGAACGTCGACCAAATCGTCGACCGCAGAATGTCGACCAAATCGTCGACCGCAGAATGTCGACCAAATCGTCGACTGCAGAATGTCGACCAAATCGTCGACCGCAGAATGTCGACCAAATCGTCGACCGCAGAATGTCGACCAAATCGTCGACCGCTGCTCGACGATCGTCGAACCCAGATACTGCCTGATCGTTGTTAGATCTTTGAACGACCCTGACACACCCTGGGACACGCCCATGTCCCAGGCCGTGTACCCCTGCCAAATTCTAAATTTGGTACAGAAACGTCACCCGTCGCTCTTTTGAGTTTCAGGGCGTTACAGCTCTCCCCCTCTTAAAAGAATTTTGTCCACGAAATTATATAAAGGAAAGATAAGTACAAAATTAAATTGTACCTGAGCAGAACAACTCCGGACACTCGTCAAGCATGGTCTGCTCCCGTTCCCAAGAGAGCATTTCGCGACCGCAATTGTCCCAACGGACCTTGACCATCCTGATCTCTTTATTGCGTAGCCGCTTGACCTCAGAGTCCTCAATCCGCACGGACTTGACCTTTGTCGTCAACCCACTATCCACCGGCACTTGATCAACCGCGATCACTTGCGAAGCCTCTTGCACCGCCTTCCGTAGCACCGATATGTGGAATACATCATGTAAACCACTAAGCTCCACCGATAGCTTCAACCGATAGGCTGCTTCACCAACCCGCTCAAGAACCTCAAACGGCCCAAGGTACCTCAGGCTTAGCTTTTTCAATTGCCGCACCCGCGAGACACCCTTGAACGGCTTAATCTTTAAGTATACCCAATCGCCCACAGCGAACTCCACGTTCCTGTGCTTGGTATTATAGTACTTCGCCTGACGGTCCTGAGCGATTAACAACCTCTCCTGAATGGTTCACACCAATGAAGTAGCATCCTCCACCTCTTGACGCTTGTACAACTTTGACTCACCCATTTCCAACCAAGACAACGGCGTGCGACATCTTCTACCATAAAGGGCCTCGAAGGGCGCCATTTGAATACTCGTCTGGTAGCTATTGTTGTACGCAAATTACACCAAGTAAATATGGTCTTCCCATTGCTTTCCAAAGTCCAAGACACACATGCAGAGCATGTCTTCCATAGTTCTATTGACCCTCTCGGTCTTCCCATCCATCTGCAGATGGAAGGCTGTGCTAAAACTCAGCTTTGTTCCCAACATTTGCTGCACAAGCCTCCAATCATTGGACGTGAATCGCCCATCTTGGTCACTCACGATGCTGCGGGGCACACTGTGGAGCTGCAGTATGTTATCCACATATAACTTTGCCAACTTCTCCACCGGATCATCCTTCCTATGCGGAATGAAATGCGACACCTTCGTTAGCCGATCTACGACCACCCAGATGTCGTCGTTCCCCTTTTGCGACCTTGGCAACCCGTGCACAAAGTCCATAGTGATGTCGTCGAATTTTCACTCCGGAATAGACAAGGATTTCAGAAATCCTCCCGGCTTTTGGCACTCCGCCTTCACCAAGGCGCAAGTTTGGCACTTCGCCATGTAGAGCGCCACATCCTTCTTCAAACCCGGCCACCAAAACAGTTTCTTAACGTCGCGGTACATCTTTGTGCTCCCCGGGTGAATCGAGTACTTGGTATGCTGTGCCTCGTACAACAAATCCACACGCAAACTGCCCACGCTTGGGACGCAAAGACGACCGTCTTTCCAAAGCAATCCATCCACAACTTCATATTGGGAATTTGACCCATCTAGAGCCTCTATCATGAGTTGCTTCATGTGGCCATCCAAATCCAAAGCCTGCCGAATCCGATCAGCCAGGTCATATTGAACTTCAGTCCAATTCAGTACTGCTTCAGCACTTGATTTCTTATCCACGCAAGAAATCTCCAACACCTCCAACTCCCGAACCAAACGCTCATCATGCACCGATAGCCAATTGGCTTGAGCTGGGGTTCGACAACTCAACGCGTCCGCAACCGCATTGCCCTTACCAGGCACGTAGTGGATCTTGAATGTATAGTCCCCCAGGAACTCCATCCATCTACGCTGCCGCATATTCAGATCTTTCTAATCAATCAAATACTTCAGGCTCTTGTGATCGGTATAGATATCAATCTTCACACCGTACAAATAATGTCTCCACAGCTTCAAGGCAAAAATCACGGCCGCTAACTCCAAGTCATGGACCGGATAGTTCCTCTCGTGCACCTTCAGCTGTCTCGAGTCATATGCTATAACGCTTCCATGCTGTAATAGCACACAACCCAAAACACTACCCTAAGCATCGCTATAAATCTCATAACCTTCGGTCCCACTCGGCGAACTCAGCACAGGCGTCGTGGTCAACCGACATTTCAACTCCTCAAAAGCTCGCGCGCACTCCGGCGTCCAAACGAACTTCTGCTCCTTCCTCGTCAAAGTAGTGAGAGGTAACACTATCCGCGAGAAGTTCTCTACGAAGCGCCTATAATAGCCGGCAAGCCCCAGAAAGCTCCGGACTTCCGCTACCGTAGAAAGCTCAGGCCACTCCCGTATCGCAACAATCTTTGCCGGATCCACTGCAATACCTTCCTCACTCACTATATGACCGAGGAACGCCACTGAGGACAACCAAAACTCGCACTTCGAGAACTTGGCGTACAGTTGATTCCTCCTTAGCATCTCCAAAACCAAATGAAGATGCCTGAAGTGATCTTCCTCACTCTGCGAGTACACCAAAATATAGTCGATGAAGATGATCACAAAATGGTCCAAGTACACCCTGAAGGTCATGTTCATCAAATCCATGAACACTGACGGCGCACTAGTCAGCCCAAACGACATGACCGTAAACTCGTAATGCCCGTATCTCGTACTGAACGTTGTCTTCGGGATATCACTCTCCCTTATTCGCAGCTGATAGTACCCGTACTTGAGGTCCAATTTTGAGTATACCGTCGACCCGACTAACTGATCGAATAGATCATCAATCTGGGGGATCGGGTACTTGTTCTTTTCTGTCAACTTGTTGAGCTCCCGATAATCAATACATAGCCTCAAGCTTTCGTCCTTTTCTTTACAAAGAGGACCGGCGCGCTCCAAGGCGAAGAACTTGGATGCACATACCCTTGCTCCAACAACTCTTGCAGTTGAACCTTCAGCTCCGCCATTTCTTTAGGCGCTAGCCGATATAGAGAGCGTGACACAGGCTTTGCACCTGGTACGAGCTCTATCGTAAAATCTATCTCCCGCTACAGCGAAGATCCAGGAAGATTGATAGGGAACACATCAGGGTATTCCAATACTACTGAAATACTGTCCAACGCGGGCTTAGGCTTTGCAGCCTCCACTAGTGTAAAGAACAGTTCTACACCGGCACGAACCGCCTTCACCACCTGAAGAGCAGACATCAACGTCTTGCTCGACCCCTTCAAGCCCGTGAAAGTCATCTCACGACCTGCCCCCAGCTTGACTTCCTTGCTACCGCAATCAATATAGGCTCGCGGCTCCGAGAGCCAGTCCATGCCAAATATAACGTCGAATTCCACTAACGACAATAACGACGCTTGCAAATGGAACTCCTGGCTCCCAATTTGAATCTTCACGCCACAGATTCTATCTGCGCGCATCGAACACCCATTGGGCAATAACACATCCAACTTGTCCTTCGCCATCGAAGAAGGTACTCCGATGCGCGATATGAATTCTTCGGACAAAAAGGAGCGTGAAGCTCCGGTATCGAAGAGTGCTCTTGCCGGATTTTCACAAATCAAAACAAATCCTAAACAAGCAGTGGTAAGGTAGCATGTGCATAACAAGTATTTAAAGAAATTTAACTTGCTACAAATTTAAATTTTACCTGTCACCACATCCGCCTGTTTGACAGTCTCCTGTTGGCCAAGATTATGAACCATTGGTTGGGCCAGAGCATAATGGGACGCGGTTGACTCCACCGCCTTGCCCTTCTCTTCATAAGTCGCTCCCGGCTTCCTTTCGGACTTGGGACGTCCGCTCCAACAATTGATGGCAAAGTGCCCCTACTTTCCACAAGTAAAGCATGCACCCGGGGTCCAACCCATAGTCGCCCCAGAAGCACCTGAAGATGGAGCTGGACCCGAAGTCCTAGCCTTCTTAAAGAATTTACGGTACCCAGACTCTGAGGTAGTCGGCGCCTTGAACTCAGATTTCTTATCACCAACGCTTTTCTTTGCTTGTACATTCTTCATGTCCTTCTCCAAGGACCGGGCCGTGCTGACCAAGGTCAAGAAACACTGCGTCATCGGCCCCGAGAGTAGTTACCTTAAATCATGTCTTAACCCTTCGTAGAATCGATTCTTCTTGCGCTCCTCATCCGTGATGGTGGAGCTAGCATATCGACTCAATCGAGTAAACTCGTGGAGATATTCATCCACGCTACTGTCTCCTTGAACCAACTTCAGGAACTCGTTCTCCAACTCTATCCTCTGCGCCGAAGGGAGTTGCCTTCCTCTCAATAGATGCAGCTCCAAACCCTCCCACCACAGCCTAGCGTCTCCATCCAACAGGAACGTAGCTATAGTGGTCATCTGCCACTCCTCCGTCTCTGTCGCTGTCAAGACTCTTCATACGGGAGAACCAGTCTTCAGCTTGAGATGTGGTTCCCAACCCCGAGAATACATGAGGATTGAAGCTCATAACATGTTTGAGCTGTCTTTCGGTTGCCCTCCTCGGCACCAACGATTCCAGTACTACATGCTCCACTCTTCTCGGCTCAACCTCTAGAAGAGATACCTGCTCCATCGCAGGAGCGGGCTGCTGCATTTGCCTTGCAGGCTGCGCATTGATCATGGCAAACACTGCTTCGGCAACCAATCGTATGGTCTCAGCTGATGGAGGTGTTGCAGGAGCAGCATTTGGTACACTGCTAGCCTTAGAAACTCGACGTTCAGACGACCCAACACCGCTTCTGGTCACCTATAGTGGCACAAAGCACCGTTAAGCGACCAAATAAAATTGCAAACAACAATTATAGAAACACGCAGGTTCCCCAAACATGTGTATTTTCATTCCTAAGTGGACATTCATGGGTTCTTTTGTTGTTATAACGATGGAGCACACACATGTTCTCACCACACCTTAAAAAGAATTCGTCCACGAATTCATTTTAAGCCTGACCAAAACCAGTAGTCTGATACCAAATTGTAACACCCCTATCCGTCGCATAGCATATAGCAGTAGGTCCGGCCGGGGCCCGATGCCATATACCACAGACAGACCGGGTGGTTACTCAATGGAAACCATCCAACCAATCCAACGTCCTACACAGAGCATTCTAGCGGAAGAAGTTTTATAAGTTGCAATTAAAAGAACCTAGCAACAAGCATGAATGCCCACTAACAAGCCAAAAAGGAATGAAGTACATACACAAGTACTGGCCTTGAGGCCTTACAAATGGTTTACTCATATTACATGTTTTTCATACCACGGCACGCAGGCCGGTCATACATGAACAAAAGTAAGTAAACACTCCAATTAGGTCTTCGAGGGCCAGCTTTGCAATTTGGGCTTTAGCCCGCTATTGACCGCTTGGTCCAGCAATACCTGCAAGCACAATCCACCGCACGGTGGCAAACAAAAGCAACGGTCAGCAATGCTGACCAAATTATAACGATCCCGCCCCCAATTCGGGGAGGCGATGCTCCTTCCATGCACTTATTAGCATAACCAAGCAGTATATAAATATACATATCAACACAAGCGTAGGCTCACACGTCCACATACCCCGTGCACTCAGGGCATATTCTCGGTGAACCGGTCAATGTCACGTCAATTTAAGCCATAGAGACCACGATCTCACCACCGCCACTTTGACGACCACACTATGAGCATTTTGTCTTCCCGGCCTGGGTCACGTCATTTTAAGTCATAGACCGCCGAAGACCCTTATCTATGCCAACAGCAAGTACCACGTAACTTTAGGTCGCTTTAACCGAACGACATAGAATGGGTACGGTTCCATCTAACCCGTGCTCACATCGCAACGACAATTTAAGCCATATGCGCGGGTCAAACTTCTCCCGAGTCCCGTTTCCGTTACACACTTCACATAACCCGGTTATGTTCAAGTTGGCTCCCAGGCCTCCAAGTTGGCAGAACCACGTGTCTGCCCAGTTTTCCGGGTGCACCTTGGAGTTAATCCCCAAGGCTCCCTTTTGCAATCTACCTCGTAGAAAACCCGAAAATCAAACATTCACACAAAGTCTTCTCCGGCCATGATGCAATGCAACATCACCGATCCAGACCAACTTGTCCGGGTAGGCTTCACACATCATGCCTATGTCCGTTCTCGAATACGGACTCTAAACAACGGGGACTTTACATATCTACCCGAAGGAACGCCTCCAACTCACCGCAAACTCGCGAGAGCGGGCTTCATATGCAAAAGAAGGAGAGCTTCACATGCTAAAGTAGAGAATCGTTAACCTAGCGTTCTTCCTTGGCACCATGGAAATGTACGCGGATGTAAAGCACCGCAATCTCCTTGCCTTCGTAGATCCGAAGTCGGTTCGTTATTTGGAGCTCTGAAACTCCTCCAACGATTGGATCTAGACTCCTCCTTCCTCTTTTGCTCTCCCCTCTCTCTAAGATTTAGACAGAGAACCACACAAAAGAATAAGGGTTTTTAAATCCTGTACTCGGGTATAACCCCATCGAGAAATAACCACAGCCGTCGGATCCCACAAAAAGGGATGCACGAATACGATCAAGGTCCGAACTGGACAAATGGGGCTAAACACCGCACGGAACACCAATAGGAGCAGGACACGTCCGCGACAAAACAGTGTCAGAACATTTAGTCAACTCCCGCCAAAACCCCTGTGTCGACACCCCGCGTTGACAGAGTCAAACACGCCACAATGCGCCCCGCGCTCGACGATCGTCGAACCAAGATCGTCGACCACTGCCAGATCGTCGAACGGAGATCTCTGGACAAATCGTCGAACACAGCCAAATCGTCGAATAGAGATCTCTGGCCAAATCGTCGAACGCACGGTCCGATCGTCAAACCCACGACCCGATCGTCGAACCCACGACCCGATCGTCAAACGTAGAACGTCGACCAAATCGTCGACCGCAGAATGTCGACCAAATTGTCGACCGCAGAATGTCGACCAAATCGTCCACCGCAGAATGTTGACCAAATTGTCGACCGCAGAATGTCGACCAAATCGTCGACCGCTGCTCGATGATCGTCGAACCCAGATACTACCTGATCATTGCTAGATCTTTGAACGGCCCCGAAATGCCCGGGGACACGCCTGTGTCCCAGGCCGTGTACCCCTTCCAAATTCCAAATTTGGTACAGAAACGTCACCCGTCGCTCTTTTGAGTTTCGGGGCATTACACACCTTCCACTCCTCCATCTACTCCTCCCTGCGAGAGGAGAGACGATCCCTCCCAGACCGCCGGTACTTCCCGTCCTCCTGGTGAGAAACCTTCCCTCTCGCTTCTCTGTACCATTCGCTACTCCCACACACTCCTGCGGGAGCCTCTCTCACCCTGCTCCTTTACTCCTTCCGCAGGCGCCCAGACTGACTCGCCTGCTGAGGAGAACCCTGAGCAACCTGTCGTCTCGCCTCTTCCACCCCTTGACGGGATTGAAGATTACCTTGGCGACCCTACGAACCCGGCGGAAATGAGGCGCAAGACTTCCGAGTTGTTCCAGAAACACGCGCGCCTCATCCATTCGCTGACGCTGGATAAGCAGGCGGCGGATCAGCGTATCGAATGGCTGGAGAATGAGTGTGCCCGCCTATCTTCCGAGGCAGATACCGAGTTAGATGTCGATGGAAGCAATCCTGACGTCATCATCAGCGAGGTCGATATGCAGTTTCGTCTCGCTCGCCGTGGGCTGGAGTCCGTTCGCGCGTTCCACTCGCGTAGTAGGCCACCCTGTGCAGGAGCTCGTGGTGGCCGCTAGCAATGGCACCCGTACTGAAAGCCGTCCGTCTCGCCCATTCTTCCTTATGTTGTCTTTGAATGTTGTAATAATTAATGCTTTGTACTGCTGTCTCGCCGGTATTGTCAGAAAACTTGGTATCCGCTAATTGCGGGATGGTATTTGAATATATATTTTTTATTGCTGGTTTAAATACTCTTTAATTTCTTTTAATCATTGTCTCATGATTGCGTCTGACCACGCTAATCGAGATTTTTTAGGAGAGAGAGAGTAAAATGCCGGCTGACTCTTCCCCTCCCTCTGTACGTTTTCCCGCGCATTAATCATTTCACCATATTTGCTATAAATATCCCGGCCCTGGATCAGAAGGATATTCGCGCCTCATTCTTGCCGCACCCAAGCTCTTGCTTCTTTGTTTCTTTCGTCTCGCCGACTCTTCTCGTGCTTTTTCTCTCCCGGCCCACTCGCCGATCTTCTTTCTTATTGCTTACTTTCCCCCACCGTCTCGCCTAAAACCGTCTCGCCAAGGATGGGTAAGAAAAGAGTTGAGGAAGGAAAGGGGCGCAGCCGCTGCGGGTTCACAGACCATGACTTTCCGCTCGGCCGGCTCTCAGAAGAGGACTACCGCGGTTTCGTCTGTGAGTACCTGGCGGAGGGGCTCGAGTTGCGCCCCCCCAAAGTTGGCGAGTCAATCAACACCTACTATCCGGGAGAGCTCGCCTTCCCCGTCTCGCACTTTGAGGCGGGGTTGAGGCTGCCTCTATAGCCTGAGGTAAAACAGGTATTCAAGTACTTCGGCGTCGTCCCGGCGCAGTTCAACCCGAATGCCATTTTGGTGTTGATCGCCTTCGCCTGCTACATGCGCCGGGAGCGCATTGAGTTCAGCTTGACGGTCTTCCGCAAGCTCTTCATTTATCACGCCAACGCCAATGGCGTCTCGTACTTCACCGGGCAAGGGCTCAAGGTGTGCGAGACGCCAAATAAAAATCACCATTGGCTCACAAGTTTCGTCTTCATTCGCGGCGACCGTGCTGACTTCGGGGGCATCCCGCTAGTGCCGGTGTCACCCCCCGAGAGCTTCTACTCGACCCCGTAGGTGGGTGGCCCAGAGAAGCTGTTGTATGATTACTTCGTCGGCAAAAACTTCGAAGTCAACTTCCTGTGGCGAGGCCTCGACTCGCTGCCTCCAATGCTCCCCGGCGAAGGTACTCTCTCTTTCTTTCCTCGCTTTGTCTGATTATTTCTCCGTCTCGCCGTCTCATCGCCTTGTTTTGTTTTTAGGGGAGTGAGTCGTCCCAGTCCACCCTCCATACAAAAGCAACATCCATCCATCCAAAGGCCTTGATATCGCCAGCGCGGCCGCTGAGGCGGCGAGAGAGTCCCTGGCTCCTGCCCCTCCGAAGAGGCCTGCAGGCGACACGGCCCCTTGTCGCTCTGGCCCTCCAAAGAAAATGAAAAAAGTTGTGTCTATCTCCACGGGGAAAAAGAAGATGACCCCGAAGGAGATATCGGGGTCTTTGAGCCCTATTTCTGTGGAGGGGTCTCAATCACCCCACTCGCCTCCTCAACAAGCCGTCTCGCCTACTCATGAGACGGCACTTCCTGACCAGCCCGCCGCCACATCCAACCAACAGGCTGCCACCACTTCTCGTGAAGGCGCTTCTTCCAGCCGTCCTGCCCCCTCTTCCCACATGAACTTCAACCTGGGCCCAGTGGTCTCAGATGTCGTCGACGACCCTATTCTGTTGTGGGGGAGGGACGCCAACCGCGTCTCCATCTCCACCCTCCTTCCCCCTTGGAAGGAGCACGAGGAGCCCACCAGCCATGCTTTTGTTGTGGGGTACGACCTTTATGGCGGTCTCGATGCCGTCTCGCCCGAGAGCGAGTCCACGCGAAATCTCGTCCTGAAATCCTCCCACGCCCAAATGCGTGCCTTGGAGTTCGCGCACCGTGCCTCGCGCCGCCTTATATATATCAACAAAAAATGGAAGTACAGCGAGACATGCCTGGAGGCAGAGCGAGAGAGATCTGAAGACCTTGCGAAAAGTTTGTTTGATGTCGAGACCCTCCTTGTGAAAGCCCAAGGCGGCGTGGTAAAGCCCTATCCTTACTCTTTTCCTTCAAAAAGTTTTGAACTTTTAACTAATGTCCAGGCGTCTCGCAGGATGCCGAGACGGTGGAGCGGCTACACTCGCGAGTAGCGGCCCTGGAGGAGGAGGTCAAGGGCTTGAAATCCCAGAATACTCGCCTTCAGGATGATGCCGCGTTGACATCTCGCCGCAAATCCTTTCGGACACCTCTGCCGCACTACTCTTTTGACGAGGTTGAGGAGCAATGCCGAGATGTGGGCATCAGTGCGGCAGAGCTGGTCTTGAAGATGATGAAGGACCTAGGGGTCGTGAAGGACGATTCATAAACGGTGACCGTCCGCGACCTGGTCCCCCAGCTCTATGGAAAGGAGAGCAAGAATTCTTCTTCCGGCAAGGAGAAATGACGTGTCAACTCCCAAGATCCAGAATCCCTCTCTCTCCTCTTCCTTATGCTGCTGTTGTAAAACTTAAAACTATCTTTTTTGAGCTCTATTTTGTGATATGATAGTGATAATCAAATATACATGCTTGTCTTGCTTGTTATTTTGTTCTTTTATTTTGCGAAATAAGTTACTGGTCTGCTTGGGCCTGCGAGACGGTGCTATCCACCCGTCTCGCCGCCTCGCCTTTACTCCTTACACTGCTTTATTTTGCTTACTGCAAGACGATACTCTGATGCGCTCATGCACGCGAGAAGGTGCTACCCCTTGTATCGCGGCCTTGTTGGAGAGTTGGCTTTTTGTCGAGCGCGAGTCGTCGCTTCCCTTATCTTTTTTATGCGTGACAACATACAAAACCTTCTCGCCTTGCCTTAAAGTACTCCCTGCGCGGGTGACCCTTAGTGACGTAACCCGCTCACCTATCATTAGAGTGAGCCTTTCGTCTCGCGCGAGTACCCACCCGCCATAAGCGATACCATCCTCGTGACTGCCAGCTGCGAGTGCCTCCACTCGCACTGCTCCAAGCCTTTGCCTTAGTTTATTTTTCATTTCATAAGGTTAAGCTGGGATGTTGTTTAAGGAGATTTTCCCAACCATTCTGACATCGAGTGGGTTTTTGCCATGCTAGCTTGATGAGAGCCTGGGCAACGGGCCTACCGGGGACCGAGCCAGGCTCGAGGTGGTGTTGAATTCCCCAGAGCCTAAACCTATTCCCAAGAACCCAGAACCAAAACTTCAAGAACCAGACCTCTCCCCCACAGGTGAGCCTTCGGACCTGCCAGCTAATGAGAGCCTGCGCGGCGGGTCTACCTGGGGCCGAGCTGCGCTCGCGGTAGTTCAGAACCAAGGAACAGACCTTTCCCCCACAGGCGAGCCTTCGGACCTGCCAGCTAATGGGAGCCTGCACAGCGGGTCTACCTGGGGCCGAGCTGCGCTAGGGGTAGTGCAGAACCAAGGACTAAGAACCAGACCTCTCCCCCAAGGCAAGCCTTCAGACCTGCCAGCTAATGGGAGCCTGCGCAGCGGGTCTACCTGGGGCCGAGCCGCGCTCGGGGTAGTGCAGAAGGAAACATCTTCTTGCCATTAGAATTTCATAGTAGATAAAGACAAGAAGTAATTTGAGAAATTTATTATAATGAACTTGATTTGAATATACAACATTTGCCCTCCCTTCTCATGGGTAGAATCGCTTCAAGTCATCGCCACTCCAGGTGTGGCTCATGGTCCTACCCTCTACATCCTGGAGGTGGTAACCTCCTGTTCTCAGGACCTTCTCAACAATATAAGGCCCTTCACAATTTAGGTTAAGTTTGCCCACGGGGGCGGACCTTCCCACAACATTAACTTTCTTTAGCACCAGATCTCCTTCCGCAAATTGTTTGATCCTAATATGCTTGTCGAAGTATCTTGCCATCCGTCGTTTAACCTCTTCCTGCCTGATAGCTGCTACGTCGCGCAGCTCTTCCATCATGTCCAGTGAGAGGCTTAAGCCTCCTTCATTCTCCAGCCTCCAAGCCTCGTCTCCATCACCCGCAGGCACAACTCGTGGGGATCAGACCTCAAATTCTACAGGTAGGACCGCCTCACACCTGTGGGAAAGTTTGAATGGGGTCTCGCCGGTAGCCGTGTTCGGAGTTGTCACAAGGCCCACAAAACTGAGGGGAGCTGTTCCACCCAGCTCCCCCTCAAGTTCTCCACCTTCTTCTTGAGCAGGTTCACGATAATTTTGTTAGCCGCCTCCACCTGGTCGTTGCTCCTGGGGTGGTGGACGGAGGCAAACCTGAGGTCGATGCCCAGCAGGGTGTAGAAACTTATAAACTCCTCGCTTGCAAATTGAGGACCATTGCCCATGACAATGGCCTGGGGCAGCCCGTGCCTGCAGATGATCTCCCCCAAACGAAATTCCTGATGACTTGGGAGGTTACTTTGTCCAGCGCCTTAACCTCCAGCCACTTAGAGAAGTAGTCAATCATAACCAAGAGGAACCTCCTTTTCCCACTAGCCGGAGGGAAAGGCCCAACTAGATCCATCCCCCAAATAGCAAACGACCACAGTGCTGTGATGCTTCAGAACCTCTGAGCTGCCTGGAGCTGGAGGGGGTGTAGAGCTGGCATTTTTGGCACCTCCTCGCAAACTCCACAACATCCTTCCTCAGGGTGGGCCAGAAGTACCCCTGCCTGACCACCCTTGCTTCCAACGTCCTACCTCCGGAATGGCTTCCACATTCCCCAGAGTGCACCTCCTCCAGAATCCACCGGGTCACCTCTCCCGTCACACATCGTGCCAGAAGAACCGAAAGCATCTTCCGATGTAGACTTCCTTCATGCATGAGATAGTGGGCCGCCTAATGCCGAAAGTTCTTTGCTTCCTTGATCCCCTCAGGGAGGTTGCCTGTGACAAAGAAGGTCACGAAGGGATCCACCCATGAGGGTCGCCGATCTACTTCTATGAGCTCCCCTTCCTCGATCGCTGGATGAAACAGACCAGTCAAGGTTCCTCCTCCCCGAGGTACAAATTTAGCCAAATGATCGGTAACGGAACTCTCTTCTCTTGGAATGTGTTGGATGGAGAACGTCCAGAACCCCCGATAATCTCCCTCACCTTGGACAAGTACCTCACAAGGGTGGGTTCCCGAGCTTCGAACTCCTCTCAGATCTGCGATGCCACCACCAATGAGTCCGTGAAAGCCTCCACGTCCTGGATCTCAAGCTCTCTTGCCAAACAAAGGCCGGCTATCACAGCCTCATACTCTGCCTGGTTGTTAGTTGCAGGAAAGTGCAAGACCAACGCCTGCTCTATGGTGACCCCTTGAGGACTTGTCAATATCGCCTGCTCCATCAACCGTCATCTTCCATGCCTCCTGCGGTCGCGATTCCTCAGCCCCAACCTCCACAACGTAGTCTGCCAATAAGTCGGCCACTACTTATGCCTTGATGGAGAGCCTTGGTATGAACGAGATATCGAATTCACTCAACTCGATAGACCACTTGGCCAGTCTACCCGAGTGCTCCACTCCTTCAAAAATCTTACGGAGGGGATGATCCGTCACGACCCTGATGGAATGCGCTTGGAAATATGGTCAGAGCTTCCTGGCCGAAATGATCAAGGCGTATGCCAGTTTTCTAAGATAGGGCAGCGAAGCTCCACCTTCTTTAGGATCCTGCTCACATAGTAGATTGGCAGCTGCTTCCTACCTTCTTCCCTAACCAGGACAGAGCTCACCGCCTCTACTCCCACTCCGAGATACAAGGCCAAGTCCTCCCCCTCCTTCTGGCTTTGAAGTAGAGGAGCCAGGGAGAGCTGCTTCTTCAGCCCTTGAAAAACTTCTTCACATTCGGCCGTCCACTCGAACCTTTGGTTACCCCGTAGCACTTTGAAGAAAGATGGGCATTTCTCTCCCGACCTGGAGAGGAATCTACTTAGGCCGGAAAGCTTGCCTGTCAAGAGCTGGACCTCCTTAGCATTGCATGGTGACTCCAACTCTAAGACAGCCTTCATCTTATCTGGGTTGGGTTCTACCCCCTCTGGGGTCAGAAGATGCCCGAGAAACTTCTCACGGCTTGCCCCAAAAACACACTTTAAGGGGTTCAGCCTCATCTTGAACTTCCGCACAGTGGCGAACGTCTCCTCCAGGTCTCGGAGATGCGAGTCCACACATTTACTCTTGACCATCAGGTCATCAACATAGACCTCCAGGTTCCTCCCCCTTTGGCCTTGGAAGACTCGATCCATCATGCGTTGGTATATAGCCCCTGCGTTTTTCAACCCAAAGGGCATCATCTTATAACTGAAGCATCCCTCCCTTGTGATGAAGGAGACGTCCTTGACGTCGAGAGGGTGCATTCGGATCTGGTGGTAACCTGAAAAAGCATCCAAAAAACTCATAATTGAAAAACCAACGGCTGAATCAACTAGCGCATCGATTCGAGGCAGTGTGTAGCAATCCTTGGGGCATGATTTATTTAATAATGAAAAGTCAATACACATGTGCCACTTCCCTCCCCCTTTTTTCACCATTACCACGTTGCAAACCCAGCCCGGATACTGGATCTCCAAGATGAAGCCAGCCTCCAGAAGCTTCTTGATCTCCTCGCAGATTGGCTCTTCCAGCTTGGTTGTGATGGTCCCCATCTTCTGGCGTATGGGGCGTGTCTTAGGATCCAGGTTCAGGCGGTGGCAAGCCACATCCGCATCGATGCACGACATGTCAGTCGCACTCCAATCGAAGATGTCGACGTTGCTCTGGATGCAAGCCCGCACTCTCTCCTGGTCCTTGGGGCACAGACCCTCGCTGATCTGCACCTTTTGCACCTGTCCAGTGCTGGTGAAGACTTCCACACTCACCTCACCAGAACTGTTGAAGCCAAAATTTGACTTCGACAAAAGTTCAAAAAATAGGGGTGTAGCCAACACCTACTCATCGCAAGCTCTGACCTCCGACTGGTCGTGAAGGACTAGAAGTTGACCCAAAGCCTCAGCAGGGAGGTCCCACCGCTTACCCGGAAGATCTCTGAGAGCTTCCCCTCCAAAGCCAAAAGCTGGGCTTGGAGCTCCTCAGAAAGCACAGAAAAATCCTCTCAAGTCCCGGGCCAAAGTCTGTATGCTTCTGAAGAACCCCTATAGGTCTATTTATAGTTTTCTGAGTTGGATCTGCAAATAACCATACTGAGTTGACCTAAAATTACCAGAGTACCCCTAGTTGGGTCTGCCAACAGCCAAACTCTGTTGTTCTGAGGAGCTATATGCAGACCATCAAGGGCAAAAGGGTAAAATTACCCGGGGTAGAAGAGTATAATTCCCCTTGGGTAAAGATTTGCCAAAAATGGCCTTTTACCACACTACGAGTGGGAGAGCACCTGGTGGCGAGACGGGCCTTCCCGCTCGTCTCGCGGGTATCCTCTGCTACGGGACACACTCGCCTATAAAGGCCTACTCACGTCCCAGAGGGGGCGTCTCGCCTACTGCAGAGACCACCCGCCTTGCCTCCTGCGAGTGGACCATTTTGTCCCACTCACCTATCAGCACCTCTCGCCTATCTTCCTTCTATTCACGTCTTGAGGGCCTCTCGCGAGCTCGAGGTTGTACGCTGGTGCTCCAGCTCCTAAAATGATACGGTCATAACCGACCGTTAGTCATAAAGACTAAGATATTATCATCCTCGCCTCCCCCCGCGTCTCCTACGCACCGAGCGGGAGGACGAAAGCGGAGGACAACAAAGCAGTTTCAAAATAGACGCAGGTGATGGTGGATTTATTCTATCATGGATATATTTCTAACAGTTATGTCATTACATTAGCAGTTCTATATATATAGCACATGCAAAGTAAGTAAGCAGTATTGAAAGAAGAGTGCAGTAAGTAAAGTAAGGAAAGAGCAGAAAGTAAACTATCTACCGCTACACTAACATCACAAGAGTACCTTAACTTATATGAATGCCCATACAAACTTATAATTTAAGGTTTCAGAAATATAACTTATCATATGAGAAAGAAGTTCACAACACTGGGTCACCCCGCTCGAGCAATAGTTTGCGGGCAAACTATGCAGCGGAAGCAATGTTGTGTCCATGTGTAAAAAGTCATAGAAAATAGTCCATTTAAACAATGAGTTAGGCCAATCCAATTAGGACACCACCTTAGTTTGAATTACCAAGAGGATTTTGTAGTGTATCCGAGTCTAAAATCTACCTCAGAGATAGATTGGTTAAGGTATGCGGATACCCATATTCACCAAGGGAAGAATTTGACACAAGAGTCACTGCTTAAGGCTTAAATTCTGATGTCCCTACTCCACTTATCGAGTGATATTATCACTTCTTACCCACGCTGATAATATCGCCTTAAGGAGAATTGGTGCATATAATCTATTAGTGGAATAGTAGGGTACTCGTAAACTTAACCGTCATACTGATGACTTGATTACGTTGAGACAACCACCGTGGCAAATACCAAAGGTAGAATAAGAATTCAAGTCTCAGAAGAAACTCATTTTGGTTGGGTCACATGTTGACCTTGAGAAGATTGTCGTATAAGTAATCTTAAGTGCTAAAGGTATATAACATATCAATTAGTCTCAAGGTGGAACTCCAAGTCTAAGATTGTTAGCCCTAAGTATTTAGGCATATATAAGATGATTGCACTATGGATATTAAAGAAATTTAGCCTAAAATGTATGGAGGCTTATCCTTTTGTTTATTGGGCTAAATTGGTAATGACTTGGATTTCCCTAGACCCTGTTTATAAAACATTGTGTCGCAAACATAGTAATCTAGAAGACTTGATTTATTCAAATGTTGCTCAAGTAAAGATGAGGTTTTGTATTCGCATAATCGGCAAGATAATCAACCCTCCCTAGAAGTTTGGGATATACGTAGAGGGTTGCCCGCTTGGATATATTACAACCTTAGAATAAGGAAAGTTTCCAAGAGACGTTAGAAACTTTCGCGGGCATGTGAATCAGATCATTACTTGACACAACTTTAAGAGCGATTGTAATTTCATCAATGCATAATGATATGCTATATCCCAAGGAACAAAACAAGTTGTGTACAATCCACAAGAATTCGAACATCAAGCTTTCCGAAAAAACTAAAATCAAAGAAATTTCGATGACACAAAGACTCTATGTATAACTAAAGGAGTGTGTTACCTCAAAAAAGCATGTCCCTAGATGCTCTAACACTTTAACCTAATCAATATAACACACGAGTAATGATTATATCGTCGGTTAAGGATTTGATTAATGAACTCAGATATATTGCAAGAGAAAGCCAAGGTGAATTGAGAATTCAGTACAAGTCAGAAGGATAACTGAAATTTTTGCATAACTAGGGCTCATGATTATCACATATTAAATGGGTACAATTGAGAGAAGTAAACACGATGATTGGTCACTGTTACCCGCGCCTTCCTAACATAGCCAGGTCAATAGGTTGGAAACATACAGATTAGGATAGGGGTAATGTCATGGTAATATGAAGGAGTGATTGCGGGTCTTAACTGTTATATGATTAGAAACCATAAGTGAGAATTCAAAGTGTTTGAATAATTTTTTTATGACATTGGGAGTATAACGGCCCCAGGAAAATTTAAAATCAAGTGAAAAACAATACTGAATTGGAAGATATATATTATAAGTACTATCCTTTGGATGTGGCTCTAATGATCACAAGAATCAAAACAAAATTGTGTGATGATATAATAATTGCCTTCAGAAAGATTCAGAATTTATAGAGCAACTTATGACTATGAACATGTTATTTTACTTAGAATCAAACATTATAATAGTTTGAAGGATTTGAAATGGCCACCTTGCGGGAAAATGCACTATCATGTTTAGTGAACTTAGTAAATTTGATCATGAGTAGGCAATACAAGCCCATCCTCACACAAAGGAACGAATAAATTCAACCTCACATATATTAGATAGTGGAAATTATGTATTTTTTGGGGGTATATATAAACAATACACATATGTATGGTCTCTTGATTATGATGACGTCAAGAACTGGGGCACATAAGTTGATAACATTATAACCACCATTTTGAGGATTCATGACTATGGAATATAGATTTTGACTATCAAAGGTGTACACAGTGAAATTGCACAATAATTAATGAGTGTTTAATCAGATTCTTTTTATGATGAAATCGACTTGTGACGAATCTTATTATTTTGCAAGAATTCCTTATATCTCATCAATCAGGATCCAATTAGAAAAGCGATTGAGTGTCATGTTGTGAACATCAATATTAATAATGATCGCTCGATGTATATATGAAAAGTTCACTCTACAAATTATGTATTTTTACTTTAGTAGAGGTGTAATATGTCATGAATTTGGGAAAAAAAGAGGGGGTGATAATCTTTTCATCAAATCTTAAGTTTGGAGATTGGTTAATCACTATGCATAATTTGGACCTTCGTCATAAATAAAACGATGATAACATATATTTGAAGATTCGATATGGTATAAGCTATAAGGCGTGAGACGATTCTAGAAGAGAAATCTAAGATTTGTGTGCACAATTCTACATATAAGATTATTGATTTTCACGTACTTGATGATCATTGCTCGCAAGGGACTCCGAACCAACGTATGATTAAAGTTTATTTAATGGTAATGTGTCGGAAGACTTGGAAATATGCCCACGTAATCTTGATTATGAATATCCCAAAATATAATGAAAGTGCATTTGGAAGGGGATTGTTACCTCTGATAGAAACAACCACGAGGCCTATAGGGTAGGAATTGTCGGACGCCACTATCTCGGGTCTAGGATGAGGATCCAATGGCACTCATATCAGATTATATTGAGGGTACAGATGCTCAGATACGGCTGATCAGGGACCAGATGCTAGAGGCTCAGAGTCGGCAGGCCAAGTACTGCGATGCGGGCATCAAAAAGTAGAGATCCAGGTGGGATACAAAGGTTTCTTGAAGATATGTCTGGGGCATTGTGTCTCGCGGGTGCGGAGACACAAGAAGCTCAACCCTCGATTTATGGGACCATACTTGATCCAGGAGCGGATCAGTCTTTTGGCTTACATGCTGGAGCTGCCGTCAGAGTTAGGGACTCTGCATGATATTTTCCACGTCTCCTCGCTTCGGAGAGCTCTCCTTCGGCCAGAACATCATATTACCACTGCAGCAAGACCGGTAGCACCTGATAGATCAGTTCGTTTGGAGCCAGTCCGGAGCGATGATACGGCGATTCGAGTGCTGCGGAAGAAGGTTCCCTTGGTCAAGGTGTTGAGGTCCAACCACAGACGGGAGGAGCAAACTTGGGGGCCGATGGATCTTATGCGTGAACGGTACCCAGATCTTTTCGCCTCAGGTGTATTTTAACTATGTTGAAAGTTTCTAAAAATTCTTGTGCACAGAAACCCCGTAGACCCGAGCTTGAATTTCGGGGCGAAATTATTCTTTTGTTTATTGGGATTTGTAACATCCCCTTCCCTACTAGACCCTAAAGATAGATTAGGTTAGGACATGTGGTGGGTGAATGGGGTTTACGCTAGGTTTGACCCATGGAGTTAGGGTGGATTCACATAGTGCCCACTATAGGGTTGGAGTCTAATCAGGTCAAACTAGCCCAAAATGGAATCATAGGTACACATTGACCCCACCACTATGCACCTAACCCTAAAAGCAATCTAAGTGAACCAAAAACCACATTATTGGGTCAACCATTGACCCAAGTTGACTCAAGTCAACCATAACCCTAATTTGGTCAAATTCACACATATAAGCCCAATTAGCCTAAGTGGGGCATCACCATGGCCCAACCCATGTTGGGTGATGACATGGGGCTCATGACCATCAAGTGGGGCCAGCCCACTCATCAAGTTGACCAAGTCAACCCTATAAGTCAACAAGTCAACAAATGGCCTAAAGGGAGAAAAAGGGAGGCCAAGCCCATTCCCAATGGGTAAAGCCCATGAGCCAAGGCCCATGACCAGCCTAAATGGGTCAAATTACATCCCCCACCCCTGGTTTTGGAGGGTAGTGACATGCATGGGGGAGGTTTAGGAATTTGCTAAATGGAGGAGAGAGAAAAGAGAGGAAAATGGGGGACGAAGTCCATGTGGCCCTCCTCCTCGCTTCCCAAGCCTTGATCTGAGCTCACACATCATTTCCCAGCCATTTTCAGCAAGCTCCATGACACATAGCAACCATGGTGAAGCATCCTCTGCTAGGCCGAATTTACATATGCTCAAAACTACACAACCAGCCACCCCACCCCCATTTTGACCTCACCATCAGCTTCAGAAGGCCGAGAGGAGTGAAATTCGATATCTGGATCGAAGCTTTTGGTGGAGAAGTGAGTTCGGGAGCAAGCTCGCCGGAGAGGAGAAATTCCATGGCCAACCACCGTCGCCGCCCCCGTCGGGCTCCGATTAAGGTCCGTTTCTCCTCCTCTCCCTCTGTGCTAGACTCATAGATCATTTAGGAGAGATTTCGAGCTCAATTGAGCTTGGATCCATGTGAGGCGTGGAAGAAAATCTCAAGCTTTTGAGCTTGCTCGGGATCGCCGGAGAGGCAGTTTTCGGCCACCATTTCGCCGCCAAACGTTGGCCACCACCTCAACGGAGGTGGTGGTGGTGGTAGCCGACCGTGGAGGCTAAGGGGTGGCCGGGAAATGAGGTTTGAAGGCACTCCAGGTCGGGGAAATCTCGGCCCTTGGCTGGAGGAGGAAGATGAACGGATGCCCTCCATTATTGCTTTGAGACTCGTGCTGTATTAATATATCAAACTTTAGTATTCTGTCACACTTATTTTTGTACCTTGCGGGCTAATTTTAGGCCTCTTGGATGCAGATTCAGAAAACGTGTTCAACATATAAAGTGTAGCCCTAGGTCTTAACTTTAATTTGACACACTAGAGTTGTAATTTGGAGCAGTATGCTCCCTGTAGGGCCATTCTACCAACACTGGTCCTAGGCTAGGGCAGATCTTTAAATGAGTGTCCAAGCCAAACCCTAAGTCCACATGACCTAAGATTTTGTTCATGCACGTGATTAGGTCTTACTTAGATTCTGACCAAAAATGAGAATTTTTGGAAATTATTTTTCCATAGTTTTTGGAGAAATATCATTTAATAAATTAATTGAATTTTTGGAGATATACAACTCCAAATGCCCCCAAATTTTGGTGTCATGTCCATTAGGTGAATATAAAACCATGGTAGAAATTTCAGATCATTTTGATCTCTGCATGTTTGGGAAATCCCACATGCATGAGATAGGTATGTTCAAATTTGGGGTGCCTATAGTAAAAATTGAAAATGGGAATTTAGCCAATTTGTACCATTGTATGTCCATGAAACTCTGGACAGAGGCTTATAGGGATGAAATATACCTCCCATAGGAAGGTTGGGATTTTCGGGATCAAAAATCCCATTATTTGGAATTATTGGAAAATATGCCTAGTTAGGAAATAAATTTGAATCTATGGCATATGAGTTTATTAAATTCTGAAATTTTGTCACAAGTTTTATTAGGTCATAGCTCACCACTGGAAAACTTTATGGGACTGTTAGGTAATGTTAACTTGAATTTTATGTAGAATTTACCATTTTGCCCATTATAGAAATTAATTAAAAATAAGGGTAATTATTGTTAAAATATTATGAAAAACTTTATAATAGTTTATTTCTGTGATTAAATCCCTGTTAAATTATTTGAGAATTTTTGGATGTCGCTATATGCTGAAAACCCTAATAATGACATTTTGGTAATATTGTTCATATGGACATTAGTTAGGTCAAATCACTGTTTAGGATTTTGAAATTTTGTATTTAGCTTTATTATATCAACATGGATCCTCAGTAATTTTCATAGAATTTTTGATTGTATAAATATTATACTTCATTTGGAAAGTAGTCAATTGGTGGTTTAATATTAAATAGATATTAAATGGAATTTCATATAGGAAAATTATGAAAATTGGTAGGAAGTCATATTTAACCTCATGAAACATCTGATAAAGTTACTAGGTAGGCTGGACCATTATATATTGTACATCATGTGCAAGGTGACCTAGGTCACTCAATTAAAAGAATTATTTTAGGCCCTTAACTCCTTAGAAAAATAATAAAACCTAGGATGGTCAACATCATACGTCATAGCAAACCATGATAAATAATTAGGGGAAGTTGACCCAAGAGTTTGGAAGACACGTCATACAGGTCAATATTAGGTCATGGGTGCGCTTAGTAAAAATAGCACACGATACTAGGACCCTCAGGGAATAAGGTTGTCAGTTGAGATGGAATCTATGTTGGGAAGATATACCCCGGTTGGTGTCCAATAGGTCACTTCTTGATAACGAGTGGTAGTGTAAAATCCCAAGGATAGTGGCTAGAACGGAGATCGGCGGAAGACCGCCGCTCTCCTGATAACATTCTAAATTATTAGGTTTGTCTCAGAGTAACAATGAGAGTTGGTATGGATAAGGGGTAGACATTAATAAAAGTAAATTTCCTTGAGAAAGGGAGCTTTGGGCTTCCGCCCATCGTAGTTCCTAGTGCCCCCGAGAGCCCTTCACCGGGCATGCATGCCCTAGGCAGTCCTGGGGTTAACCCTAAGTTGCTAGGTGTAACAAACGTTAGACAAGAGTAGTCTAATAGGCTAAGATAACATGGTAACATTCTCACCCGTGAAGGGTTGGAGGGATTTAAAACTAAGGCATTGATGTGCATTACTCACCCGTGAAGGGTTGGAGAGATTCAGAACTAAGGCATTGATGTGCATTCTCACCCGTGAAGGGTTGGAGAGATTCAGAACTAAGACATTGATGTGCATTCTCACCCGTGAAGGGTTGGGCGGATTCAGAACTAAGGCATTGATGTGCATTCTCACCCGTGAGGGGTTGGAGGGATTCAGAACTAAGGCATTGATGTGCAATCTCACCCGTGATGGGTTGGAGGGATTCAGGACGGGTTGGTCCTGCGAGCAGGAGCTCGGGTTGGAATATCTTGCATGTGCATAAAAATAAACTTATGGCGGGTCATGCAGTACTGGGCCAATCGTCACACCGATGGTAGTACGGTGACTCTGGCGAGGTGTGATGGTTTGAGGGGCCAGTGGGTTGTTTTACACTGCGGTCTGGAGGAAGATCCCCAAAAATGCACACTCGACCAAAAAGACTGGTAGGTAGCCAGCAAATAGTACGTAAATACTCTAGAGTACACCTAGGACGTGTACAGAGGCGTATGAGAGGTCTAGGCCTGGTAGTGTGTATACCCGCCTAGGAGTGGAGACGCCCGCTCCACTGCTGCCGTAGCCACAATGGTGGTACCAGAGAGTGATGCTAGCTCTAAAAAGCGGGAACTAAAGGTCTGTGATCACAGAGTTGTGTGTGTGAGTTTCACTTGCATGAATCATAACATGCATACATAACATACATACATATTTAGGTCATACGCACCATGGATAATTTCCCTTATTTTTAATTAATTTCCATAATGGGCAAAATGGTAAATTCTACAAAACATTCAAGTTAACAGTACCTAACAGTCCCATAAATTTTTCCAGAGGTGAGCTATGACCTAATAAAACTTGTGATAAAATTTCAGAATTTAATAAACTCATATGCCCTATATTCAAATTTATTTCTTAACTAGGCATATTTTCCAATAATTCCAAATAGTGAGATTTTTGATCCCGAAAATCCCAACCTTCCTATGGGAGGTATATTTCATCACTATAAGCCTCTGTCCAGAGTTTCATGGACATACGATGGTCCAAATGGGCTAAATTCTCATTTTTCAATTTTTACTATAAGCACCCCAAATTTGAACATACCTATCTTATGCATGTGAGATTTTCCAAACATGCAGAGGCCAAAATGATCTGAAATTTCTACCATGGTTTTATATTCACCTAATGGACATGACACCAAAATTTAGCGGCATTTGGAGTTGTATATCTCCAAAAATTCAATTAATTTAATAAATGATGTTTCTACAAACACTATGGAAAAATAATTTCCATAAATTCCCATTTTTGGTCAGTACCTAATTAAGACCTAATCACATGCATGACCAAAATCTTAGGTCATGTGGACTTAGGGTTTGGCTTGGGCACTCATTTAAAGATCTGGCCTAGCGTGGGACCAGGCTTGATAGAATGGCCCTACAGGGAGCCCTACTGCACCAATTTACAACTTTAGGGTGTCAAATTAAAGTTAAGACCTAGTGCTACATTTTATATGTTGAACATGTTTTCTTAATCTGCATCCAAGAGGCCTAAAATTAGCCCGCAAGGTACAGAAATAAGTGTGACAGAATACTAAAGTTTGATATATTAATACAACACGAATCTCAAAGCAATAATGGAGGGCATCCGTTCATCTTCCTCCTCCAGCCAAGGGCCGAGATTTTCCCAACCTGGAGTGCCTTCAAACCTCATTTCCCGGCCACCCCTTAGCCTCCACGGCCGGCTACCACCACCACCTCCGTTGAGGTGGTGGCCAACGTTTGGCGGCGAAATGGTGGCCGGAAACCGCCACTCCGGCAATCCCGAGCAAGCTCAAAAGCATGAGATTTTCTTCCACACCTCACATGGATCCAAGCTTAATTGAGCTCAAAATCTCTCCTAAATGATCTATGAGGCTAGCACAGAGGGAGAGGAGGAGAAACGGACCTTAATCAGAGCCCGACGGGGGCGGCGACGGTGGTTGGCCATGGAATTTCTCCTCTCCGGCGAGCTTGCTCCCAAACTCACTTCTCCACCAAAAGCTTCGATCCAGATATCGAATTCCACCCCTCTCGGCCTTCTGAAGCTGATGGTGAGGTCAAAATGGGGGTGGGGTGGCTGGTTGTGTAGTTTTGAGCATATGTAAATTCGGCCTAGCATATAATGCTTCACCATGGTTTCCATGTGTCATGGAGCTTGCTGAAAATGGCTGGGAAATGATGTGTGAGCTCAGAGGAAGGCTTGGGAAGGGAGGAGGAGGGCCACATGACCTTCATCCCCCATTTTCATCTTTTTTCTCTCTCCTCCATTTAGCAAATTCCTAAACTACCCCCATGCATGTCACTACCCTACAAAACCAGGGGGTAGGGGATGTAATTTGACCCATTTAGGCTGGTCATGGGCCTTGGCTCATGGGCTTTGCCCATTGGGAATGGGCTTGGCCTCCCTTTTTCTTCCTTTAGGCCATTTGTTGACTTATAGGGTTGACTTGGTCAACTTGATGAGTGGGCTGGTCTCACTTGATGATAATGAACCCCATATCATCACCCAACATGGGTTGGGCCATGGTGATGCCCCACTTGGTTAATTGGGCTTATATGTGTGGATTTGACCAAATTAGGGTTATGGTTAACTTGAGTCAACTTTGGTCAATGGTTGACCCAATAAGGTGGTTTTTGGTTCACTTAGATTGCTTTTAGGGTTAGGGCATAGTGGTGGGGTCAATGTGTACCTATGATTCCATTTTGGGCTAGTTTGACCTGATTAGACTCGAACCCTATAGTGGGCACTATGTGAATCCACCCTAACTCCATGGGTCAAACCTAGCCTAAACCTCATTCACCCACCACATGTTCTAACCTAATCTATGTTTAGGGGTCGCGCATGGGCGCGCGGTCATGGCTGCGCGTGCACGGACGTGCACATAACCGTGCGTAGGCACGCATGCGTGCGCCCGCATGGGCACGCGTTCGTGAACCTGCATGGGCGCGCGCGTGGACCAGCATGGGGGCGCGTGCGGGCCCTTTCCTGACTGTGTGTCTGGTGCGCGTTCATGCTCGGGCACGTCGTATTCTATCAGGTGATGCGCCTTTTTGTGTATGTCGGGGGTGGATGACTTTTGATCTGCAGGCTTTTAGTTTAAATTTATTTTAAATTTTTTGTGACAGGTATCGAAGCATACTGCGAGACCGATGTGTCTTTACTCCTTCCTTACTGACGTTCAAGTTGCAATTTGGAGGAGAAGGTTCGGCTTGCCTGTCGACCTTGAAGTGAAGATACCACGTGTTCAGGAGAGGGTCCAAAATCACCCTCGTGGCTGGTTGACGATCCGCAAGACCACTTTGAGATAGGGATTCTGATTCCCCTCACGCGAGGAAGTCATCGAGATTCTAAAATTATGCAGCGTGCCGATTTCCTAGTTTGCTCCCTTGGGGGTAGTACGCCTCATGGGGCTAGTTGTCTTCTTTCGCATACATGGCGGGAAACTCTCTTTGGACTGCTTTCGAGATTGGTGCAATGTTTGCTCTGATGGTGGTGAGCGTGTGGAGATTCATAGTAACAAAAACTGGCTTGACTTTGAGATTCAGATGGACCACCGCCATGGAAGTACTTTATTTGGTTATGTCAGGGACTGAAAGTATCTAGCGTCTACCTAACTCACCTAGAGGAGGGTAAATAGGTGAAGTTTGTGTCTTTTCGCGGATTAAACATTACTTAAAATAAGCAAGCACACAAACACAGAGATCTATAGTGGTTCCCCGTATTGGGTACGTCCACTGTCCCGCCTCGCCTATCTACCATGAAGGATTAGATTTGGCTACTTCACCTTTCTCAGATTATCAACAATCTTGCAACTCGGAACAAAGCTCCTACACCTTAGAAAACAAACTCTCCTACACCTCAATCCACAACTGGATCTACAACTCGATCCATGCACGGATCTACACACGCGATCGATAAACGGATCTACAAACTTGATCCTCAAACGGATCTACAAACTCGATCCGTAATGGATCTACAAACTCGGAGAAAAATCTCTTACAATATATAAAGGAAAATTACAACACACAAACGATTGCAAGTCTTCGCTCCGACGTTCTTCGTAGAAGTAGATCTTGAAACTTGTATAACTTGAAAAAATCCTTGTGGAATTTGAATCTTCAGCCTTCGATCTTCGAACAACAAGGACTGGAGTAGAATAAAACTTGAGAGAAGAAGGGATCCAGTTGACGAAGTCATTGAAGAAGAAGATCGCTAGTCGTCAACGGCCGATCGGGAAAAATCGTGAAATGTATATGTGTGACTGACGATTTCTGATTTTGGAATCGTTTGAATTCGAAATGAAATTAGAGCAAGGTTGGTATATTTCGAAAATCAATCTAACATATATATAGATAGAGATTCGAAATAACGGCTATAAAAGATTTCCAAAAATGAACCCTAGAAATTACTGTGCATGGCCGACAGTTTCGAACCAGATAAATTTAGGAAAAATCGGCCTAAGTCAAATTTGGCGGAATTCATCGAATATCGATTATGATACTCGTCGAATTTATAAGTGATATTCGTTGAATTTGCCTTAGCCAAAAAACCAGAGTGGTCGACATATGGCTCGACAAATTCGACGAGTATCGCCTAGGATACTCGTCGAATTCAGCGGGGATCGACAGTGATACCCGGCAAATTCGGCGAGTATCGCCAGTAATACTCGACGAATTTTCCTTGGTTGAAAACTAGATATCCAGAGAATTTACCCTAAGTATATACTGCGAATTCGACGGTTATAGGGAAGCATACACGACGAATTCGGCGAGTATCAAGGGGATACTCGACGAATTCAACGTGTATGACTAACCATACTCACCAAATTTAACTTAGGTAAAAATCCTCTTCCCTGAGTCCTGGTCTTTTGTTGAAGCCAAAAATGACCTCAAAGGGAGTTCAAAAACAGGGGTGCAGCCAGCACCTACTTCTCTCAAGCCTTAACCCTCGACTAGCTGCAAAGGTCCTAAGACTGACCCAAAGCCTCAGCAGGGAGGTCCCACCTCACACCCGGAAGATCTCTGAGAGCTTCCCCTCCAAAGCCAAAAGCCGGGTTAGGAGCTCCTCAGAAAACACTGGAAGTTGGAAGATAATGAAAAGTCTGCTTTCCAAAGAGTCCTTATGGGTCTATTTATAGTATTTTACTGACCTGAGATTACTGAAATGCCCCTAGTTGATCTGCCAATAGCCGAATCCCGCTGTTTTCCTGAGAGTACGGTGGTAATTTCACCCGAGGGTAATTTGGTCATTTTACCCAAGGCCCTGGGCCTCACTCGGCAAGAGCTCTGAGCCGAGAGCCTACTGTCCAGAGCCCGGCGCAAGCGGTCTCGCCTGCCTATAGCGAGAGCTTCTTTAGGACGATCTGGGTGCCAGCGCAAGCGTTCCCGCGTTGGCTGCGTTCGACGATCTGGGTTCGACGATTTGGCTGCGCTCGACGATCTGGGTTCGACGATTTGGCTGCGCTCGACGATCTGGGTTCGACGTTCGACGATCTAGGTTCGACGATTTGGCTGCGCTCGACGATCTGGGTTCGACGTTCGACAAGCACGGGGCGCCTTGCAGGCGAGAGCTCCTTTAGGACGATCTTGGCGCTAGCGCAAGCGTTCCCGCCTACTTGGGCGAGAACTTCTCGGGCTAGCCTAATTGTGACCATTGCACCTCCTGGTCTGACTCAGCGAATATGAGGTTGTACACAATCCCCGCTCTTTTTAAGCTTGCTCTGCACTCGAAGAGACACGTTCAACCCATAAATATTCGCTGAGCACGTGTCAACATCAGGGAATCTTTTGGTGGGCCGTACCGTGGCTATAAATATATGCGCTGATAGACGGTCATAATTCTGCCCTTGAATCGTCATTCTTTGCCTAAGTTCTCGCCTCCTCTCGCGATGCCTTCCAAGCGCGCCGACAAACCGCTTCCGCAGGATCTTCAAGACCGCATCAATGCGGCACAGGCGCGAGCCAAGGCTAACAGTGCCTTGGTTGCCCCATGGTTGACGAGACAGTCGTCAGCCGTTGAGCCTTCTCAGCCCAAGAAGAAAAAGAAGAAGGCGAAGGCGGTCCAGCGAGACCTGCCCCACGAGAACAGGAGCCCACCTACCCCGACCCCAAGCCGCGCGGACGATCCCTCTCCGCGGAAGGTATGTCTGATTCGCCAATTTATTGAAAACACTAGTCGCTTATGTGGGAGAACTTGCAGCTGACGCGATGCTTCTCGCAGGAAACGGTTCCCGACGTCGTCAAGTCCCCGTGGGAACCCCTGGACCCATCATCTCGCCCCCTCGAGGACCTACCGCGGATCACGGAGGCGGCTCCTCCTCCAGACCCGAGAACTGCAGGTAACTTTTTATTTCTCGCTCTTAACTCGAATCTCAGAACGCTGAATTGTCTTCCCGCAGCGCCAGCTTCCACCCAGTCGGGTTTCGCTACCCGGGAGAACGAAGCAAGGGCTGCAAATCAGCCTGCCTTCGCGGTTGATTCCTCCCTACCGGCGGGAGGAAAGACTGTCGAATCTTCCGTAGCTCCATTGGATGCCAGCCATCCCGCGGGAGAGGAGACCTCCCCCCCCCCCGCTTCCGGCCAAGCCGGGATTACCACTGGCAAAATCTTCCCCCCGGGAAAAGGAAAGCCGATCCACCTGCTCTTTGGGACTGCGGGGGGGGGGGGGGGCCTTCTCGCCTGCCATTGACCGGGGTTCCCGCCATGCTGCAGGTATGCGGTACGTTTATCACAATTATCCTTTAGCTCTCGTCATAACTGAAATTTTTGTCAGGGGATCTGGGCTCGCGGTCTGGAGCTGACGCAGAGGAAGAAGAAGAAGAAGACAGAGAGGGGGAAGACGACGAGAGCTCCCTCTTCCCTTCTTCTGACGAGATGGAGGAGATCTTGATAAGTGCCAGGAGCGCTAGAAGACGGGGGAAGAAGGTTGCCGCCGTCCTGTCGAAGCTTATCCGGCGAGAGCGGGCCCACGATTCCGCGGCGAGAGAGTTCTGCCAGTCGGTGGAGAAGAGGTTGGAGGCTCTGGAGCGGGACTACTTTATTGGCGAGACGGATCGGCCAGGAGGGCCTTCCGCCGGGTCCTCTCCCGAAAGGTGTATCACGCGGATCCGAGACCTGTCGCGTCGGATCAATATAGGATGCACCGTCCTATCGTCATTCTTCAACCCGCAAGTGCCACCGAGGACCAGGCTGCGGGAGCAAGGACGATGGTGGTGGGAACCTTACTGACTGGCGAGACCTCACCGTTCCTTGTCCCCGGCCTTCCCCTTCTCCAATGTACCCTGTTAATTTTATGTCTTAACTGATAACTTTGCCACTAATGTTACTACTTTCTATTCAGCTCTCGCTTGGCGAGAGTAATAATCATTGCAGTTATCATTATTGTTTCCTGTTTAGCTTTCGCTTGGCGAGAGCAACCTGGCCTCCCATTTATTTCATTTTTTATTTAGCTCTTGCGTTAATCACCTGTCCGCCCGTCACTGTCAGACTCGGGCGGGAAAACGAAGCGCCTCCGACTTATGGCGTGACGGCTGTACCCCCGCCGCCTTTCTGAAAAGTCATAATGATCACGGCCTTTTATAAATAGAGGGTCCACCTACTACATTTATTTCTCCGATCCGAATCTCTCTCTTCTCTCTTGTCGCTTTCGCGGTTTTCCAAAAGCTCTCGCTTGCTTTCGTCTCTTCTTCCCATTCTCGCACAGTTCTCGCTCTCGCCTCCCTCCTAAAGACCTCGTCTACAACTTCAACACGATGCCGGGCGGAAGCGAGGGCCGTTCAAATTACGCGGAAGCCTTCCAGAAGCACTTGTTTCCTTCCTGTACCTTACCCTGGACGAGTTCAACCTGACCCAGACTCATTACGTTCCCGCCGGCTTCACCACGCGGAACCCCGGTAACCACGATAAGGTAAACATCGCGGGGGAGGGGGAGCTCGCCATCCCCATTGAGCACTTTGAGGTGGGATTCCGCCTCCCGCTGTGGCCCGAGATGCGCCAGGCCCTCCGGTATTACAGAGTGGTTCCCGCACAACTGAATCTGAACTCGGTCGCGATCCTAGTGGCATTCATCTGCTACATGCGATCTGAGAGGATCGAGTTCAGCCTTCCAATCTTCCGGAAGCTGTTCACCTTCCGCGCCAAAGGAGGGGTGGTCTTCTTTTCAGGACAACTGCTCAAGACCATCGGTCTCTCCAGCAAGCACCACCACTGGGGTGAGAGGTTCATCTTTGTTTCTGGCGACTTCGGGAACGTGCCTCTCGCGCCCATCCAATATGAGGATGCCGCCTACAAGCTGTTAAATTTTCTCAACGTGGTCAGCAAGGTAGCCCAAACGCCAAATTAATATCTTCGGAACTACCCAGTTCGTACGTTGAACCGGCGGAAACCAAGGACTAGAGGTACAAAGGTTAATCCCAACAAACAATGGAGGCACAAGCATGTCTTTTATACATTCACTTCTTTACAATGCGAGGCATACATAGCGAGACATGATTTCGCTAGTATAAACAGCTGAAAACAGAAAGCACCAAAAACAAGCCGGGCGGACAGCACCGGAGTCCGACGAGACCGCGAGGTCGCGAGGTCGCCGAGACCGCTGAGCTCGCCCAAGCTATGCTGCAATCCGCCAAATAGCACGGAGTCCGCCGAAGCCGCGAGGCCGCGCGGACACACTGTTATTCGCCTCCTGCTGAACTTGAACTGAGGAACACCCCTACCCGCCAGAAGCCGGCGGACAGGTTATTGAAGCTGGCAAGAATGAAACAGAACTGACAAGTCGCAGAGCGACCTCCTGCTGAGTCCGCAGAGACCGCACACTTCCAAGCACTTGACCGAAGTCACAGCCAAACTCCTGGCTCCTTGAAGCTATCCGCGCGACCTGCACACAGCAAACCGTCAGCCTGAAACAATCCGCGCGGACTGACAAACACAGACCGCAGCTCCTTGCACACCCCAACTTACTGTTCACTCAAGTTACTGTAGATGTGCCAGGGGGTCCTATTTATAGGTGAGGTGAGGAGTGTGGTCACCGCCCTAGAGATAGCGTCACCACCACAGCCCGCGCGATAGCAAAAACACCGTCCGCCGAGTCCGCATGGACTTAGCCGGATACCAAGGAAAACCGCCAGGAGCAAGCCAGACATTGGCGGACCTTCTCCAGTCCGCCCAAGCTTATGCGGACAAGGCATCAGCCCGCAAAGCTTCAACCACTGTCAGACAGCAACCCCCTTCAATGGCAGTCTGCAACAACCGAGGCAGTCCGCAAGACTCACACCTCAATCCTCCACAAGTCCACGACCAAAGGAAGACAGCAACAGTCCGCCCGGTCACAGCGGACTTGGCGGATACCGCGGACACAATGGCCTTGGCACAAAGTGTGATCAAGTCCAAAACCATAAAGGGACAATGCGAGCATGGCGGACTCAAATTCCCGTCCGCCAAACACCCTTGCACAGACCGCCAGCAGTCCGCGAGCTCCTCGCACTTCTGTCCAAAGCAGCAGCCAACCCGGACTCCAAACACCAGTCCGCCAACCGATCTCCACAGCAAATCGCCTGCTGTGCCACCAGAGCTCGACAAGGCCTCAGCCTAGCTCTTAGCTCAGTCCGCAACAGCCCACACCGTGGACACTCCAGTCCGCAAGCTTCCCACGGACACGAGCCAACCCGCCTATCAGCACAAGCTTGCACCCGCGGCCACTGAGCAATGCACCAGTCCGCAACCTTCATCCGCTCAGGCCGCTCCTTGGCAAAGCCAATCAGCAAACACCCTATCCGCAGAAACCAGGCCGCATAGTCCGCGGACTCAACCCGTGCAAACCGCTCAGAAGAACAACCGGCTTCTCACTAGACTTTCCACCAGGCCGCACATCACAGTCCGCCCAGTCCGCCTAGTCCGCCAAAGCTGTCCGCCCCAGGCCGCCCGGCCTGTCCCGTCACCCACTTCCACTTCACAAATTTCAACACAAGCCGTCTTCCCTGGGCTCGCGCGAGAGCGCCCTCCTTGAGTTCTTCGGAACCAAGGACTTTGACGTCCTCTTCCTCCGGCGAGACGTTGATTCACTCCTCCCCGTGCCCCCGGGCGAAGGTAAGGTCTCGCCTTTGTCTCATTATTCCCTTATCGTTAGAACTGAGTGTTGTCGCTTTCGCAGGAGAGCGTGAGATCCCCCTACACCAACCTTTTGACGAGGCTCGCGCTGCCGGGAGACAACCTGCAAAAGACCCGCTGGCTCTCGCAAAGGCCGCGACACAAGCTTGTCGGGACGAGCCGGCCCCGCCTCCTTCAACTGGCGCCGGGAAGCGAAAGCCCGGCGTCCCTCTGCCCCCATCGATTAAGAGGCCCAAGATAACTGACGCCGAGAAGGGTAAGGCCGTTGTGGTGCTGCCCTCTCAACCTCTCGCGGTGGGCCGCTCTTTTGAATAGATCCTGCAGATCGTCAGCGAGATTGCGGCCACCAGAGGCGGAGCTGAGGCCCCTGCCAAGAACCCCCCGACCCCTGGTGGAGAAGATGGTGAGGGAACCGCCGCCGGGACTTCCGACCAGTCTCCGCCTGGAGAGGTGCCGCGGGGCCACCGTAATTTTGATCTCGGCATGAAGTGCCTGGACGCGGAGAACAAGCCGCTGCTTTAGTGGGACCCCGACGTCAACAGGGTCTCGATCTCATCTCTGCTCCCCAGCTGGGCGGAGCGAGATGAGGTCACAAGCGAGGCCTTCGCCTTAGGCTACTTCCTCTACAGCCGGGAGAACGCCAGCGTCTATGACAGGATGACCACCAGGCTGCTGGCTTACGACTCCACCCGGGCTCTGATGCGCGGGCTGGAGCTTGCGCATATATGTGCTCACCGGAGTATCACTATCGATCGCAACTTCCAGGACATGTTCAAGGCCAGGGAGGGCGCGGTGGCTGAGGCGGCTTCTTTGAAGAAAGAGCTAGAAGACGCCAAGTAGCAGCTGTCTTCTCGCCGGGCGGAAGAGGTAAGCGAGACCTTTCTCGACACTCTCTCTCGCCACTACCGATTTCAACTTCATCCTTTTCCTTTCTCACTAACTTATCGCCATATAGGATTACGCTCAAGTCGCGGCACTTCACGAGGAGCTGTCCCAGGCGCGATACGAGAACGTCCTGCTGAGGGAGCAGATTGCGCGCCTGGAGGCGAATGCGGCCCCCCGCTGGACGAGATGTTGAAGAGCCGCTACTACTCCGTCTACGACACCGACAAGCTACTCCAGGCCAATGCGCAAGCCACCGTCAAGCTGACCTTGGAGACGCTGCGAGATGTCGGATGTTTGGATGGGAGGGGCAAGGTCATTACAACCCAATAGCTCGTCCCCTGACTCTTCGAGCCTGTCCCGAAACCCCCGGGCACGCCTGATACCCCGCCCTCGGATGTCCCGAAATCCCCAGCCGCGGGTGGCAAGACATCCGGGGAGAGTTCAGGCGAGAGCTCCAGCGGGAGTTCGAGCGCGAGCTCTGAGGGGTACAACTTGTCTCCCTGAGGGTCCCCCTTTTTCTTTTCCTTTTGCTGTGCTGAGCGAGAATGCTCTAGATGTGCAATTACATTAAATATATTGCAAATGTTTTGTATGCAGTCCTTTCCTTTTTTATTGCAAACGCGCTTGATACCATTGTTCTAGCCGAGCGCGTCTTAAGCACGCTTCCGCCGAGGCCCTTGGCCTCCCTAGGATAGTCTCCCTTAGTGATGGATAGGCGGGAATCTATCAAAAGAGCCCAGGGCTTAGACATTTTGCTTCCGCGCTCTGCCGAAAATAGTACCGGGAACATCACTCGTGTGCCCTTCGAGACGAGGTCATCCTACTTTTAGCTTACGCGAACCGTTCCAAGCTTTCGCATAATGCTTCCCCGTCTAAGAATATTATGAGCCTTCCCGCCGAGAACCTCCTTTGGCGAGATCTCCTTGACAGGGGCCTCCCTGCCGAGATCAGTTCTCGTCGAGACCTCTCCTATCTTCACCTCTTTCCGTATCGTGTTTCGGGTGCGTTTCCTGCCTTGATCAAACCAAACCTATCCCCCACAGGCGAGCCTTCGGACCTGCCAGCTAGGTGAGAGCCTGTGCAACGGGTCTACCTGGGGCCGAGCCGAGCTCGGGGTGCCGATGAAGCTCTCAAACCAAACCTATCCCCCACACGCGAGCCTTCGGACCTGCCAGCTAGATGAGAGCCTGCGCAGCGGGTCTACCTGGGGCCGAGCCGAGCTCGGGGTGCTGATGAAGTTCTCAAACCAAACCTATCCCCCACAGGTGAGCCTTCGGACTGTCAGCTAGATGAGAGCCTGCGCAGCGGGTCTACCTGGAGCCGGGCCGAGCTCGGGGTGCCGATGACATTCTCAAACCAGACCTATCCCCCACAGGCGAGCCTTTAGACCTGCCAGCTAGATGAGAGCTTGTGCAGCGGGTCTACCTAGGGCCGAGCTGAGCTCGGGGTTCCGATGACATTCTCAAACCAGACCTATCCCCCACAGGCGAGCCTTCGGACCTGCCAGCTAGATGAGAGCCTGCGCAGCGGGTCTACCTGGGGCCGAGCCGAGCTCTAGGTGCCGATGAAGTTCTCAAACCAAACCTATACCCCACAGGCGAGCCTTCGGACCTACCAGCTAGATGAGAGCCTGCACAGCGGGTCTACCTGGGGCCGAGCCGAGCTCGGGGTTCCGATGATGTTCTCAAACCAGACCTATCCCCCACAGGCGAGCCTTCGGACCTGCCAGCTAGATGAGAGCCTGCGCAGCGGGTCTACCTGGGGCCGAGCCGAGCTCGGGGTTCCGATGACGTTCTCAAACCAGACCTATCCCCCACAGGCGAGCCTTCGGACCTGCCAGCTAGATGATAGCCTGCGCAGCGGGTCTACCTGGGGCCGAGCCGAGCTCGGGGTGCCGATGAAGCTCTCAAACCAAACCTATCCCTCACAGGCGAGCCTTCGGACCTGCCAGCAAGATGAGAGCCTGCTCAGCGGGTCTACCTGGGGCCGAGCAGAGCTCGGGGTGCCGATGAAGTTCTCAAACCAAACCTATCCCCCACAGGCGAGCCTTCGGACCTGCCAGCTAGATGAAAGCCTGCGCAGCGGGTCTACCGGGGCCGAGCCGAGCTCGGGGTGCCGATGACGTTCTCAAACCAGACCTATCCCCCACAGGCGAGCCTTCAGACCTGCCAGCTAGATGAGAGCCTGCGCAGAGGGTCTACCTAGGGCCGAGCCGAGCTCGGGGTTCCGATGACGTTCTCAAACCAGACCTATCCCCCACAGGGCGAGCATTCGGACCTCCCAGCTAGATGAGAGCCTACGCAGCGGGTCTACCTGTGGCCGAGCCGAGCTCGGGGTGCCGATGACTGATGACTAGTTTTAGTCATCCTTTTGGGGGTAATTTAGTTTTCAAAATGCCTAATTTTATTTATATTTTATGTTTGTTATTTCATGTTTTAATGTTTCTTTAAAATATTTTAATTCCTAGTGTTATTAGAGTTTTGATATAAAATTCTATATAGTCTTACTTTATGTGTTATGTTATTATATATTATGTTATGTTATGATACGTTTTAATTTTAAGGTTGTAATTTTTATTATGTTTAAAATCTTGTTTTAACTTCGCTATGTTATGTTTTAAAATCTATATAGTGTTATGTTATGTTATGTTTTAACTTTGTTTTAATTTTGTTATGACTAATTCATGTCTTGTTTTGTTTTATTTATAGGTCCAAAGTCCACATTGGTGCAGCCCACATTGATAAAGCCTACAAGCATGTGCAGCCCACTACTTCCAAAATGCAAGCAGCCCACTTCAAGCATGGTGCAGCCGGCCACATATGGTGCAGCCCAAGTAGCTCTCCTAGCCAACCCGAGCCCATGCAGCCCTCAAAGCTCAAACTCGAGCCACAAAACAGCCCCTACCAAACCCAAAGCAGCCCACCTAGCCTACCCGAGCCCCCTATGTAGCCCATTTAAGCCCACATGGCCGGCCACCCCCCCCCCCCTCTTTCATATTTTACCATGCATGAATTTTCATCCTACATGGCCGGCCACCTTTAATGAATACATGCATGTTTTCTTTCTCTCTCCCTTCCATTAATGCATTCATTTTCTTCATGCTTGGCCGGCCCCTTCCCTCTCTCCCCCTTATTATTTATCTTCCATTTATTCCTCATGCATCCCCCTCTTTCTTTTATTCTCTTGCCACCTTTCAATCCATGCATGCATCATAATATTTTCTCTCCTTTCTTTAATTCTTATTCATTCCCCTTTGCTATTTTACATTTTCCAACTCATTCCCTTTAAATCCATGCATTGAACCACCTCCTTCTTCACACCTCATTTAAATAATGTGCATGCATCTTCTCCATCCTACTTGGCCGGCCACCCCCCTTGCCCCCCTCTTCTTCTTTCCATTCTAGAATCTTCCTCCTCATCTATAAAAAGGGCACCATGGTCTCATGCTTTGGAGAGTTGGATTTTGGAGAGAAAGTGAAGTTCTAGTTCAAGAGAGTGCTTTCTTTTTGCTTACATGTTGTTAAGTCTTTATTAGTGTAATCTTTTCTTTTCAATTAGTGCAAGTTTTCCTTATAGCCTAATCTAGTCTTTTTAATATCTTGTACACTCTTTTTATTTGCAAGTAATGAAATTCTCTTCTATTTGTTTCGTTGTTTCCTTTTGCAATATGCATAGCTAATTCCCTCTTAGCATTTGATCATGAGGATCCATGATTTGAAATGAGAATTATTTTATTTCATAGTTTTATTTTTGCGTAATTCTACTCGTCCTTCTTTGAATAATTATTGTGTCGACTCCGTATTTCCGGTATACGGTAGTAGGCTTATGATCTCATATTCGAGTAGCCGAGAGGCTCATGAATGTGAAAGATCACTCAAAGAAGGAAGGAGTTGAACGCAACCCTAGAGATAGGATGACGTAAATCCTCCGGATTGGAGTCAAATCCAATAGTGCGGATCACCTCGATAATGCAACTTTAGGCTTCTTTGGTTTGTAAAGAGATTTCGATCGAAGAGTCTATAAGTTAGGAGACTAATGCTCTAGCGAGATTTTGTCTTATTTCGGATCCGTCACGGCCGAGTTGGATTTGCAAATTTAAAACTATGCTCTTTTATTTTCTCGTTTCATTTCATGGTGAATCAATGATCGAATGCTAGCCTTTTTTTTATATAAGTTTTCGTCTCGCAATTTATCGTTCATTTTACTTTAAAAAATTCTCAGAATCCAATAGTCTTCCGGTAGGATAATAGTTAGAGCGCGAGTAGAAGTACTTGACAACCCCGTGTCTAAATACGACCTTGGTACTACAATTCGACAGGTACGCTTGCCTGTTCGGGTTTTGGCCCACCAAGTTTTTGGCGCCGTTGCCGGGGAGCTTCTTCGTCAATATTTTGAAAACGCTTGCGCTATTACTTCTCCAAAAAAATAAAAAAAAACAATTATTATAAATTTATTATAATCACCCACCTCATTTTAATTTCTACCCCACCTAAAATCTCTCGAAAAGGGTAAGGGGCTTTAAGCGCCACCATTTTACCTAGTACCGGGCGAACCCTTCACCGGGTAGTCCTCGGGAAGTTCGACAGCCAAGCCGTAAAAAAGTCTATTTTCAAAAAATCCAAAACAAAAAATTTTTTTTCCTTTCTTTTCCTCCTTTTCTTTCTTTTCCAAGCTTTCATTCTCATCTTCCCTCATTTTCTTTACTAGTGCATGACCCGAGCGAATCCGTCGCTACTTGTTGATTTGGACCCCGAAATCGAACGCTCCTTTCGGAGACAACTACGATTCGGGGCTTCCACTTCTCAAACACGGTTGAGGATTCCTTCGGGGATTGTAATTATTCTGAAATGGGAGATCCCAACCCAGGAATGGCTCAGCAAAGGACTATGTCCGATTATGCTCGACCCAACCTGGGGGGGACTGACTGAAACAAGTATTGTTCGACCTGCCATTGCGAACAATAACTTCGAGCTTAAGCCTAGCATCATACAAATGGTGCAGCAATATGTACAGTTCGACGGATTACAAGATGAAGATCCGAAACTTGCATATTGCTAATTTTCTTGAAATCTGTGACACCTTTAAAATTAATGGTGTCTCAGATGATGCTATAAGGCTAAGACTCTTCCCCTTCCTCTTAAGAACTAAAGCCAAACAGTGGTTGAGTTCTCTTCCAAGAGGCTCAATCACTACTTGGAACATTTTAATTGAAAAATTTCTTGCTAGATACTTCCCTCCCGCCAAAACTGCTAAGTTAAGAAATGATATCACTTCTTATTCTCAAATTGCTTCTGAGACCCTCTATGACACTTGGAGAGGTTCAAAGAACTTTTGAGAAGATGCCCACATCATGCTCTGCCTGTATGGTTGCAGGTTCAGACATTTTATAATGGGCTAAACCAAGAGACAAAGCAAATGATAGATGCTGCTTCCGCTGGTTCTTTAGACCGCAAAACTCCGGAAGCCGCTCTTGAGCTTATCGAGGACATGGCGATGAACACTTATCAGTGGAATTCGTCCAGGTCTCGCCCATCTAAACCTGCAGGTATCTATGAAGTGGATTCGGTGACGCAACTGGCAATGCAAGTGGAAATGCTGAACAAGAAGATCTCGGAGATGACTGCTCCCTCCGCCGCTAAGGTATATGAAAATGCTGCTGCTGCCGAGCAGGTGGATTATCTGGGGAACATACCCAGGCCTGCTCAAAATAATTCTCGCCAATAATTTTCTACTTTTTCGAATTTTTCTTCTCCTCCTGGTTTTAATGCTGCTACGAATTCTTATCATCCTGGATGGCGTAACCATCCTAATTTTTCATGGAGTAATAATGCTAACGTAGTACGCCCACCGCACGATTTTACACCACCACCACCACCACAACAAAATTTTCAAAAACCTTCCCCTTTGGAAGAGATCTTTGCTAAGTATATAAGCTCAAACGATGCTACTATTAGAAACATAACGGGATCACTTAAAAATTTAGAAAATCAGGTCGGCCAACTCGCCAAGGCTTTTTATGAGAGACCACCTGGAACTCTTCCCTCGAACACTGAGCCTAACCCAAGGGAACACGCAAATGCGATTTCCCTTCGGAGCGGTAAAGTTGTTAACGAGCCCACCACAAGGGAAGAGCCAGAGGTGATTACCTCTCCTACTACTGAAAATATTATCATTACGGAATCAAATGATAAAAATTTTGAAAAAGAAAAAGACAAATCTAATTTGAAAAAGAAAAGCTTATTTTGAAAAAGAAGTTAAAGAGTTTCCAAATGATGCTCCGACAATTATAAAGGAATTACCGCCACCTCCTTATTCGGCTCGACTTAGGAAAGAAAAATTAGATGATCAATATCACGTTTCTTGAAATGTTTAAACAAATTCATATAAATTTGCCATTTCATGAAGCAATAAGCCAAATGCCGAAATACGCCAAATATCTCAAGGATTTATTAACGAATAAAAAGAAATTGGAAAATCTTTCTCACGTAACGTTAAATGAAGAGTGCTCGGCGGTCGTTAAAAAACTCTAACTGCCTAAAAAAATACACGATCCGGGTAGTTTTTCAATTCCTTGCGTTTTTGGTGATCTTTTTATAAAACATGCGCTAGCGGATCTAGGTGCGAGCATCAACTTGATGCCTTTTTCATTGTTTTAAAAAGCTAGGTTGGGCACTCTCAGCCCTACGCGTATGAGTATTCAATTGGCTGATCGATCGATTAAGTATCCGTTAGGTATCATTGAGGATGTGCTAGTGAAGGTCGACAAATTCATCTTCCCGGTGGATTTTGTCATTCTTGATATTGAAGAGGACGTCGAGGTCCTCTTATCCTTGGTCGTCCCTTCCTAGCCACCGCTCGAGCAATCATAAATGTGAGTGACGGAAGACTTTCTCTGCGCGTGGGAGATGAGGAAGTAATATTTGATATTAATAAATCGATGAAAAACTCTTTACAAAATGATGACTCTTGTTTTTTCATTGATGATTTAAAAGAAGACTCCTATTTCCCTCCAAATGATTTTCCTTCTTCCTTTTTTGGACCCTCATCAACTATTTTTGAAAACACTGTTATGTCCGTGCAAGCACCATTCAAAAATGACTCTGATTTTGGACAACAAAATCTTATTTTTGAAAATGATAAAAATTTGCCAAATTATTTTGAAAAACCACCTGACCCTGCAGAAAAAAATTATCAGGTTAAGAACTTCCGCCAGCATCAAAATTTTAAACCGGGCGATCAGTTCTTCTTTTAAATTCACGTTTACGTATTTTCTTTGGAAAATCTAAATCTCGTTGGTCTGGACCGTTTGCGGTCAAGATGTTCTTCCTTACGGCACTGTGCTACTTTCACACCCCGATAAGGGGGACTTTAAAGTTAATGGTCATAGACTTAAACTCTATTTCTCTAATGATTCTGTGGACTCCTGCCAAGGAGAATCTTCGTTTGATTCTTAGTTCTCTTATTTCTGATGGACATTTTCGTTTTGGACTTATTATTTTTATTCTGTGACTCTTTTATTCGGACTTTAAATGATTGTAATAATAAAAAAAAAACATTATCGGGCATCTGCCCATGGACTCTATCTATGTTTTGCTTTTATTTTGCTCTTCCTACCGGAGGCCAATCAAGTCCATGTTCGTGGTCGCCGCTCCGCCGTTGCTGATATCAGATGATCAAGTCATACCTGCTGACGATCAAGTACTCTAAAAAGCAAGCATGGGGGAGCGACATCCGCCTTCATCTCACGAACCCGGGGAAGTCCTGTTCTTTTATTATTTTCCTGCATTTTTCTTTTTCTCTTCTTCTCAGTCCCCTTCTCTTTTTCTTTATGTTTTCTTCATTGAGGGCAATGAAGGATTTAAGCATGGGGGGGGGTCTAGTAGTCTTTTGTCTTTCCTTTTTGTTCTTCTTCTTTCAAAGAAAACATTTATGTTTTAAATTAGTATAGTATTTTATGTCATCAAAATCTAAAATCCAAAAAATTATAAAATATAAAAACCCAAAAAAAATTAGAAAACCAAAAATCAAAAAAATTGTGCTAAAATCTATTTGAAAAACAAAACCTAAAAATTATTTTCTATCTTTATTTTTATGTTTCTTCTAGTGATGTGTAGGCCCGTGCGGTTCCTTAGTTCTTTTAGATTTCTTTGAATAGGTTTTCTAAATTTATCAGTTTAACATAGCTTAGTTTACTAGTTTTTTTTCTTAAATATAGGCATCCGATTTTTACGTTTTAAGTTAGCAATTTGTAGTTATGTCTTTTTATTCGGTTAGTTGCTTACGAATGGTTGCTAGGTATCATTAGCTCTTTTTCATTTGCGAGGTAGTCTTTCTTGGTGTCTAGAACTTGTACCAAGCTACTCTCGAAGCATTTGCGCCGTTTTTACGTTCTTTAGAAATGATTTAGGCCACCATTTGAATAGTTTGAGCTTTTCATGCCCACCAAAAACAAAACCCTTGCAAAACAATTTTGGGCCTTTTCCTTATTTTCTTTGTTTTTAGCTCCACCTTTCATTTCATTATGTTCACCAAAGCCAAATATCTTTCCTATTTTTGCACTATAAATTTGAGCTTAAAAATTATTTTTGTGGGAAGGGTATTATTTTTGAAATGAATAGGCAATTTCAAGCTCATTTTTGGAGCTTTCTTATCAAATGTTATTCAAAGGAAAAAAATTGAGAAAACAAAAGAAAAAAAATATATATCATTACAAAATCAAAAAAAAATGAATGCAAAAAGTTTGTGTTTGGCCAAGTTTATAAAAGAAAAAATTTTTCATGGCCTTTTTGTTGTAGTTTCATATTGGAGAAATGACATTCTCATTACTTCTCATTTGTTATTATGCCTTATTTATTTTTGAGCTCACCTTGGTTTAGTGCCTAAAACTTCCATGTTTATCTTTGATTCCACTTCCTAATCATTTACCTAAGCCAAGTTTTAATGCCTAGTAGTAGAAGTCCTAATGATCTTAGAACTTAATTTCGCGTAGTGAAGAAAGTGTGAACGTACAAGCCTATGGCCACCATCATTGATGGATTTCTTTGGAGGTTATCTTGGAGTGTCTTAGGGTTAATGTTTATCTAGCAACCTAGTAGTTGTTAATGCGCCGTTTATTTAGAACCTCTACTTTTTGTTGTCCTTATTTTCATTTATTTTGGATGCCTTGTTTTTAAGATTTAGAAATGTGTAGACTTTTCTTATGTTCTAATGATATTTTTAGGTCTCCACTTTCAAGTTTTCTACTGTGCACTTCTCACCCCACTAGTTGTTAACATAGGAATTAGGATAGTTTAATTTTTCATGTTTTGTTTTTCTTGATTATGAAACCTAAATTAGCTTTGTTTATTTTCTATTTCCTACACTAGTTTTTATTTCTATTTGCTTGAGGGCAAGCAAATGTCTAAGCATGGGGGAATTTGATGACTAGTTTTAGTCATCCTTTTTGGGGTAATTTAGTTTTCAAAATGCCTAATTTTATTTATATTTTATGTTTGTTATTTCATGTTTTAATGTTTCTTTAAAATATTTTAATTCTTAGTGTTATTAGAGTTTTGATATAAATTCTATATAGTCTTACTTTATGTGTTATGTTATTATATATTATGTTATGTTATGATACGTTTTAATTTTAAGGTTGTAATATTTTTATTATGTTTAAAATCTTGTTTAACTTTGCTATGTTATGTTTTAAAATCTATATAGTGTTATGTTATGTTATGTTTTAACTTTGTTTTAATTTTGTTATGACTAATTCATGTCTTGTTTTGTTTTATTTATAGGTCCAAAGTCCCACATTGGTGCAGCCCACATTGATAAGCCTACAAGCATGTGCAGCCCACTACTTCCAAAAGCAAGCAGCCCACTTCAAGCATGGTGCAGCCGGCCACATATGTGCAGCCCAAGTAGCTCTCCTAGCCAACCCGAGCCCATGCAGCCCTCAAGCTCAAACCCGAGCCACCAAACAGCCCCTACCCAAACCCAAAGCAGCCTACCTAGCCTACCCGAGCCCCTATGTAGCCCATTTAAGCCCACATGGCCGGCCACCCCCCCCCTCTTTCATATTTTACCATGCATGAATTTTCATCCTACATGGCCGGCCACCTTTTAATGAATACATGCATGTTTTCTTTCTCTCTCCCTTCCATTAATGCATTCATTTTCTCATGCTTGGCCGGCCCCTTCCCTCTCTCCCCCTTTATTATTTTATCTTCCATTTATTCCTCATGCATCCCCCTCTCTTTCTTTTATTCTCTTGCCACCTTTCAATCCATGCATGCATCATAATATTTCTCTCCCTTTCTTTAATTCTTATTCATTCCCCCTTTGCTATTTTACATTTTCCAACTCATTCCCTTTAAATCCATGCATTGAACCACCTCCTTCTTCACACCTCATTTAATAATGTGCATGCATCTTCTCCATCCTACTTGGCGGCCACCCCCCTTGCCCCCCTCTTCTTCTTCCATTCTAGAATCTTCCCTCCTCATCTATAAAAAGGGCACCATGGTCTCATGCTTGGGAGAGTTGGATTTTGGAGAGAAAGTGAAGTTCTAGTTCAAGAGAGTGCTTTCTTTTTGCTTACATGTGGTTAAGTCTTATTAGTGTAATCTTTTCTTTTCAATTAGTGCAAGTTTTCCTTATAGCCTAATCTAGTCTTTTTAATATCTTGTACACTCTTTTATTTGCAAGTAATGAAATTCTCTTCTATTTGTTTCGTTGTTTCCTTTTGCATATGCATAGCTAATTCCCTCTTAGCATTTGATCATGAGGATCCATGATTTGAAATGAGAATTATTTTTATTTCATAGTTTTATTTTTGCGTATTTACTCGGTCCTTCTTTGAAGAATTATTTGGTCGACTCCGTATTTCCGGTATAAGTAGTAGTGGCTTATGATCTCATATTCGAGTAGCCGAGAGATGATCATGAAGTGAAAGATCACTCAAAGAAGGAAGGAGTTGAACGCAAACCTAGAGATAGGATGACGTAAATCCTCCGGATGGGAGTCAAATCCAATAGTGCGGATCACCTCGATAATGCAACTTAGGCTTCTTTGGTTTGTAAAGAGATTCGATTCGAAGAGTCTATAAGTTAGGAGACCTAATGCTCTAGC
>CM077155.1:10953533-11216001 GCA_039583875.1 Platanthera guangdongensis
TGTAGGATACAATTGACTATCGCGAGATGTGTTGATACGAGTAGAAGTCTGTGAAGACCGCTTTGAACATTGCCCAATTTTTTTTATTTAACAAATCTATATTTTTAAATTTTATGTGAATATATGATTGAGTATTTTTTATGATGAAATAATAAAGATAAAATGATATTAGAAAAATAAAGAAAAAAAACACCTCTGTGGGACCTTCTTTTCTTTTGAGAAGTTGCATTTTATCCCATTAAAATTTTATTAGCATATTATCTTCTTGTATAATAGGCTAAAATGAAGGACAATATAAATCTATGCAATTTTCTTGAATCTTAGTCAAATTAAAACAATCCAACAAGAGTGCATGTGCTCTCTTGAATCTTTTTCAAATTAAAAAATAAAATAAAAAACTGTCAAAAAAATCAAATCGCAAAAAGTAAAACATAAAACAACATCAAAATTAAACTGAACCACTTGATTTTGCTAAAGTGCGTTTTGGGTTAGTCTATGAGTCAGATTGTTTCGGCGGTGGCGATGACAAAAGGAACTGTGGAATGAAGCTGTGGAATGGAGCTGTTGGAATGGAGCTGTTCGAAAAGGACAAAACAGTTTGGTAAAACAGCGGTGTCAGAGCTGTTCAGAATGGAGAAACAGTTTGGTAAACACGTTGACGTTTCTGTTACATTTAATTATAATTAATATTTATTATAAATGTAATTTATTATTAATAATAATCATATTAATAATATTAATACTAATTACATGTAGTTATCATAATATTAAAATAATCATGATAATAATAATAATTTAATTTAATAATATTATAATATTATAATAATATAATAATAATAACATAATAATCAGAATAATATAATAAAAAGAGAAACTTATGACCTGAATAATCCAAATCACGGGAGGGGGAGGAGGAGGCGGAGATTGGGGGCTTCTCGCTGGCGCAAGGCTGAGGAGGAGATGCCTGGCCGGAGCAAGGCTCCATCGTTCCTCGCTGGAGCAAGGCTACACCGTTCCTCGCCGAAGCAAGGCTCCACCGTCCTTCGTCGGAGCAAGGCTCCACCGTCCATCACCGGAGCAATGGAAGCGCAGTTCACTCCTGTTCATCTCCGGAGCACACCTCCGCCGTCCGTCGCCGGAGCACTGCTTCAGCAACCAACGCCGCTGCAAGGAAAACTCCAGTGAAAAGGAGCTCTCTGGAGCTGTCCCAAAGCTCCGTTGGGAACAGAAATATGCTACTCCGATGCCGCCGCAAAGTCCAAACAAACTGACAAAAAAAAACTTATGTCCGATAACAACTCAACGGAGTGATAACGTGGAGCCAAACGGACCCTATAACCGTACCTCTACGTGTTTTCAAATTGAGCCCAAACCGCGCTGCTCACAAGATATTTAGCAAAATATTGCTTCAATGATTTCTTTCTAAATGTTACAAGAAATCATAACTCTGCCATCCAAAATTTCATAAGCAACATTTATCAGAAAAAATATCTTTTGATAACACGATCCATACATTTGATCATAATAATTTTAAAAATGAGTAAAATCGGAATTAAATTTTGAAACACTTAAATTAACATAATCACTAGCTCATTCGTTTAAATTTAAATTCTGATTAATGTCTTCTATAAAATTTTCTACCACGTCCACATTCATTAAAGGTTTAAAGTTACGGTGCAAGAAAACATAGGTGATATTTCTTTGTAATATTTTTTAAAATTCTTTCATTATTAATATTAAAGAACGCCACATTTCATTCGTTTAGTCGATGTCCATTGTATAGGCATATCATAAGATAAACCTAAAAAAAATTCCTTGTGAAATTACAAATTTTTAAAATTTTGTTTTCTTTTTTTGAACTATAAATAACTCTCAGCATAATTCGTATTTTAATTACATAGTCGGTCATATAAACCAAACTATCTTGTACAATTAAATTTAAAACATGACAGACACAAAGTGTATGAAAAAAATTACATCTAACATTGGTTGCAAATCTGAAATCAAATATTTGATGACGGTCGCATTATTTGAAGTGTTATTAAAAATACTCATATTTTTTTCTTTTATTTAAAATTTCCTAATACACTTAATAATAACCTGATAAATAACTTTATTGGTATGCGGATATTCAAATACTTCAAAACAAATTATGTATTTATTTAGTTCCCAACTATTAGGATCGATCCAGTCACAAGTAATGCAAATATAAGAATGTCCCTCAGATATACTGTCTGTTCAGACGTCACTAGTTAAGCTAACACGACCATCAATTGTTTAAAAATAATTTTTAAAATATTTTTTAGATTGCATATAAGCTGCTAAAGCATCGAATCTAGTTGTAGAACGACTTACCTGATGATATTTAGGCTGGAGTACCTCGTGTATGTAAGATGTCATTTTTTAATCATGAGAGTAGCTGAATGAGAATCATTTTTTTGTGACGTTCTCCATTTATCGCTCTCGCTGCCGAGCTTGTTTGTATGTCCAATTGTGCCCTGTTACCAAAATTTGAGCTCGGGTAGACTCTGGGCTTGTTTAGAAATACAAGATTTCACATGTCGGACGAGCATTGTATTGTTGCTAATGACTATTAGCTTCTCGCAAAATTTGCACTTCGCCTTCAATTCGCCGTCGATTCACACTTTATCGAATTTCTCCCGACCGCCGTTTTTGCTGGTGTTCTATTGTTCTCGTGCGCGTACGGACCGCTGAGGAGGAACGCAGACAACTCTGATGAAGAAGAAGTCATTTGAAGTGTGCGAAACTGAAATAATAGAGCGAGCATTGAAACTTAGATGAGGAGATGGGGGGGGGGATTTATAGATTTAAAATGTTTTAATTTTTATTTTATATAAAAAGAGATTTTATAAATAAAAAAAATTAAAATTAATAATACATTTAGTGGAAGCCATGGCCGGCCAGCACATGACTGCCACTAAATTTTGGTAACCACTCTTGGTAACGAATCTTTAAAAGCCGTTACCGACAGCTCTAAAACGAGCCGTTTTTAAAGGCTTTTTTAGAGATGTTTATGGGAACCGGTCTTTTGACCGGTCCCGGTTCCCGTCCTAGACCGGGACCGCTAAAGACCGGTCTTTTACTGGTCCCGATCTGGAACCAGTTTTTTTACCAATCCCGATCCGGGACCAGTCTTTTAACCAATCCCGTACTGGACCGGTTTTTGATGGGAAAAGGAGGACCCCTGGGACCGGTCCGATCCTCACCGGAACCGTCTCTAGCAGGTCCTAACCGGTCCAATTCCAACCAGACCGGTTAGGATCGTTTTTTTGCACACCACTAATCGAGGATTTGCGGAAGAATCCACCCAACTTAAAACAAAAGATATTTTAAAAATAAATTTTTAGAATTATCTTCTATAAAAAATAACGAATTTCAAGTATTTTAAATGAATTAGGTTTATATATCAAAACACAATTTCAAGATTATATGACAGCAAGCGAAATAAAAAATTTTGATATTTTAAAATGATGAAAATCTAAAACTAATGTGTATCGCATTTTGGCCTTAATGGGCAGTGATTTACTAATAATGCAAGTGTTAAAGTATTAGACCGGGCGGCTTAGCGGTCTGATCCAGCGGTTTGTTGACCGGGCGGCTTAGCGGTCTGATCCAGCGGTTTGTTGACCGAGCGGTCTGACGATCTCACTCTGAAGCCTGGAGACCGGGCGGTCTATCGGTCTACCATTGCGGCCTGTTCTATCCTGCTGGAGTTGCCGAGCGGTTAACCCATCTGTCTAACCGCGCGGCCTGTGCGGTCACCTTTATTCTAGCCGCTCAGTATTGTAAATGTTTAGTCCCACATTGTTTGTATACTCTCTTTCTTATCTCCTCCATTCTATATAAGGGAGACCATACCTTTGTAAATGATATCTTTTTTAGATAATAAAATTTCAATTATTCAAAAGTTTATCCGCTTGTTCTCTCTTTTTCGCTACTTTCTAACATGGTATCAGAGCACACGGTCATTTCCTCCTGATTCTGTGCGCTCTCTGTTGTTCGCGGGCTTGTTTTCCGCTTTCTGCGACCTGTCTCGCGACTTGCCTTCTCTTCTGTCCGCTACCCTGTTCGCGACGGCTTGTTTCTGTCCGCTGCCCTGTTCGCGCGGCTTGCTTCTTCTTGGTTCTCTTCTCCTACTGCTATTCGTCGCAGCGACCTGTTTCCTTGTCGCCGCGCTCCTTTTCTTTCTTGCCTCTCCAACTTCCTAGTCGTTGCGGCCTTGTCTCTACCCGCTGCGGACTTCTTCTCCCTGTCCGCTTCTGCTTTCCCCATTTCGCTTGTCTCTATACTCGCGGTTTGCTGCTGTGATCTGCCTGACCGTGCGGGTTGTTCCTATCTCACCTGCATCTTGGTCGCGGTCACCTGCTCTTCTCCTCTCTTCTGTTCGCTCGGCCTTTTCAGTCTGCGCGACCTCTTCCCCGCTGTGCCTTTGACCTTTTTCTAGCCGCTACTGTTCGCGCGACTTCTTCTGTTTTCTAACCGCTTCTGTTCGCGCGACTTCTTCTGCTTGTCGGGTTCTATGACTACCTCCGGTCTCACCACTACTCCTGCAGCTCCTTCTCCTCCTCCTCCTTCGGGCAACCTTGGCACCCTTTCCAAGCTTGTTGGCTCCAAGTATCCCGATTGGAGCGTTTCTTTCACCTTTCTCCTTCGTTCTCAACGCAAGCGTCATCACCTCACCGATGACCCTCCTCCTCGCACCTCTCCTGAGTTTGATGACTGGGATGAGAGTGATGCTCTTGTCCGCACCTGGCTGGCCAACATCCTTTCTGATGAGTGCCTTCCCGTCATTCGCCATGATGAGACGGTCAAGGCCGCCTGGCTTCACCTCGCTGCTCTCTATTCTAAGGGGGCCAGACGTCCCGCATTTATACTCTCTATGCGGACCTATTCGCCCGCCCTTCCATGTCACCGGCTGCGGCTTATCAGCAGGTTCAGGCTCTTGGTGCTGAAATCCTCCAGAATCGCCCCTTCTCCGCGGACTTGGCCGACCAGCACAAACACTTCCAGGAACTCCTGGTTGTTTGTTATCTTCTTTGTCTTCCCGACTCTTATGATATGATCCGCCAGCAGATCTTGGGTGAGGCGGAATCTCCTACTTTGGATGCCACTGCGGCTCGCATTGCCGCTGTTACTTCGCTACTCCAGCGGCCTCTGTTGGCCTCCCCCCTTCCCAGGACTCCTTTGCTCACCAAGCTCAAAGGGGGCCCTAGTAGCCGCGACTCCTCTGGCGGACGAGGTTCATCCCGGTTCCTCTGCTCTCACTATGGTCGTACTGACCATACTGTTGACCGCTGCTGGCAGAAACATCCTCATCTTCGCCCTTCCGGTGATGCTCCTTCTTCGGCCTCCGCCTCTTCTCGACCGTCTGCCTCTGTGGCCACGACGTCAGGTAGTGCCCACGTCGTTACCCAAGGTAAATGGCTGATTGACTCCGGTGCCACAAATCATATGACGGGCAACCCTCATTGCTTCTCCCGTCTTGAGACCCATGACCGCTTACCCCCGGTTCGTGTGGCGGATGGTTCCCCGTCCCCGGTTCATGGGACGGGCATGGTTCAACTCACCCCATCGCTTTGCTTGGAGGATACCCTCTATGTCCCGAAGTTCCCGTGCAATTTGTTATCAGTTACTACTTTATGCCGGCAACTTCAGTGCTCCGTCTTATTCACTCCCACTACTTGTTCTTTTCAGGACCCGAGGACCCAGCGGACGATTGCTACTGGGACTGAGAGCGGCGGCATCTACTTCCTCGACAATGTTTCCGCTCTTTCTGCCTACTCCTCCTCCACCGATCTCCTTCAGTGGCATCTTCGTCTTGGACATCCTCCTCCTCGGCTTATTCGCCAGCTTCTGCCCCACTTACCTCCTACCAGTTCTCCGCTCAACTGTGATGCGTGTCAGCTTGGCAAACATCATCGCTCCTCCTTCCCACCGAAGCAAGGCCGTGGCTCCTCTCGCATATTTGATCTTATTCATTCTGATGTATGGGGTCCTGCTCCTACCCTCACAGTTGGTCGGGGCAGTTCCTATTTTGTCACTTTTATCGATGATTTTTCTCGATGTACCTGGGTGTATCTGTTAAAAGATCGCTCTGAACTATTTTCTGTTTGGCAATCATTTTACTTTATGATTAAGACTCAATTTGCTACTTCTATTAAAGTCTTACGTTCTGATAATGCCAAAGAATATCTGACTCATGAGTTCTCCGCATTCTTTCACCAACATGGCCTCCTTCATCAAATGACTTGTGTTTACACCTCCCAGCAGAATGGGGTGGCGGAGCGTAAAAACCGTCACCTGCTTGATGTTGCGCGTACTCTCATGACGCAGATGCACGTCCCTCGCTCCTACTGGGGCTACGCTGTGCTCCTCGCCTGCTATCTCATCAATCGCCTTCCCTCCGCGGTTCTCCACGGCCAGACTCCCTTCTCCCTTCTCTACCCCCACCAGGAACCTTTTCCTCTTCCTCTCTGTGTCTTTGGCTGTACGGCCTTTGTTCACGCTCCCTCCGCTACCCGCGACAAGCTTTCCCCCCGTTCCACCAAGTGTGTCTTTTTGGGGTACTCTACCACTCAAAAAGGCTATTGCTGCTTTGACCCCCTTCTCCGCAAGCAGTTTGTCTCCGCGGATGTGACTTTTTTCGAAAATGCTTCCTATTTCTCTCCTCCCTCTTCTCTTCCTTCTGATATCTCCGTTCCTTCCACACCTCTCCACGTTTTCCCACCTTCGTCTCCTCCTCCACCCACTCCTTCCTAGTCCGTCTCCCCACCCACCCCTCCACCCTCCTCTTCGTTGCCGTCTCTCTCTAGTCCCGGGCCAGCCTTCTCCGCCACGGACGCTCCGGTCGCTGACGCTCTCGTCGCCGACGCTCCCGTTGACCTGGATGTTCCCATTGCCCTTCGCAAAGGGGTGCGGGCATGTACTCAACACCCGCTCACGGCTGTTGTTTCCTATGATCAGCTTTCTCCTTCTCGCAGGTGTTTTGCCTTGGCTATCTCTGCTACTTCTACTCCCCGTACCTACCAGGAGGCTCTTGCTCTCCCTCATTGGAAGTCTGTCATGGATGAGGAGATGGCTACTCTTACTGAACGGGGTACCTGGACCCTGGTTCCTCCTCCCGTGGGCACTGATGTGGTTGGCTGTCGCTGGGTCTTCGTTGTGAAGTTTCGCCCCGACGGCACTGTGGATCGCTACAAAGCCCGGCTGGTGGCCAAGGCTTCACTCAGACTTACGGCGTTGATTACTTTGATACCTTCTCTCTGGTTGCTCGCTCAGCACCATCCGGGTTCTCTTTCTGTGGCTGTTAACCGGGCTTGGGCCATTTCCCAGCTTGATGTGAAGAATGCCTTTCTCTATGGCGATCTTCAGGAGGACGTCTATATGGAGCAACCTCCTGGGTATGTTGCTCAGGGGAGACACGTGTATGTCATTTGAAGAAGGCCATTTATGGCCTAAAGCAGAGCCCTCGGGCATGGTTTGACAAATTCAGTGGTATTGTGGCTACCATCGGCTTTCAAAGGAGTTCGGCCGATCACTCCTTATTCATTCGCAAAACGGCCTCGGGACTGGTGGTTTTGGCCGTATATGTGGATGATATTCTCCTTACTGGCGATGACCGAGATGGGTGGACTTGACGAAGAAGCACCTCCGTCAGCACTTGGTCACGAAGGATATGGGCTCCCCAAAATACTTTTTGGGGATAGAAATCTCTCGGAAACTTGACTCCTTGGTTCTCTCTCAACGGAAGTATGCCCTTGATCTTCTACGAGAAGCAGGATTGACAGGTGCCAAACCAGCTCGTTTTCCCATGGCTGTTGGAGAAGACAAAACGTGGACGGATGACTCACCTCTTCTATCTGATGTCACAAGGTACAGACGTTTGGTAGGCAAACTCATCTATCTCACGGTGACTAGACCCGACATCGCCTATGCTGTAGGCAAGGTCAGTTAGTTTATGCAAGCTCCCAGGGAGTGCCATCTTCAGTCCGCCCTGAAGATTTTGGAGTATATCAAAGCAGCACCGGGCAGAGGGTTACTCTTTCAGAAGAATGGTCATCTGAGGGTTGAGGCCTACTCAGATTCAAGTTACGCGGATGACAAAGGCGATTGTAAATCCACATCAGGTTTTTGTACCTTTGTTGGAGGTAATCTCGTGAGTTGGAAGAGCAAGAAACAGTCTGTTGTCTCCAGATCCAGTGCCGAAGCCGAATACCGGAGTATGGCGTCAACCACGTGTGAGTTAAAGTGGTTGCGGGCTCTCATGCTTGACCTGGGCGAGGTATATGACTGTCCTCTCCCTATGTTCTGTGACAACAAGGCTGCTATACACATATCCAGAAATCCGGTCTTCCATGAGAGAACAAAGCATATAGAGGTTGACTGTCACTTCATTCGGGAAGAGATTTTGAAGAAACAGATTTGTACTCCTTTTGTCACCTCTGACAAGGAATTGGCAGATATCTTCACCAAGCCGGTTTCTACTTCCTTCTTCCGCATTTGTGACAAGCTGGGCATGATTGATATCTATGCTCCAGCTTGAGGGGGAGTGTTGAAGTATTAGACCGGGCGGCTTAGCGGTCTGATCCAGCGGTTTGTTGACCGGGCGGCTTAGCGGTCTGATCCAGCGGTTTGTTGACCGAGCGGTCTGGCGATCTCACTCTAAAGCCTGGAGACCGGGCGGTCTATCGGTCTACCATTGCGGCCTGTTCTATCCTGCTGGAGTTGCCGAGCGGTTAACCCATCTGTCTAACCGCGCGGCCTGTGCGGTCACCTTTATTCTAGCCGCTCAGTATTGTAAATGTTTAGTCCCACATTGTTTGTATACTCTCTTTCTTATCTCCTCCATTCTATATAAGGGAGGCCATACCTTTGTAAATGATATCTTTTTTGGATAATAAAATTTCAATTATTCAAAAGTTTATCCGCTTGTTCTCTCTTTTTCGCTACTTTCTAACAGCAAGCTAGTACGGTGGCTTTAGAGTCTGTGTTTTTCTTGAGTGGCAGGATTTGAACGAGCGAACAAGTCGTTTGAACGAAGAATTTTTGGAGATTTACATTTGCTACAAAGATCATTTGGATGCTATAAGGAGGAGGCAACATGTCTCGTAAATTGAATATAGTGAATCTGAAGTGAAAGACGAGATGAATAACTTAAGTTTAGGCAGCACGACCGAAGAATAAAGAAACAAAATGTGTTTTATTTATCACTTTGTTTTATTTTGAAATTTGAATGTAATTTTATTTTAATTTAGATGTAATTTTTATTTTATTTCATTTTAAATGTAATGTTATTTAATTTTTATAAAAATATAAAATGTAATATTATTTAATTTTTAATAAAAATCAAATTTTATTTCATTTTGAATTTTTAGTTTTCATTTTGTTATTGGAAGTTTTAAATTTTTTATCCTAAAAATTAAAGCTATAAAAAATAAGTATATTTATTATTTAGATTTAATATAAATAAAAATAATCTTTTCAAAAATAAAAAAACCGACCCGGATCGGTTAGGACTGGTTCCAGCCGTGTCCCAGTCGGTCCTCCTTTAGAGGAGCAAAACTGGCCCTGGACCGAGGCTGGTTTGAGCGAGACTGGTCCGGGACCGGTCGGCCAAAATGCGGGTCTTTTAAAAGACCGCTCCGGGACCGGACCACCGGTCTTTTTGTGCAGGACTGTTATGATTAGTGCCTATAATTTTTGACGGGTTACACCACCATTTATAGAGAGAATTCCCCCATGATCTCCTCCCAAAATAAGAGATCATGGGGTTGACTAGTCAACCCCACCTCCCATGAACTCCCCATAATGAGGGAAACATGGGGGGATGAGGCCCACTATGTAACGCCCCAGGTTTAGGAAATGCTTTTTGGAAGGTACCGTGCGGCGGTAGAAATAACGCTGGCGGTAGGTTGGCGTTCTCGACGATGTCAACGCTCTCGACGCTCTCGGTGTCTCAGCGCATGCTAGCGCCGAGCGGTAATGCATACCACGCGGCGGTAGTCCGCTCGACGTTTGGGTCAGGTCACTCAGAGCTCGATGTTCTCTAGAAGCGCTAGCGCTCGGTGGTAGCGGTAGCGCGGGGCGGTAGCACGATGATTTATTTGACAGATCTCTCAGGTTGTTACCGCGCGACGTTAACCCTACCACAGGCGGTAGCGTAGTTTTGTCGTTTCCTTCCAAACGCGTAAACTACCGTGCGACAATAGTTTTCTACCACGTGGCGGTAGCATAGCAGTTATGGCGTGTCCACGTGTCACCGTCCAATTGAGTTTCTAAGCAGTGGCATCCTCAAGAAGTCGAACGATTGGGCTACCGCGTGGTGGTAACTTCCTATAGCGCGGCGGTAGCTCTCGTAAACTGATTTCTTGGAGGAATCAGGACCGTCCACTGGTTTTATTTTGGAGATCCGATGGCTAGTGGGTGCCTCTGCGGGTATATAATCGGGAGTTTGGTTTTCCCAACTCATATCTTCATTGACTTTCTCTTTCTAAGTTCTAGAGAGAAAGGAGAGTGAAGAGGGAAGAAGAAGGAAGTGATCCCGCCGCCATAGGAGTTCCGAAGCTCCGATCCGTAAGCCGAGTCCGGATTTGTGGAGGCAAGGTCGTTGCAGTCGCGTCCATCCATCTAGATCTTGAGCATGACACCGAAGAAATCGCAAAGGGTAATGATTCTATACTTGGACATGTGAAGTCTTCTTCCTTTTGCATAGGAAACCATCTCCCGCGAGTGTGCGCTGAGCATGTGGTATTCCTTCGGGGATTATCCTCGTAGTTTTGAATATATAGTTCAGAATCGAAGTACGGACATAGGCATGGTGTGTGAAGCCCATCCGGATAGGTTGATCTGGATTGGTGATGTTTTCATTATGCATGTATTGCCAGAAAAGACTCAGTGCCGTTTGTTTTTCGGGTTTCTACGCGGTAGATTACAGCAGGGAACTTTGGGGACTAACCCCAAGGAGCATCCGAAAAACTGGACAAAAACGCATTTCTGTCAAGTATCGCGCTGCGGTAGCTCTGTGAGGCCTGTCTCGCGGGGACCTGGGGGCTAGTGTGTGGGGCTGCGTGCTCTGGGAGCCTAGGTTGGTGGCCTGAGAGCCGACCTTGTGCATAATCGGGTTATGTATTATTATATGATCGATACGATGGGCCTCGGGGAAGCTTGACCCGCGCCGATGACTTAAATTGACATGACAATATGAGCAATGTGTTGAGTTGATCCGTACCCGCTCTATGTGGTTCGGTTCAAGAGACCTAAAGTACGTGGAACTTACCATGGGCATAAAAGGACAAGTCTTAGACTTCGACCAGAAAGACTCAAATGGTCACGATGTTGCCGTCCTGGGGGCAGTGGTGAAGACTTGGATTGGACCGGAGTCACTGAAAATGTACCCTGAGGGCACGGGGTGTGTGGTCGTTCGTTCCTACGCCCGTGGTGAAGTGTGATTAAATTGCACATTCATTTCTATGTTGGTTATTGCTAATACAATTGCAGGGAAGGAGCACCGCCACCCCAAGTAAGGTGCGAGATCGTCATAATTTGGTCAGCTTTAGCAGACCATTGCTTTGTTTTGCCACTGCTCGGTGGATTGTTCTTGCAGAAATATGTGAGCCTAATGACAAATAGCAGGCTGAAGCCCATGTTGTTGTGCTGACCCTTGAAGGCCAAAACGAAGTGTTTTCTTTAAATACTATCATGTATGACCGGCATGCGAGCCAAAGTATGTAAAACACTTTTATTGAAGATGAATGTTGTAAGACCATAAGACCAAGACTTTTGTGTATATTATTTCTTTTCTGTTGTGGCTGTAGTGGACATTCATGTTATGTTTATAGGTTCTTCTAACTTACTTAAAAGCTTCCGCTAGAATGCTCGGTGTTAGGTTTCGATAGTATTTCACAGTAATTTGGTATTAATACGTAATTTCGCTGACTATCCGTGGAATATGGCGTGGGGTCCCTGCCGCACCTTCTGTTATATCACATGTGACGGATGGGGATATTACACACTCCCTTTCCTCACTAAGGAGAACCGCCCCCTTTGGGGGGAAATCGCCTGTCGGGCGGCAACTGCCGACGGTCAGAGGCCGCCGCCGTCTGGGAGGCGGTCGTCGGCCAGCCGTAGCCCACGGCCGGCCAGGACGCGGCCGGCCATGCCCCTCTCCAACAATAAGGATTGGTGGGCAATTGATGGGTTACACCACCAATTATAGTGAGAATTCCCCCATGATCTCCTCCCAAAATAGGAGATCATATGGTTGACTAGTCAACCCAACCTCCCATGAACTCCCCAGAATGAGGGAAACATTGGGGATGGGGCCCACTCCCTCTCCCCACTAAGAAGAACCGCCGCCCCCTTTTGGGGAAAACCGCCTGCCGAGCCGCAGCCGCCAACGGTCAGAGGCGGTCGTCGGCCAGGTCGTCGCCCGCCGCCGGCCAGGCCACTCTCCAACAATAAGGATTTGGGGGGGGGGGGGGGGGGCAATTGATATGTTACACCACCATTTATAGGGAGAATTCCCCCATGATCTCCTCCCAAAATAGGAGATCGTGGGGTTAAATAGTCAACCCACCTCCCATGAACTCCCCATAATGAGGGAAACATGGGGGATGGGCCCCACTCCATTTCCCCATTAAGGAGAACCTCCCCTTTAGGGGGAAACCGCCTGCCGGGCCTCAGCCGCCGACAGTCAGAGGCCGCCGCCGGCCGGGAGGCGGTCGTCGGCCTGGCCGCAGCCCGCGGCCGGCCGGTCTGCCGCCGTCCGGGCCGCCGCCGGCCTCGTTGCGGCCGCCGGCCTGGCCGCAGTCTAGGCCGCCGCCGCCGCCGCCGACGCACGACCGCCCCACCGACATCGATGACTTGCCCGCCATCCGATCGTGGTGGGCTCTCCTCGTCGTCCGATCCGGTGGGTAACCACCCACTAACCCACTACGTTAGTGGTGGGGCCCACCATGATCCTCTGCAGGAGGCTATAAAAGGAGTCACAGAGTCTCCACATAATGGACCTTTTTGGCTCCCGGTCATCTTCTTCCTTAGGCGATAGCTCTGCCGGACTCCTCCCTCGGATCATTCTCCAGCCACCTCGAGCCACCAGTGTACCACCAGCAGGGAAATTCCCACGTCCCGGAGCGGGCAAAAGTAGGAGGAGGACGACCACGGCAATCAGACAGGAGCCGAAGCCGCGCTTCTAGCTTCAGAACACCAGAGCCACCCTCTTGAATTCCAGCGTCCAAGTCGCTCACGGGGCGCAGCCTGTTGCCCGCTGGGGGCCGAAGTCTTTCTCTCTCCCCCAAGCTGTAACGGGAGCGGTCTGTCGCCCTGATTCTACGAACACATTGTAATCACAAGCAACTAGTGAACTTTGACCGGCACAGTTCCGGTCACGTGATTTTTTATCCAATTGAGAGATTTTTCTACGTCATCACATCTCGAGTCAACCTTTCATTTTCTCTGACAGCGTACGCGCTCGATCGCTCCGTAAACTAAGACGGTCCAATTGAATCTGATCCGACTGCGACATGGAGTTATCCCACAACAATTTTTAACTAGAATTTTGGAGCACTTGAAATGAATTAAGTTAATTTGTAAGTTTTATGGTATTGTTTTTGTTTTTAAATTAAAAAAAATGTACATCACATAACTATTTTGCCAAATAATTTTGCAAATGCTGTTCTTTCATTTTTTTCAACCACTCTGTAAAAAAGTTGATTATTTCATCACTGTTTTTCACCGTCACTTCTTCTATCGCTAAGCTATAAGTTGAGTCTTAAGACATTCCCCCTTGGCTATTGCGCTAATTTTTAAAAGATGGACCGGAGGGAGAAAGAATTGTGGGATGGGGCCGACCGGCCGAGACTGGCACGTGCGAAATGGGCGAAACTAATTGGCGGTTCAATTGTTGGCACAACCGCCTGAACGGAAACAGCCGCAGCAACCTGTTTTCCGCGTTGCCGGAAGCGTTTTCCGGGGATTGGAACGCGCGTCGTCACAGAAGAACGCGGAGAAAGCTGTCCTCCATCATTCCGTGTATGATTTTACTTTATAGACTCTTTTTCCGTATTGGCGTCCTTCCGATTGCCGTTTTCGAAAACGCTGATCTTGGATTCCAAGGGCTTGACGTGGCAAGTAATGTTTTTTTAGAGAAGACTTGTGTTCGATTATTCTTGGTGAAGAAGAACTAATTATTAAATCATAGGGCATGACGAATTTGCCCCCAGGCATTTCATGATGACTGTGGTGCGCCCTGCGTGAAGGCGCGCGGAGACCGGATGGCTCGTGCTTGGAGTGATGGCGTGCCCGCGGCACGGTGGTGCACACGGACAGCTGGGCGCACTGGGGTGGAGCATGCGGGTGCTCGCGCACTTCGCTCAGGCACGACCCTCTCTTGTGCGCGCATGCGGAGTCATGCGATGCGCGCACGCATAGTTTGTGCTCCTGTCTTGCATATGCGTTAGCGCGCACTGACTTTCGCGCTCCTACAGTTCATGGAACAACTTTTCAGGCTGATGCCCTTCCATTGTAAACAATGAATACACGCAAGTGGCCCATTTTTCTCGCATACTATAATAGATTGTGAAGTCTGACTACGTTGGATGTACTGAGCACTCACCATGATTTTTTTCAGGAGCATTTATGTAATTTCTTCAATGTTATATTTGTTAGGTTATTTTATAATATGTCCGCACGTGTCACCGACTCGAATAGGTTTACGGATTTTATAATAGTGTACTTAGGGTTTGACCCTAAGCTGGATTACTATATATCCCTATTCCATACTTTAAAGGGCATTGTCAGAAATACTTTGAGCTTCTAACCTCTTGACAATATTGTGGGTATAGTCGAAAGATTTAGTTTTCGGCCTAGAGTTCTAAGTGTTGAAAATTTGAGGAGCGGCGGAAGAGGAGAAGTGTATTCCCTTTTTGATCATTCTTCATAGTAGATCTTCTGGACGCGAGTGGTTGTGATTTTTTTTCCTGATTTTGGGATTTTTCCACGTTAAAATTCTTGTGTATTTTTACTTATTATTTTTTTGCGATTCTTGTGCGTCCAGTGGACGTCGTATTTCCTAACGTAAGATTGTGAAATTTTGTTTTCGATATAATTAAGAAGAAAAAACTAGCAAAGAATAGTGACCATGCTTCAAATATGGTGTCTGAATAGCATCTTCAAAGAATAGCATCTTTTTAATATTTTATAGATGTTTATTGGTCCTCTCACTACTCAATCTTTTTAAAATATTCTGTGCATGCTCCATAATGAAACGAAAGTTGACTGATAGAAAGTCACAACGACGTCGGATCCATTATTCAAGAAAGAAGGATTAATTTGGCTCACACGTTAATCCATTTAGGCCTCGTTTGTTTTAAACGTTTTCATCTGATCCGTTTTGAAGAAACGGAGAAGTTATGTACATCTCCATTTGTTTTTCCGCTGTGAGTTTGGATCCACCGCGTTTCATTCCTGGAACAAAAATCCCGCGGCTCGAAACCCTCGCATGAAGCTCCGGTTTGTGGCGTTTTGAGAAAAAAATTGGCGAAAATCTTTTTGTCGCCGCGAATTTCGCTGTGCCGCCCTCCCGTTCCCGCACAATGCAATATTGGGATCCCGTAGCCGCCGGAGGACTGCCCGCAGTCCCCCGCCAGCGGACTACTCCTAGCAGGCGAAGGTAGGGCGGACTGACGGCGGAGGCAGGGCGAGCCCAGACAAGCTCGTTCCAGCGGAGGCATGGCGGAGGGAGGGGCAGAATGGTGGCGCAGGGCGGAGGAGAGATTTTATTTGCAAAGACAATTTAAAAATTACAAATAAAAACATTTCTAAAGTTTAAACAGTGTTTTAATAAACCAACCGTGTGTGTGTGTATATATATATATATATTATATATATAATTGAAAATATAATTATAAATATAAATATTATTTTTCAATAATTTATTTTAAAAATTACGTGAACGCTACCGCTGTTTTACCAAACAGTTTTCTGTTTTGAACAACTCTGCATACACAGAATATTCAAACAGATATTCATTTCCAGCATCCAGTTTCCAACAGCTTCATTTACAAACCTGCCTTTACAACAGCTCCTTTTACAACTTTTACACAACCGCTCTACCAAATGAAGCTTAAATGATTGTAAATGGAGAGACCAAAATTTTTTATTAAGTGCACAAAATTATATAAATTCTTAAAATACTAGACTATATGCTTGACAATATCTTCTATTGACCAAATATCTACATAGAGATTCTCTATCTACTACATAAGAAGTAGATTGAGTTGTTTAGAGAAGAAATGCTAACAAAAGATTTTGATAGCTACACTTTGAAAGGAGAATTCATCCCCTCATGTTAGCTTAATATTATAAAAACAATCAAATAATGGAAGTTAGATGGCAAATTTGAAAGCCTTCAATCCCCAAAACCTTATCGAGTTGGATAATTGAGAGGAATTTGGATAATGACATCACATAATATTGATTAGCGAGTAGTACTCCATTCTTACACGGCTTAAACAATCTGTTTGCACAACTGTAACATTTGAGCAGTGACCGTGCAAAATTGTGGTAGTACACACAATGATGATAGTACTATACACACAATGATTGAGAGTGTTTTGATAATGACTTCACATAAAATTGATTTACGAGTAGCACACTCCATTCTTATACGTGTTAAATCATCTGTTTGCACAACTGTAACATTTGAGCAGCTAGTGACGGTGCGAAATTGTGGTAGCACACACAATGAAGTATGTTTATGAGCATTTGAAACTTTCGTGATGATTGTTTGTTGACTCAATTTACACTTTGTAGATTATGAGTGATTTTGACTACTAGCATTTGACGATATATGTATGACTGTGATGATGTTATAGCATAAAGCATCATTTTTTGAAAAATAATTAACAATCATGACCATACGTCCTCAAACATTATTTGTATTTTTCATAATTGCGTTCACAACCCTGCCGCTCTCTCAAATTGGAGTAAATTATAGGTAAGTTACTCGCACGAAAATCACTCTGTGGGCACAATATTTAAAGCTTATTTGATCGTATATTTCAACACCATCTTTTCAGCGATTTTTGAACAACATAATACGGCTGTATTGTACCTCGCACGATGCAAGAAACACACCTAAACAACACTCTCCCAAATTGGGGGTAATCTTAAGCTTGATTTTTCATTTTGAATATTTGTTTAGGTTAAAGTGGTATAGAGCTAATAATGGAAAGCAGTGTAGCTGGCTGGTCCCTCCCGAAGGAGAATGGGTACGGTTCATCCTTATCTGGTGAAGTTGGGCTTCATAATTGGAGCCTCTGATCACTTTGCCGCTGCTTCAAACCAAAGGTAGCCACGTGGCTACATCCCGTTCAAACGGAAAATATTCTCCACGTGGCCAATGGATATTCAACAAATATTTTTTCTTTGAATGCCTATTTAATTATGGGACCCTTAATTATTTCATGATTCGGGAAGATTCGTTTTGTAATCCCCTCTCTAAACGAAACTCTTTATTTGATCACGCACGAGAAATGCACGTACATGTATACGTGGCATTTCTGAAGGGAATTTGGATGGATGCGGATCCTCTGGAGTTCAGAAGGAACTCCACCAATCTAACGGACGAGAACTCCTGAATTTCTGCACTAAAAGACAAAAAAATGTAAATAAAAATAATTTTAAATCTAAAAAACACGTGGGTTCTCGCGCGTTGAATTTCAATCCAACGCGCGAGATCTTCCCAACTCCACCCTTGAGTTGTCCGTACACACTCCAGGGGATTCGGATTCAATTTGGATCCCCTGGAGTTGGTATGGACAACTCCAAGGGGGAATTCGATCCATCTCATGTGTTGTATTGAAATCCAACGCGCGAGATTTCTCATTTTTTAAAAAATATTTTTATTATTTTTTACTATTCATTCTTTTGTCTCCTAGCGCCTGGATTCATCTCGTCATAGGATCGGCGTGATGAATCGCTCGCGCGCGTTGGATAGAACACCATAAAATTCTCCGTGCGAACTCCAAGGATCCGGATCCTCCTCAAGATTATATGGTGCTGAATTGACTATGGCTTGATTGATTAGTCGTGATTGGTTTGGCTTTTTAATAATGATTTGACGTAGACGAGGTGAAATAGTATTCAATCATTTTGTCAATACTCTTGATAGGATCCTTCAAAAAATAGTTCGTCCGAACTACAGATTTTTTGTCGCAATCTCAATCGGCTCGTTGATACAATTCCAACGAGCTCATTCCCGCATAATTCCGAGTCTGTTTGATACCCCAAATGGACGGCAGAACATCTCGCATGCGGAAGCGGCCCCCGGCAAGCTCCCTCATGCGGGCTCAGCCCCAGCGCGCAGGGGCGTTCACCCCCCACGTGCTCCGCCGCCTCGCTCCTCGCTCGGCACTGTCGACTCCCGACAATGAGGTGCGAATTGTAAAATCCTCCAACATTATGTGCAACATTGGTCGTGGACGGCAACATTGATCATGAGAGGCGATATTGGTCGTGGACGGCGTCATTAGTTGTGGGCGATGTCATTTGTTGTGGGCGGTGACATTGGCCGTGGGCGGCGACATTAGCCGTGGGCAGCGAAATTGGTCGTGAGTTGCGACATTGGCCGTTGGAGGCGACATTGGCCCTGAGTGGCGACATTGACTGTGGGCCGCGACATTGACCGTGCGTGGCGACATTGATCGAGGGCGGCGACATTGGCCGTGGACGGCGACATTGACCATAGACGACAACATTGATCGTGGATGACGACATTGACCATAGACGACAACATTGATCATGGACGTCGACATTGATTGTGGGAGACAAAAATGAGTTGGAAGAGACGTCATTGCTGCAGGTACATTATATTTGCAGCAATGTGTATCATGTGAGCCCATTAGAAGCCCTGTAGTGATCAAATTTCTTTCATGCCAATAAAATATAGAAGTCCTATAGTTGCTGTCATTGATATCAAGCAAATGAGTAAAGATCATGCTTATGTAATTAGGATTGCTCAAGTAGTTAGCTAGCAATGATGTACAATACATGTGTTGTTGTAATGAGTGGCTGCAACAAGGCAGCCCATTAGATGCCCTATACTAAATACAAGTATCACTCACTCCTATACTAGTTGTTGTAAATAACATCAGAAAATCAATAAATATTGAGACTTAGCCTTGCAAATAATAGTTATAATACCGGTGAATTTAGACTTGTAAGCTGGATCAAACTGCTAGTCAGGAAATAACAACTAAGATTGATTTATGCAAAAGTAAGTGCAAACTTGATGTTAGCCATGTCAAATATTCTGTAATCATTTAGGCATCGTTTGTTTCGGCATTTTTGCCAGGCGTTTGGAGCAAACGCCGTCGGACGGCGGGTAAACAAACGGGGCGCCGACGACGTTTGCTCCGTTTGCACCCGCCGCAAGAAGAAAAAGCCCCTCAAACGCCGCTTTTCCAACCCCGCCTCCCCCCACCAGTTCCAACTCTTCATTTCGATCCGCCGGGAGCAAACGCCGCCGCTGTACCAAATGAAGCCTAATTGCTGGTTGCATGTAATAAATTACAATAATTAATACATAACAGACAGTAGTTTTGTTTTTGTTCTGTTAGCCTTATTATTTTTTACGATACTAAGGCTCTGTTTGGGATAAGTTATGATGATGAATAAACTGTTAATTGAAAATTCATGCTTGAACTATAGATTTTATAAAAACAATGATGAATAAGCAGTAGATTGTTTAAATAGTTTGTCAATAAGTGTTTATCTAAAATTTCATTCATTCATAAAATTCTGTTCATTTTGACATATTTTTTCCGTCCAGACGCGATTTTTTTCACTCAGGCATATTTTTTGCATGAGTGCGAATTGTTCACACGGGCGCGATTTTTTCTTAATGCAGCGATTTTTTCGCTCGAGCACAAATATTTCGCCCGGACGCTGTTTTTTCTCCCGGACGCGGTTTTTTCACCGGGGCACGGATTTTTCGCCGCGACGTGATTTTTTCGCCCAGGCGCGAATTTGTCGTCCGCGATCAAATTTTTCGCCCTGACACAATTTTTTCGCTCGGACTCGGTTTTTCGCTAGGTCGTTGTTATTTCGCGCAGGTGCGATTTTTTCCCGGAAGCAATTTTTTTGCCCGGGAACGAATTTTTTTCCCGGGCCCGAATTTTTCGCCCGAGTGCGAATTTTTCTTCCGGGTGCGAATTTTCCGCGTGGGCGCAAATTTTTTCGCCCCAAAGCGAAATTTCCGTGTTGACGCGAATTTTCCGCCCGGAGGCGAATTTTCCGTCCTGACGTGAATTTTCTGCCCAGGATCGAATTTTCTATCCGGGCCCGAATTTTTCGCCTGGGAGCGATATTTTTGCTCGCACACGATATTTTTTTGCACGGAAGCGAAAAAAAGCATTCAGGCGAAAAAAATCACGTCCGACCGAAAAAATCGCTAAAGGGCAAAAAATTCGTGCCCGGGCAAAAAATCGTTGTCTGGCGAAAAAAATCACAGTGAGGTGAAAAAATCGCGCCACGACGAAAAAACATCTCCCGTGCGGAAAAATCGCCTCCGAGCGGAAAAATCGCGTCCGGCGCGGAAAAATTCTCGCCCCGCCGAGAAATTCGCTCCCGGGCGAAAAATTCGCCTTCGAGTGAAAATTTCGCGTTTCGGTGAAAATTGTGCATTCGAGTGAAATTTTCGCGTCCGGGCGAAAAATTCACGTTCGGGCGAAAAATTCGCGCCCGGGCGAAAATTAGCGCCCGAGTGACATATCCGCGCGCGAGCGAAAAAATCGCGCCCTGGCGAAAAAATCGCGCTCCGATGGAAAAATCGCGCCCGGGCGGAAAAAAACATGCCCGGGCGGAAAATTCGCGCTCGGGAGAAAAAATTGAGCCCGAGCAAAACAATACGCTCTCGGGCGAAAAATACGCGCTATGCCAAAAAAATTGCACAATTGCAAAAATCAACTTTGAGTTTTCTTAAGGGATAAGCGCTTATGAGAAGTCATAAGCTGCACCCGAATAGATTATGTAAAATCAACTTATCATCAATTTTAAAATAAATGATTTTCTATAAGCTGCACAAATAAACAGCTGAAAAACAACGTTTGCGTTTTGAATAGAGATTATTTATCAGCATAAGTTGTCTCAAACATAATCTAAGTGTACGTTTATTATCGATATTATGTAAAAGCGCGGAAAATTTTGGACCCGCTGCTCAGACATAAATGCTTGTTTAAGCTAACTAAGGTATCGGGTCCACAACCTAGGGGTGGACTATCAAAGATATAGGCTCCGTTTGGCAAGGTGGCGGAAGTTATGAATATGAAGTTAAATTGTCATTCGTTAATGCACATCTAAGGAACTTCATCCACTTTTATGTTTAAATGGATGAAGTTTACTAGATGACAGTTAACGAATGACGGTTTAATTCATACGTTTACGACCGCCACTGTTAACCCAGAAATCGGCGATCCTTCCCAAGGTGGCCAGCTGACTCATCGTGACCCTTAGATCTCCTTTTGATCGCGATGGTCCCAGCATAGGCGGACAGTTTTCCCTATCCGCCTAAGTCTCCTAGCAACCGCATGCCCTGCGGGACGGCGGGCTATTCCCATGGCTCACCTCGCGGGACATGCGGTTAGGTACGCTAATCATGCAATCTTTTCCTTGCAGGAGTCCGCCAACAGCATCGCCAGGAGCGGCCTCCTATTTCGCCCAAGAGGCGGTGGTCTTCAGCCGCCGTCCGCCGAGGACGCCCGCCAGGGGCGACCTCCCTGCTGCCGCCCGAGGGGCGGCGGCCTCCTGCCGCCGTCCGCCGAGGCCGCCCACCCGGGGCGGCCTCTGCCCGCCAGCCGGGCGGACTCCCCCCCCCGGAGTCCGCCCAGGCCGCCCGCAAGGGGGCGGCCAGGCCCGCCGGGCGGACTCCCCCTGGAGTCCGCCCAGGCCGCCCGCTAGGGGGCGGCCCCGGCAGTCAGCCGGGCGGACTCCCCCCGGGAGTCCGCCCAGGCCGCCCGCAAGGGGGCGGCCAGGCCCGCCGGGCGGACTCCCCCTGGAGTCCGCCCAGGCCGCCCGCTAGGGGGCGGCCCGGCTCCTGCCGGGCGGACTCCACCCTGGAGTCCGCCCAGGCCGCCCGCTAGGGGGCGGCCCCGGCTCCTGCCGGGCGGACTCCACGCTGGAGTCCGCCCAGGCCGCCGCTAGGGGGCGGCCCCGGCTCCTGCCAGGCGGACTCCACCCTGGAGTCCGCCCAGGCCGCCCGCTAGGGGGCGGCCCCGGCAGTCAGCCGCCGGGCGGACTCCCCCCGGAGTCCGCCCAGGCCGCCCGCAAGGGGGCGGCCAGGCCCGCCGGGCGGACTCCCCCCTGGAGTCCGCCCAGGCCGCCCGCTAGGGGGCGGCCCCGCTCCTGCCGGGCGGACTCCACCCGGAGTCCGCCCAGGCCGCCCGCTAGGGGGCGGCCCCGGCTCCTGCCGGGCGGACTCCACCCTGGAGTCCGCCCAGGCCGCCCGCTAGGGGGCGGCCCCCGGCGCCCCGCCGGGGGACTCCCCCAGGAGTCCGCCAGGCCGCCCGCTAGGGGCGGCCCCGACACCCTGCCGGGCGGACTCCACCCTGGAGTCCGCCCAGGCCGCCCGCTAGGGGGCGGCCTCCGGCCTACCGGGCGGACTCCTCCCGGAGTCCGCCCAGGTCGCCCGCTAGGGGGCGACCTCCAGTTCTCTGCAGGTGGGTCCTTCCGCTCGCTTCATTGCTCAACAGTGGGCGGACGCAAAATCTCCGTCCGCGGAGTCCGCGCAGGTCGTCATGCTGACGTCACCGGGCCCCGCTTCTTCAAGAACTCCCCTGGCCTATAAATATCCCATGGTGCCTCTCATTCTGCATCGCTCTGCATCGCTCCAGAGGCCAGAAGGTGGATTCAAGTCTTGCCAGCAGACCCTGCGGACTCCGTTTTCCAGTCCGCGCAGTCCGTCATCACCTCTCCAGCAAGCTCAGCGGACTCAGTTTCCTGTCCGCGCAGTCCTCTACAGCTCTTCAGCAGCTTGCCAGCAAACTCCGCAGACTCAGTTTCTCAGTCCTCCAGCAGCTAGCAGACTATTTTACTTGGTCTCTGGCAGCTTCTCCTCTCTGTTTTCTGGCACTTTCTTCTCCTTTAGCCGTCAGCTTCTCCTTGTACCCCTTTATTGATTTGATGCAAAGGTGTACTTGTAAGCTTGTAATCTCTAGCTTTTAATAAAAGGAAAGCCCGTCGCAGGAGTGGCATTTAGGCCGCGGCGGGCGAAGTGTGTTGTTGCCGCTGCTAGCGGCCCCCTTCTTCTTCTCTCTGCTCAGCAAGCCTTGCTCCTCTGCTTAGCAAGCCTTGCTCCTCTGCTCAGCAAGCATTGCTCCTCTGCTCAGCAAGCTTCTTTTCAGCTCAGCTCAGCTCTTCTCGGCAACCAACCTGCAAGCACAACCGTCACATTAGCCGTCTGCTCGACAGCTCCTGGTCAACCTCCTTCTCCTCTCTTGATCAACCCGCTCTGTTGATCAAGCTTCTCTCCTCTATCCCCGCAACCCTCTTTGACAAAAAGCCGTTTGCTCCACTCTCGAGCACTCCAGAGGCTTCCTTCCTTCCCTCCTCTCCTCCTCTTCTAGCTTGTGAGATCGAACACCCCCTCCGTGTTAGCTGGCTGGTGCCCCGCGACGTTTTCGCGCATCAACAGTTAACACGCGACCTTCAGATCCGGTCAGACGGTGAACAGCGACAGTTAGCCATGTCAGATCAATCAGCCGAGAACTTTGCCCCAAGTCCTAGTGAAGATCCTCTCTGGGAAGCTTTTGAGCAGTCGCGCCGTGAGAATGCTCAACAGTTCCAAGCAATCAACCAAGTCCTTGCTGCGATCACGCAGCGGTTAGACTCTCGTCCAGCAACTGCTCCAGCTGCTCCAATCAACCCAACGCCAACATCAGAGCATAAGCAAGCTTATTCTCAAGCTTGTCCTCCGTTCTATCCGCCTTACACCCCAACCTTCCCGCAAGGTCCTGCTGCTCCTTTGCGAACTCAAGATGAAGAGTTTGCCGCTCGCCAAAACTTCTTCCGGCAAGCAGCCCGGGGAAGTCCTGCTAGATTTCTTCAACTTTCAAGGAAGTCATCCTTGCCCCCAGCTCCTACCCTCTGCTCCCCCTGCAGCAACCTTTCCTTTCTACCCCCCTGCTTCTTTGCAGCTGCAGCCTATGCTCCCTTTGATCCCTATGCTGTGGGAGAGCAGGAAGGAAGAGCCGTCGCCCTTTATTGAGAGCGTTCGCCTTGAACCTACTCCAGCAAACTTCAGAGAGCCTCGACTGCCAATCTATACAGGAGAGACTGATCCGGTCAAGCACCTCCAAGCCTTTGAATCAGCCGTTGCTCTCAAGACTCTGTCAGATGCAACCAAGTGCAAGCTCCTTGTGACAACCTTTGATGGGCAAGTGAGGGACTGGTTCTATGGCCTCCGTCCTCACTCCATCTCTTCCTTCCTTGATCTTCGTAGAGAATTCCTTCTCAGATTCTCTACCTCCTCCAAGAGAAAGGGCGGTCCTGAAGCCCTCTTTGAGATCAGACAGCGCAGTGATGAAACCTGGTCTCAATTTGTTGATCGATTCCAGAGAGAGATTCTGGACATCGAAATCGTTGATCAAGAAATGTACCGAGTGGCTCTTATCCATGGTCTTCGCGAAGGGCCTCTCAAGTTTGAAGCCAATGTCCGTGCTCCAAGGACATACCAAGAGCTGATCGCTCTAGCCAACTCATACATCCGAGGCGAGAAGAGCAATCCAGGCTTCGTTTCCAAGCTCGTATCAGAGAAAGATCCGTTTCGCAAGCAGCCTCCAAGGTCTCCTTGCAATCGTTTCCCAACCTACTCAAGGAAGGATAGAAGGCTTCATCGCCAGCGATACTCCTTCCCGAGCCGCGATGCTCAAGATCCATTGCTACCGCTAGCTCCTTCTCAAACAACAACTATTCAACAAGAGCAAGACGATGACTTGCATGAGTCGGATCTCGACGACGTCGTGCAAGAGGTAGTGCAGATCATGAAAGATAGGGTCAACTACAAGAAGCCCTATCGGCCGACCGATCAGAGGTCTAGAAGTTCAAAGCCTTATTGTGAATTTCACAAAGAGCCAGGCCATCGAACAGAAGACTGCCGAGCATTCCGCCAGCTCGTGCAAAGGATGCTCCGGCAAGGCAAGATGCATGACTTGCTTCCTAAAGAAGATCGCCCTGACCCATCAACGTCAAAGGGCAAAGAAATTGCAGACGCTCCTTGCTCCTCAAGAGGAGTAAACCACATCGAAGAGCCTCCTCTCCTCGTTGTTCCCCCAACCGTCGAATGCTTCGATGCCGATGACGAGGGGCATACTGGGAAGGCTATTCTAAACTAGCAAGGACTACACAGTCCTCCAAAGCGAGGGACTTCACAGTCCTCCAGAGTTCCTTACGACCTACAGGGGTTATCTCAACCCTTACTCTCTCCCTCTTTCAAGCATTTTCATTACAACACTTCTCAGTGTTCTTTTCTTGCTTTTCTGCAAAGCTTTTATTCAGAGATCCTGTACTGACACAGTTCCCTTTTTGTTGTCTCTCTCTCTCTCTCTGGATCAATACGCCAATGAGATTTCGCCGAGTCTGAACGTTCCCTCCGTAGTTTGTTCTCGCACTACCGCTTCGACCACACATATGGCAGGAGTATACCCATGTGTGTAGTGGGAGCAGTTCATCTACGATTATGGGCTTCAGGCTTAGGATCCTAGCCAGCATCTGACACAGAGTGTGTGCTAGGGGAGCCCCATTGTGTTAGCTCTGCTGTGCGTCTTATAGGAAACACTACGGTTAGGATGATCTTCGCTGGACAAGCAATGACGATCAAGCGTAGCCTTGTCTCTTGGATCATCCTTCAACTGTGGTGGCCGAATAACTCTCTCCGGTATCCTCGATCCATGCCTCTCGGGTTCTCACAACTCCACTGATCAATACACAGACAATATAGGCCTCTTGGCGCAACCTGTCTCCTTGATCAGTGATGCTTGTGCCCAGGGCAAGAGAGCAGAGTTTCTAGCGATCCTTCTCAGGATCTTCCTTGCTTCCAGCGGTCCTTCTCAGGACCTTCCCTTGCTTTGTGCCTCCTTGAGGATGCGCGGCCAGCCCGCTTTGAGCAGGACCATACTCAGAATGACTTTCTCAGGCCAGTGATGCATAAGGCCCACGGGGAACACCTGTGGCAGCATTCAACCTTCTTTAGTCATTCCGAACATGGACCTCTTTTTCCTTTCCCGCTTCGAGCAGGACCATACTCGGAATGAATTTCTCGGGCAAATGATGCATAAGGCCCACTGGGAACACCTGTGGCAGCATTCAACCCTCTGTAGTCATTCCGAACATGGACCTCTTTTTTCCTTTTTCCCCCCTCCTTGAGGATGCGCGGCCAGCCCGCTTTGAGTAGGACTATACTCGGTATGAATTCTCGGGCAAGTGATGCATAAGGCCCACGGGGAACACCTGTGGCAGCATTCAACCCACTTTAATCATTCCGGGTGTAGCCCTCCTTTTCTCTCTTCCCTCCTTTCGCAGGTGAACAGGTTAATCCGACCTACCAAAAGGATTTTCAGCAATCACTTTACTCGTGCTCATCCTATATGAATTGCTTATTCAAAGCTCTATCGGATGATGACTCACACTCTATCTATATAAGTTCTATTGCTCTTATCTTCTATATATTGTTTGCTCAAGCGCTACCAGCCATGCTATCGCAATCCAGTCATATCTGTCAACAATTAACACAGTTTATGGATCTGGGCTTCATAATAGTATCCATCAGGCATTCTTCTCGCTAATTGGTCGTATCGGTCCTATCTTGACGACAGTCAATAGTCAACACTTGCAAGCCTTCTCTTCACAGGTACTTGCAAGTTATCTTCATATCTTATTTGCTTCTAACTCCTCTTCTCGCAGAGATAGCAAACACCTGCAAGCCTCATCAGGTACTTGCAGCCTATTTTTATATACGATACCTGCTCCTAACTCTCTTTTTGCAGAGATCAGCAAGCCCTTGCAAGTTTCTTCACAGGTACTTGCGGGTTGTTATGTTTTTCTGTTTTCCTCACTTTTGTTTTGCAGAACGTTTACAGAAGACATGCCTTCTTCGTTTTTGCAAAAGCAAATTCAGGTACACACTTGATGTGCCACCCATACATATTTGCCCTAACTTTCCTCTTGCAGGAAAACAGACAGGAAGCACCAAGTTTGTAAGGAGAGTCTTCAGGTTCTGTCTCTCCTTGCTCCCCTTCTTCCGTTGGGGTGGATCACGATTTTCGTGGGTCTCCAACTTTTTCGAAGTTCTTTTGCAGAACTTGAAAAAGTGCGGGGATTATGTTAACCCAGAAATCGGCGATCCTTCCCAAGGTGGACAGCTGGCTAATCGCGACCCTTAGATTCTCTCTCTGATCGCGATGAGCCCCAGCGTAGGCGGACAATTTTCCCTATCCGCCTAGGTCTCCTAGCAATCGCATGCCCTACGGGACGGCGGGCTATTCCCATGGCTCACCCTCGCGGGACATGCGGTCGGGTTCGCTAATCATGCAGTACTTTTCCTTGCAGGAGTCCGCCAACAGCATTGCCAGGAGCGGCCTCCCATTTTCGCCCAAGGGGCGGCAGTCTCCTGCCGCCGTCCGTCGAGGACGCCCACCGGGGGCGACCTCCCTGCTGCCCGAGGGGCGGCGGCCTCCTGCCGCCGTCCGCCGAGGCCGCCCACCCGGGGCGGCCTCTGCCCGTCTGCCGGGCGGACTCCCCCTGGAGTCCGCCCAGGCCGCCCGCAAGGGGGCGGCCAGGCCAGCCGGGCGGACTCCCCCTGGAGTCCGCCCAGGCCGCCCGCTTGCCGGGCGGACTCCCCCTGGAGTCCGCCCAGGCCGCCCGCAAGGGGGCGGCCAAGCCAGCCGGGCGGACTCCCCCTGGAGTCCGCCCAGGCCGCCCGCTAGGGGGCGGCCTCTGCCCGACTGCCGGGCGGACTCCCCCTGGAGTCCGCCCAGGCCGCCCGCTAGGGGGCGGCCCCGGCGCCCTGCCGGGCGGACTCCCCCTGGAGTCCGCCCAGGCCGCCCGCTAGGGGGCGGCCCCGGCGCCCTGCCGGGCGGACTCCCCCCTGGAGTCCGCCCAGGCCGCCCGCTAGGGGGCGGCCCCGGCGCCCCGCCGGGCGGACTCCCCCCTGGAGTCCGCCCAGGCCGCCCGCTAGGGGGCGGCCCCGGCGCCCCGCCGGGCGGACTCCCCCAGGAGTCCGCCCAGGCCGCCCGCTATGGGGCGGCCCCCGGCGCCCTGCCGGGCGGACTCCCCCCTGGAGTCCGCCCAGGCCGCCCGCTAGGGGGCGTCCCCGGCGCCCCGCCGGGCGGACTCCCCCCTGGAGTCCGCCCAGGCCGCCCGCTAGGGGGAGGCCCCGGCGCCCCGCCGGGCGGACTCCCCCAGGAGTCCGCCCAGGCCGCCCGCTAGGGGGCGGCCCCGGCACCCTGCCGGGCGGACTCCACCCTGGAGTCCGCCCAGGCCGCCCGCTAGGGGGCGGCCTCCGGCCTGCCGGGCGGACTCCTCCCGGAGTCCGCCCAGGTCGCCCGCTAGGGGGCGACCTTCAGTTTTCTGCAGGTGGGTCCTTCCGCTCGCTTCATTGCTCAACAGTGGCGGACGCAAAATCTCTGTCCGCGGAGTCCGCGCAGGTCGTCATACTGATGTCACTGGGCCCCGCTTCTAGAAGAACTTCCCTGGGCCTATAAATAGCCCATGGTGCCTCTCATTCTACACGGTTGGAGGATCCTGCAAGTCCTGCCAGCAAGCCCTGCGGACTCCGTTTTCCAGTCCGCGCAGTCCGTCATCACCTCCTCCAGCAAGCTTTGCGGACTCAGTTTCCTGTCCGCGCAGCTCTCCAGCAGCTCTTCAGCAGCTCGCCAGCAGCCCTCTGCAGACTCAGTTTCTCAGTCCTCCAGCTTGTCAGCAGACTCTTTTACTTAGTCTCTGGCAGCCTCTCCCCTGCTTTCTGGCACTTTCTTCTCTCTTAGCCGCCAGCTTCTCCTTGTACCCCTTTATTGATTTGTTGCAAAGGTGTACTTGTAAGCTTGTAATCTCTAGCTATTAATAAAAGGAAAGCCCGTCGCAGGAGTGGCATTTAGGCCGCGGCGGGCGAAGTGTGTTGTTGCCGCTGCTAGCGGCCCCCTCTTCTCTCCTCTGCTCAGCAAGCCTTGCTCCTCTGCTCAGCAAGTCTTGCTCCTCTGCTCAGCAGACTTCTTCTCAGCTCAGCTCTCCTCGGCATCCAACCTGCAAGCACAACCGTCACATTAGCCGTCTGCTCGACAGCTCCTGGTCATCCTCCTCCTCCTCTCTTGATCAACCTGCTCTGTTGATCAAGCTTCTCTCCTCTATCCCCGCAACCCTCTTTGACAAGCCGTTTGCTCCACTCTCGAGCACCCAGAGGCTTCCTTCCTTCCCTCCTCTCCTCCTCCTCTAGCTTGTGAGATCGAACACCCCCTCCGTGGTAGCTGGCTGGTGCCCCGCGACGTTTTCGCGCATCAACAGTTAGCCTTATTATTTCATACGATACTAAGGCTTTGTTTGAGACAATTTATGATGATGAATAAATTGCTAATTGAAAATTCATGCTTGAATACAGATTTTATAAAAACAATGATGAATAAGCAGTATACTGTTTAAATAGTTTGTCCATAAGTGTTTATCTAAAGTTTTATTCATTCATAAAATCCTGTTCATTTTGACATATTTTTTCCGTCCAGACACGATTTTTTCACTTAGGCATGTTTTTTTACATGAGTGCGAATTGTTCACACGAGCGCGATTTTTTCTTAATGCAACGATTTTTTCGCTCGAGCACAAATATTTTGCCCGGACGCGGTTTTTTCTCCCGGACGCGGTTTTTTCACCTGTGCACAGATTTTTCGCCCCGACGTGATTTTTTCGCTCCGGCGCGAATTTGTCGTCCGGGATCGAATTTGTCGCCCTGACACAAATTTTTCGCCCGGACTCGGTTTTTCACTAGATCGTGGTTATTTCTCCTAGGTGCAATTTTTTCCCTGGAAGCAATTTTTTCGCACGGGAACGAATTTTTTGCCCGGGCTCGAATTTTTCGCCTGAGCGCGAATTTTTCGTCCGGGAGCGAATTTTCCGCGCGAGCGTGAATTTTTTCGCCTCGAAGCGAATTTTCCACGCGGGCGTGAATTTTCCGCCTGGAGGCGAATTTTCCACCCGGGCGCGAATTTTCTGCCCAGGACCGAATTTTCTCCCCGGGACCGAATTTTTCGCCCGGGAGCGATATTTTTGCTCGCACACGATATTTTTGCACTGAAGCAAAAAAAAGCATTCAGCCGAAAAATTTGTGTCCGACCGAAAAAATCGCTCAAGGGAAAAAAATTCGAGCGCGGACAAAAAATCGTTTTCTGGCGAAAAAAATCACAGTGGGGTGAAAAAATCGCGCGACGACGAAAAAACATCTCCCATGCGAAAAAATCTCCCTCGAGCGGAAAAATTGCGTCCGGGCTGAGAAATTCGCTCCCGGGCGAAAAATTCACCTCCGAGTGAAAATTTCGCGTCTGGGCGAAAAATTTGCGTCCGAGTGAAAATTTCGCGTCCGGTCAAAAATTTACGTTCGGGCGAAAAATTTGTGCACGGGCGAAAATTAGCGCCCGAGCGAAAAATCCGTGCTCGAGCGAAAAATCCGCGCGCTAGCGAAAAAATCGCGCCCGGGCGGAAAAATCGCGCTCCGACGGAAAAATCGCGCCCGGGCGGAAAAAACATGCCCGAGCGGAAAATTCGCGGTCGGGAGAAAAAATCGAGCCCGAGCAAAAAAAAAACTCCCTCGGGCGAAAAATACGCGCTATGCCGAAAAAATTGCACCATTGCAAAAATACTCTTTGAGTTTTCTTAAGTGATAAACGCTTATGAGAAGCCATAAGCTGGACACGGATAGCTTATGTAAAATCAACTTATCATCAATTTTAAAATAAGTCATTTTCTATAAGCTGCACAAACAAACAGCTATAAAACAACGTTTGTGTTTTAAATAGAGATTATTCATCAGCATAAGTTGTCTCAAACAAAGCCTAAGTGTACGTTTATTATCTGTACAACCCCATATTCGCTGAGTCGAACCAGGAGAGCACCATCGGTCAAATGGCTAGCCAGAGGAGCTCCCGCCCTAAAGAAGTTCTCGCTCATAAGTGGGCGGGAAGTAGGTGTTGGCTGCACCCCTGTTTTGAACTCCCGTTGAGGTCAATTTTGGCTTCAACATTATCGATATTATGTAAAAGCGCGGAAAATTTTGGGCCCGCTGCTCAGACATAAATGCTTGTTTAGGCTAGCTAAGATATCGGGTCTGCAACCTAGGGGCGGAGATATTATCAAAGATATAGGCTCTGTTTTGCACGGTGGTGGCAGTTATGAATATGGGGTTAAATTGTTATTCGTTAATGCACATCTAAGGAACTTCATCCACTTTTATGTTTAAACGGATGAAGTTTGGTAGGTGATCGTTAACGAATGACTGTTTAATTCATACGTTTACGACGGGCACTGATGTGCCAAACTATCCCTATAATCTTTCATTCTATTTGAACATGTGTTGTTAATTTTTTTGTTCGAGAAATCCCGCTAATCTTTGAAAATCTCTCAGATATCAAACAAGACCTGTAAGGGTCCGTTTGGCAAGGTTGTGGCTGTCGTGAACATGGTGGCTATAAATTGTCATTTGTGAAAGCTCAATCCCATCTAAGGAACTACATCTACTTTTATGTTTAAAATTAACTTTTTTTTCATAGCGACGGTCATAACCGTTGTTATGGAAAACACACATTCATGACAGTTACGTTTTTGTTCAAATTCATCAGAGCAAAAACAATGTGTCAAACGAATGACAGTTCGTAACCACCGAGCTCACAACCACCACCGCAATGCCAAGCAGACCATATGGGTCCGTTTGTTTTGGTGTTTTTGCTCCAACTCCATTGGAAGTAAAACATCACTGTTAAGGAAATCTGTTTAGTAGTTCTCCAATTCCCACTGCCACCCGTTCAAAACATTATTTTTTGATATTTTTTTAGAACGTAGTCACCCTCCTCCATTCCTCACCGCTTCATTAGCAATGTTTTCATTCCCACGGCTCCAACTCTCACTGCCAAAACAAATAGACCCTAAGGATAAGCAAAATTTGATCTACGGGAGATCATATTTGTGGGGGTTGCTCGAAGCATCCGGATGAGGATCTAGGTGGAATCACCTACCCGTTGCCCCTAGGCGGGTATAAATAAGCAAACCCAAGGAGTTTCTACGGGTATCGGATCTACACGTGTCCGAACTGACCCGTTATGCCTCCGAACTCGTTATTCGTCCAAATATACATTAACAATCTCCTCCTATATTTGTGACAAATAACATGTACGTTTCAGAGTGCAGAAAGTGAGGAATATCAGAATAAGTTTCTGACTTTACACATTGCATAAGAGTTAGCACAGTTTTAAAGAAAAACACAAACATGAGTTTTAAAACAATAACATAATATATCATAAAAAAATATAAATGTGCTACTACATATCAAATAAGTCTGGAAAACAAAAAAATGACTGTAGATAAACGTGTAACAACTCTACTCAGAGAGTAGATCATCATCATCTATGTGAAAATCCACTTTCTCTCCTCCATCTTCACCAGTGCTTGCAAGAAATTTCATGAGTCAGACTCTATGAATTCATAAACATATGCAGTGACGTATCAAAGTAAACTAGCTCTACCTAAATGAGCTTAGCACTTGTAGCAGTAGTGAAGTAACACTGTCAGCATCTCTATCCAGTCTAGCTAGGACCAGTCAAGTTTTGATTTTAATAAATCAAACGTTGTTATCTTACACATTAGTGACCACTATGTACCTCATCATATGATTTGACACACCGTCATTTGCAACATTATCAAGTGTGGAATAATGTGCTATGATCACTAATGTTAGATTAACTCATACAACGACTTTCTATTCCCAGTTGAATAATTCTCAAATCAGCTTGCAACGAGAAAGATGTTAAGTCATCAGGTGTAGAATGACTAGCATCTAACCATCTTGGGCTTTCATTAAGAAATTATTTGGGGTTTTCAGTCTGTTATTAGATGCTTGAATGTTGCGACTATAAGTTCTTGCTATAAAAACATAAACATATGAGGAAGTTTCATATTTCTATGAACTTTAATCCCATCTCCCCCGATATTTTAATGGTGAGAAATCTATTTAAGCCCTTTGTTAAGGCGTCTGCAACATCATCTTTTGACCTCACATCAACGAGGTTCACAATCCCTTGACTCGTAAGGGAGGTCAACCAGGCTTGTTTCATCCATAGCTGCCTTCTTTTGCTATTAAACAACGTGTTCGTAGTAACCGTTTAGTAGTCTGATTGTCGCAGTAAACTGCAACAGAACTTAACTTCAGGCTCGACAGTGGAATGCCCATCACCAAATCTCTTATCCACTCTGCTTCTTCTCCAGCTGAAGCTAGAGCGTAGAGTTCGGATTCCATAGAAGACAATGCAATACATGATTGCCTCTTGGACTTCCAGGCTACAGCTGCTCCTCCTAGTGTGAATATAAATCCACTAGTGAACTTGCTGTCGTTTAATTCTGAGCACCATGATGCATTAGAATATCCTTCCAAAACTGGAGGATGACCATGGTAATATAAAGCATACTTTTGGATGTGCTTTAAGTATTGCATCAGCCTATCGAGGGCATCCCAATGGTCTTGGCTAGGATTACTAGTGAATCTGCTTAACATGCCGACCGTAAAGGCTATGTCAGGTCTTGTGCAGACCATAACATACATGAGACTACCAATCAGCTTAGCATAATCTAACTGTCTAATCACAGCTCCATCATTGGGCTTCAAGCGATTATTGTAATCGTAAGGTGTCTCCACTGCTCTACGTTCACTGTATCCCCACGTGTCCAACAAGGACTTTATATAGTGACTTTGACTTAGGGAAATGTCATTTTTCCCAAAGCTCACTTGCATGTCTAGTATAGTCTCAGCTACACCTAGGTCTTTAATGCTAAACGTCTGCATTAGTTCTGACTTAACGTCATCCACCACGGATTGATCAGAACCAAGAATCAGCATATCATCAACATACAAGCATATTATAGCAACTTTGTTCGATCTATGACATATGTAAAGACATTTATCCGAGAGACTCGACATGAATCCCATGTTCCGTACACTATAGTCAAACTTCTCATGTTATAATTTTGGTGCTTGTTTGAGTTCGTATAGTGACTTGACCAACTTACAGACCTTACTTTCGTGACTGTGCACTATGAAACTTTCAGGTTGGCTCATGTATATCTCTTCGATCAGATCTCCGTTCAAAAACGCAGTCTTAACATCCATTTGATGAACAATAAAGTTCTCAATAGGCGCAATAGCAAGGAGTATCCTAATGATTGCTAAGTGACACGCTGGTGAATATACATCAAATTAATCCACCCCACTAACTTGTGTGAAACCTTTAGCCACCAGACGCACTTTATACTTAGCTACGCTACGATCAGGATTGAGCTTCTTTTTCAGAACCCACTTACACCCTATAGTTTTAGCCCCTTTTGGCTTATCAACCAACGTCCAGGTGTTGTTCTGAAGCAAAGAGTTCATCTCTTCATCAATGGCCTCTTTCCGGAGTACGGAATACCTTGATCTCATCGCGTCCTTATAGGTGGATGGATCAGCCTCAACGTGGTAAGTGACAAAATCACTACCAAAGGTTTTGTGAGTTCGCTCTCTCATCAAAGTCCTTCTAGACTCTAGGACATTATTATCTACCGGGACTGAATAGGAGGTGCTCGGTACTGATTCAGGTTCTTCCTCAGTAATAGTTGCTTGCATACCTGAGATTGTCAGGTTCTTATCCTTAAGGAACTTATCCTCAAAGAACGCAGCATCCCTAGATTCAATAATTATATTATTAGACAGGTATAAGAATCTATCTACAACACTATCTTCAGCACAACCTAAGTAGACACACGTGTTGGTCCTAGGTCCAAGTTTAGACCGTCTAGGGTCAGTGACCCTGACATAGGCTATGCAGCCGCAGGTCTTAAGTTTAGTTAAAGTCGGGGGTCTCTTAAACCAAAGCTCATAGGGTGTGACGTCTAACTTAGCATGAGGGACTTTGTTCAGAATGTTGTTTGCAGTTAAAACTGCTTCCCCCAATAGGCAGTAGGTATGCCAGCAGTGAGCAACATAGAGTTCAACATCTCTATTAACGTTCTATTTTTTCGCTCGGCTATACCATTCGATTGAGGTGAGTAAGGAGCAGTGGTTTCTGCTATAATCCCTTGAGAGGCAAGGAAACCCCGAAACTCACTAGACATGTATTCTCCTCCTTTATCACTTTTAAACCTCTTTATTCTCATGTCTAGTTGGTTTTCTACCCTGGTTTTGAAAAGACAAAACTTTTCAAACGCTTCATCTTTAGTTTTAAGAAGATATATGTGACAGAACCTAGAGCAGTCATATATAAACGTGATCATATACTTCCTTCCTCCTCTGGTGATAAAACTTTTAAAGTCACATATGTAGGAATGTATAAGCTCTAGAGGTGTTATGCTCCTAGTAACCGCACGAAAAGGTTTCCTAGTGATCTTGGTCTGAGCACACACGTCACATTTCTCAGGCGCTGACTTAGTGTCTAATGTGATCAGGTGAGTTCTAGCTATTTAGAACATTTTCCTATAGTTCACGTGTCCTAGTCTCTCATGTAGAGTCTTAGGGCTAACTAAGTTTGTTTGAACTTGTTGAACTAATTCATTTGATAGACTTAGTCGGTACATCCTATTTTGGACGTATGCACATCCAAAATAGTGGGAGTTAACTGACAGTGTTACTCTACCGCTACAAAAAGTAAATGACATACCCGCATCACATAATAGACTAATAGACACTAAGTTAGCAGCTAGTGAAGGAATAAATTTAACATTCTTTAAAATTAAAGACTTACCTGAGGATAGCAGCAAGGTTGCGTTCCTCACCTTCAGTACGTCAGCTGTCTCGCCATTGGCCACCGTCACAGACTCTTTCACAGTAGTGAGCCCTGTCATAAGAGCAGAATTGTTGCAAACGTGGCACGTCGCCCCCGAATCCAAGTACCACTCCGTGCTGGCCTTAGCATTTCCGACCATTGCAACAAAGTCGTAAGGCTCAGCTTGGCTAACCATATTGGCATTGTTGCCATCCTGTGGTGTTTTGGTTCTTTCCCTTTTAAGGAGCCTGAAATCAGATGCGCTGTGTCACCACTTGTTGTAGTTAAAACACTTGCCATTGAATTTTTTTATTGCATTTGTTAGGGCTTGCAACATGGGAGCTACCATGGGAGGGTCTGGTCCTCTTAGGGTTCGACACGCATTTAGAACTAAGGAGCATGTTAGCCGCAGCCTTCTGCTTGCTAACAGTTTCTAAAGCGTGTCGAGTCCTATTTTCATCCTCAATGTGAATAAATCGCTTGAGGTCAGTAAGGCCGACTTGCATCTTCTTGCAGTACATTTCAGTTTTAAAGTTGTACCACGTAGAGGACAATTTAAAAATAATCGTGACAACAACAAAACTGTCTGGCAAAAAAATATTCTCACTATGTAAAGAATCTACTAGAGCTTCAAAATCCGATACCTGAGGGAGAATCACTTTCTCCTCGTCGAACATGAAGGAGTGGAATTTGTCCACCAGGTGTGCCTTGGACAAATCCTCCTCTTGCCTAAAGTGCTCCTCTAGTGCCTCCCAGATTTCCTTGGCGGTCTTCATTTTGATATACGTCTTCGCCAGGCTGGAGGACAAACAGTTTAGCAGGTAGTCGCGACAGAAGTCCTCATCAGCAATCCACTGGGCTTCCTCTTCAGTTCCCATAACGTCAGCACGATCAGACTGAACTGTGTAGAAAACGTTCAGATATTTCATTCCAAACTGGGTATTCAACTTCCAGTCGTTGAACTCGATCGTCGTGAATTTTTCCAGTTTTATCATCGGTACAGGAGAGGAGAAACTATTACCCTTCATCATTATTCTTCACTATCTTTGATCTTCCTTGTAAAGACCACAACCTTAAAGCAGAAAGTTCAGTCCACTCTTAGACCCAAACAGTACCTGAAATCCTCACTTGGAGAAGCATCGGCGAGTCACTGCTTCCCGATCGAAAACAAAAATGGAGGCTTTTTTCGATTAAGAACAGCGATGGTGGAGTTTGATGCGAAACTGTAATGGAGGTGTTTGACTGCCAATGTTTCCTTTTGTTTCCTGTATCAATAAATTTCCTCTTAGGTTTGCAAGATGGCAGATCTTCTCCACAAACTGCAACAGCTGAGATACATAGCGATCCAGAGGCAGTGGCCACAAAAAATCGGCAACAAAATCGACCACTGCAGAAACTCCAGGCAGCGGGATCGATCACTGCAGGCGAAGACGGCTCCACGCGAGAAACAGCGACGGGAAACTCCTTTCCCAATCTCAGCGGCGACAATTCTGATTCCAGCGGCGGCCAGAACACAACCTGTACAAGCGGATGCCCTGTGTAGGCAGCGGCTCTATGCAAGAGGCGGCTAGGGTTTCTCCTTCTTCACGATCATTTCCAGCGGCTGCAAAATCGCGGGATAGACGAAGGAAGCCGTTACGACAGCGAAAACCTCCCGATTTCAGCGGCGGCGGCGCCGATCTTCTTCTATATTCCATGCGGCGCCGATCTGGAGGACAGCGGCACGGTTTTTATTTTCTTTCCCGATTTTGATTGCCGGCGGACGGGAGACGAAAGGAGAGGAAACGACGTTTTGTTTTCTTTCTTCCCGACCTGAACACCGGCGACAATAGGAAATCGAGAGCAGCGGGGAAGAGAAACGACGGTGCCCTATTCCTTCCTCGTCTCCTGTGCGAAATCTGACGAGAGAGAATGGCTCTCGATCAAAATCAGGCGGCGAGAAAATCCGAGTAACGGGAAGAAGCGGTTACGGGAGTTCGAGCAACAGGGGCGTATGATTCGAGAATGTGGGGGTTGCTCAAAGCATCTGGATAGGGATCTAGGTGGAATCCCCTACCCGTTGCCCCTAGGTGGGTATAAATAGGTAAACCCAAGGAGTTTCTATGGGTATCGGATCTACATTTGTCCAAACTGACCCGTTATGCCTTCGAACTCGTTATTCATCCAAATATACATTAACAATATTTTGGTCTCTCCCGTGTTGTTTTTTTTTCTCGAGAAATCATGTTGATCTCTTAAACTCTCTAAGATAACAAATCACTTCGATATTAAAATTTGAACTCTGAAGATCTAGACCGTGTCAGAGATTCATCTCCCTTGAAGCGGACGTATAAAAAGAAGCATCCATCAAAGATTGGAGCGAAGGCTTCTTGTTTTAGGATATGTTGGTATAAAGGCACTCTTCCTAAGCTTTAGTGCACAGAAGACGACACCCACAAAGGTTCTTCCTAAGCTTCCAGACATAGAAAATGTTGAAATTGTTGAAGTAGGCAGTCAGGATAGTGCAGACCGCCTAGATAGCCCAGACAGCGCACGGTTAGCACAAATAGGATTGACGGATAGCCAAGTTCATGGTTGTTCTCGCGGTCTGTCTTAGCAGGTTCCCTAGGGTATCAACCGTGCGGTTAGCATTAGCTAATCACGAACTGTGTGGTCTGGAAGGTGAGACAGCGGAGACCGACAAATTGCCGCTTTGTGTGGTTAAGGTTCAGGTTACGTAGCTGTTGTTATCTCCTTAAGTTCACGCGGACTGAGGATGTTGTATGCATAGCTGTGTGGATTGTTGGTGTTAACTGTATGTGCAGTCTGATGTGGGAAGTCCACATGTTGTGCGGACTGGTGCTGCTAGCCTCCATGTCAATGGCAGTTATTCTATCCCCCTGGGTGGTGACAGTATCAGCCTGCCTGCATATAAATAGGGATGTTGAGCTCGTTATAAAAAATAGAAACTGGAAGAACTGAAGCTCGAGTTAAACTTGGCGGTTAAGATTTTCTAACTGCGCAACTAAGTGAAGTGATCAGGGTTATTATTGTGTTTACAGATTGTGCGGCTAGCACTTGGTAGCCAAGAAACTGGTTCTGAAGGCAGTGTGAATAGCTGGTAGCAGTCGACGACGGTTAGCAACAAGTAATTGATATGCGACTAGACGGTCTTTTTCCTTGGCAATTTATCGACTTAATATCACAGTTCTCTTTGGCAGACTGAGTTGCAGTTCAAATAAAGCTGTTCGCTGAACTCTTTTGTTATTACCAAGGTGATCTGGAAATGATCAAACATGTAGTCTCACTGCTAACGTAATATGAGCCTATGAGGTCGCACATAGAGCATTGGAGATGTTGGAAAGGTTTGTGTTGGTCTTGCTCATATGTGATGTGAGTGAAGGACCAAGCCTATGACGTTCTGGATGTGAAGGATTTTCATTCCGGGACCTATATTGTGAATATGGGTCATTAGGTAAGTGGTCAAAACATTCTAAGGGAAATTAGTCGAGTATCCTTAAGGTTTCAACGAATGAGATGGAATTCGTCCAATATCGTCATAATAGACTCAATGAATCTGTCTTGGGTTCATCGAGTATCGTAATGACAGTTTCGACAAATTACACTTATTTGTCAAATGTTGTCGATTAGTCAAGTATCGTCGATTAGTCAAATATTGCCTTAATAGTTGGGCGGTTTGCTCTGCCTCGGTTCGTCGAGTATGTTGTGTGTTATTTCGATGAATAGATTTGATTCGTCAAATATCGACATATATACACGTTGAATTTTGTTTCCTCCGGTTTAATTCCTTTAAGTCCAGTTCGGCGTGGTTTGCAGGTATCAGAAGCTTCAGTCTACTGTATATATATGTTGTAAACAATAAACCGAGTGAGAGATGCAATTTTTCTTCTGACCTAATCGAGTGAGTCGATCTTTTCTTCCCGATGGAACTATTTCGTCTAGGGCATGATCGCTGCTTCTCGCCGCCGACAGTTCGATGTTCTACTACTTCACTGGAAAGTGTTTCCTAAGTGTTGTCATCGTCATTGTCGCCTCTTCTTTAACGGTTCTAGTAAGCCGTGGAGACGTTGATGACATACTTTCTTCCAACTTAGATCTTGTGTGACAAGAGTCTAAGGGTTCTCCGTGCTCGTGTGGATATTCGTAGAGGCGTAGACACTATTCTACGCTCAGAACTCCGACCGTTAGCATTCGTTGGACTTCTTCGGAGCACCTTGGTTGGGTATTAACTCAATCACTCAAAGGTATAGTTTATTTACAGCTATGTTACTTCTTGATCAATGTTCATCGCTAGATCCATATTTCTTTTGGGTTTTCTTGTTCCTAATTCCGTTGCGCACAACTGTTGTGACGTATAACAAAACCCAACAAACTCATGGTTAGGCAACCATGGCGATTAGGAGGCCAGGAGTTGCGGCTAGGTGACAACTTAGTTTTAGTTCATCTGTTCACGACGACTTCAGCGATTAGGCATTCTCGCGGTCAGAAGACCATAAGTTACTGACATGGTTATATTTAGTAGTCAATAAACATCAGTTCACACGACTAAGTGTGCGGTCTGGCTGTTCGCCGGAATTGGCTGTTAGCATTGGCGGATCTACAGCTTGGGTTGTTATAGAGTTCTGTCCGTTGGTTTTACACTTATTGTTTTTTATGTTCTCCATCGAGTGCACTGCGAGATCATGTCTCACAATATATGTCTCGTATTGTAAAGAAGACTATTAATTCAATTGTGGCTCTTGTTCTTCTACTTGTTTATGGTTTATTTGGTTTGCATGATTGAGTGTTCCTGCGACCTTCCCCACTTCACAAAATTTTACATAGTATTAGAGGGACAGAGGTTTGAGCAGTGATCAACCACAAATGTTTACATGCTACCTTTGTAAGTTTCAAGTGAACCAGGTACATAACAATGAAATGAAGTTACACAGGAGGCCTCGGAATCAAACTCCTAACACAGACTAACTTCAAGAAGTGGAAGTCGTGTATGGAGAGTTATCTTCTTGCCGAGTGTACAACCCAGTGTCCAGCGAGTGTGATGAGCAGGAGTAGACCTAGCCAAGTAATGCACGGTCTAGGCCTCAAGCGAGTCGGATTGGCGAGTGTTATGGAGTTTCCCCGACTCACCCGGGCTGGGGGAACAAAATACGGGGCGAGTGGAGTATCTGGGCTCGCATTTGCCCCTGGATCTAGGTAGGCGATGGGCGAGTGGGATGGTTGAGTCCGCACTCGCCCTGGACCTCAGTAGGGGGGAGCGAGTTCCAACCCCATGGAGCACTCGCCGCCAAAGCGAGTGGTTTTTTCATAGACCACCTGCTATGTAGTGCCTTTTACTATTTTGCCCCTATTGGCATGTTAGTAACCTTTTAGAATAGCAGAATTGCGTTGTTGGCAGACCGATTTGGGCTGCGTATAGCCTGTTAGAACAATGGAGTTGAGTTGTTTGCAGACCGGGTTTGGAATTCTATAAATAGACCCACGAGGGTACCTTAGAGGGCAAGCTTCTCATTTTCTGGTCTTGTAGCGCTTTTTGAGGTACCCTTAGCTCAGCACTAGCTAACAAGGGGAAGCGCTCTAAGATCTTTTGGTTTACGGTGGGACCTCCATGTTGTAGCCGCAGGTCAGTCTAAAATCCTAAGTTTTTGGTCGAGTCGGCTCGATCCCTAGGAGAAGTAAGTGTGCGGTCATCCCTTTTTGGATCCGAACTCCACAAAAGTCGACTTTCATTTTCAACAGCGAGGACCTCTGAGAGGTCGTTGGTGGAGAGGAAAGGCAAGAGGTGATTTTTAATGATAGAGATTCTCAAGAGGTGAGGGCTTGGAGGAGAACAAACGCAAAAGCTGAGTTCATTCTAAAGCAGGCGATATCACCTAAGTTATTTGACCACATCATTATATGTAGGTCAGCTGCAGAGATTTGGACAACCTTGGATGAGCTGTTCAACAAGAAGAATGTAATTCAGCTACAGTTCTTAAAGAATGAGTTGGCGTGAGCAGCTCATGAAGATCTGTCCATTTCATATTTTTTCTTAAAAATGAAGAACATGTATGCTGAGATTTCAGCATTGGACCCGGATGAGTCCATTTCAGAGGCGAAGCTAAAGAGACACATTATCTACGACTTATGGAAGGAATATGTGGTTTTTGTTACTTTTGAGGTTGTGCCAATCAGTCATCTTTGCTTGAGCCGGAAAATCTGTTGAGTTCGCAGGAGAGCTTGGCAAGACAAATGGATGGAGTTTTTATCTCAGGGGAAACTTTTTATTGGAGTATACGTTTCGCACTCCTTGGTTTTAAAATAACAAATCCCAAATGTATTTTATCATAATTTGTTTGTGGTGTGCAAATATAATAGGTACAACATTCTGATGATTTAGGATGAGCGACATACAAAAAAATTTATAGAGCAGCGATATCGTAGGTGATATCCTCTATCTCATGGCGATAGCATACTAACGCCAGCTAAGACATATGTCATGATTCTCAACGGTTAGCACAAGGCGCATAACTCGATGATATCGTCAAGAGATATCATGCTATTGTGGCACGAAAGTCCCACGTTTGTACACGTTCTCCATCTTCCCGACGTAGTTATTGTAGAGTGGGACACGTGGAAGCAAACAGAGATATCGTAGGCGATACCTAGCTATCATGGCGTGATTGTGCAAAAATTATATATAGTCTAGATTTCAGGAAATCACTGTTGCACAGCCCCAAGAGCCTTCATCCCGTGCATCCCCAACCTGAAAACTCCATAGATCCAGAAAAACTCATAAGTTCTCAAGCAAGATCAAGAATGAAGAAGGGACTGTTCGTGCTTTTCAACTCTGATGACCTTTGCAAGGATTTATTGTCTTCTTTAGCGATCAAGACCAGAGTGAGTTTTCATTTCAGATTTCTTTTCTTTCTATTAATTTCGTAAATGGTAGAGAATTCGCCGAAATGTGAGTGGCAAATAGGCCCGTGTTTGGTTTAGGAGGAAATCGTCGCCTTTGGTGAAGCCAAATATGACCTCAACGGGAGTTCAAAGAAAAAAGGGTGCAACCAAAACCTACTTCTCTCAAGCCTCAACCCTCGACTGGATTCCAAGGACCTAAGACTGACCCAAAGCCTCAGCAGGGAGGTCCCACCTCACACCCGGAAGATCTCTGAGAGCTTCCCCTCCAAAGCCAAAGCTGGGCTAGGAGCTCCTCAGAAAGCACTGGAATTTGAGAGATAATGATAGCTTGCCTTCTAAGGAGCCCTTATGGGTCTATTTATAGCATCCTGCTGACTTGAAATTACTAAAAAGCCCATAGTTGGTCTGCCAATAGCCGAAGCCCGCTGTTTTTCTGAGGGTACTGAAGTAATTTCTTCTGAGGGTAATTAGGACATTCTACCCAAGGCCCTGGGCCCCCCCTCGGCGAGAGCTGAGCCGAGGACCTCCTGTCCAGAGCCTGGCACGAACGCTCTCGCCTGCTTACAGGCGAGAGCCCTTTGAGAGAGGAGCCTGGCGCAAGAGCAAGCGTTCCCGCGCTGGCCATGCTCGACGATCTTGGCCCGCTGTTCTCCGTTCGACGATTCGGTTGCGCTCGCCGATCTTGGATCGACAATCTGGCGTGATCGTTCCCGCCCACTTGGGCGAGATCTTCTTTAGGGCGGGAACTCCTTCAGCTAGCCCAATTGTGACCATTGCGCCTCCTGGTCTGACTCAGCGAATATGGGGTTGTACACAATCCCCGCTCTTTTTGAGCTAGCTCTGCGCTCAAAAAGACATGTCCAACCCAAAAAATATTCGCTGAGCACGTGTCAACATCAGGGAATCTTTCGGTGGGCCGTACGGTGTCTATAAATACGTGTGCTAATAGACTACCATAACACTTCCCTCGAGTCGTCATTCTCCGCCTGAGCTCTCGCCTTCTCTCGCGATGCCTTCCAAGCGCGCCGACAAACCACTTCCGCAGGATCTGCAAGACCGCATCAACATGGCACAGGCGCGAGCCAGGGCTAACAGCGCCCTGGTTGCCCCATGGCTAGCGAGACAGTCGTCAGTCGTGGAGACTTCTCTGCCCAAGAAGAAAAAGAAGAGGGCGAAGGTGGTTCAGCGGGACCTGCCCCACGAGAACAGGAGCCCGCCTACCCCAACCCCTAGCCGCGCGGACGGCCCCTCACCGCGGAAGGTATGCTCGATTTGCCAATTATTGAAAACACCAGCTGCTCAGTAGTTTACGAGATATCTCTCGCAGGAGACGGTTCCTGATGCTGCCGCGTCCCCGCGAGAACCCCTGGATCCATCCTCTAGCCATCTCGAGGATCAACCGCGGGTTCCAGAGGTGGCTCCTCCACCTGACCCGAGCACCGCAGGTAACTGTTCCCTTCTCGCCCTTAACTCAAATCTTTGAATGCTGAACTGTCTTCTCGCAGTGCCAGTTTTCGCACCGCCGGGTCTCGCCACCCAGGAGAGCGGGGTGAGGGATGCGAATCAGCCTGCCCTCGCGGTTGATTCCTCCATACCGGCGGGAGGAAATACTACCGAATCTTCCGCGCCTCCGCTTGATGTCAGTCATCCTGCGGGAGAGGAGACCCGCTCCCCCGCTCCCGACCAAGCCGGGATCACCATTCGCAAAGTTTACCCCCCCGAAAAAGGAAAGCCAATCCACCTACTCTTTGGAGCTGGGGGGGGGGGGGGGCTGGGCCTTCTCGCCTGCCGTCGACCGGGGGCCTCATCATGCTGCAGGTATATGGAAATTTTATCACGGCAATCCTCTAGCTCTCGCTATAACAGGAACTCTTTTGCCAGGGGACATGGGCTCGCGACTTGGAGCTGAGGTAGAGGAGGAGGAAGAAGAAGAAGAAGAGGAAGAAAGAGAGGGGGAAGACGTCGAGAGCTCCCCCTTCCCTTCGTCTGACGAGATGGAGGAGATCTTGACCGGTGTCGGGAGCGCTAAAAGACGGGGGAAGAAGGTCGCCGCCGTCCTATCGAAGCTCATCCGGCGAGAACGGGTCCGCGACCTTGCGGCAAAAGAGTTTCGCCAGTAAGTGGAAAAGAGGCTAGCGACTCTGGAGCGGGATTATCTTATCGGCGAGATGGACCGACCGGGGGAGCTACCGCCGGGTCCTCACCCGAGAGGTGCATCGAGCGAATCCGGGATCTGTCTCGCCGGGTTAACCTGGGATGCAGTGTTCTGTCGTCCTACTTCAACCCGCAGGCGCCACCCCGGACCAAGCTGCGGGAGCGAGGGAAATGGCGGTGGGAGCAAGGGAAATGGCGCTGGGAGCCTTATTGAACTGCGAGACCTCCCCTTCTCTTCCCCAGGCCTTCCCCTTCTCAGATGTACCCTTATTTATTCACTTAGAACTGTAACTAATAATTCTGCACTTATCGCTTACTTTTTTTTATCCCGTTCTCGCTCCGCGAGAGCAATAACTCGACACTTATTACTTTTTATTATTGTATGCGTATATATGTTATTTTCCTGGGCTCTTGGCTGGCGAGAGCTACCTTGCTTCCGCCTATCTTGCCTGTCGCATGTCATCTCACAACGTTTGCGCTAGTCATTCAGTCAGTCGGTCACTATCAAACTCGGGCGGGAAAAACGAAGCGTCGCTGACCGAGGACGCGCCGGCTGTACCGCGCCGCCTTTCTGAAAACAGCCATCATCATCACGGTTTTCTATAAATAGGGAAGCTCACCTAGCACATTCATTTCTCCGATCCCAGTCTCTCTCCTCTTCTGTTGCTTTCGCGGTCTCTCCAAAGCTCTCGCTTGTCTCCGCCTTCCCCTTCCGTTCTCGTACCGTTCTTGCTCTCGCCTTCTTCTTGAAGTTCTCGCCTTCAAACTTCATCGCGATGCAGGGCGGAGGCGAGGGACGTTCCAACTGCGCGGAAGCTTTTCAGAAGCATCTTTTTCCTTCCTGCACTCTCACCGTGGATGAGTTCAACCTAATCAAGACTCAATACGTTCCCGCCAGCTTCACCGCGCGGAACCCGGGCAATCATGACAAGGTAAACACCGCAAGGGAGGGGGAGCTCGCCATCCCCATCGAGCACTTCGAGGTGGGCTTCCGCCTCCCGCTGTGGCCCGAGATGCGGCAGGCCCTCCGGTATTACGGGGTGGTTCCCGCGCAGCTGAACCCAAATTCAGTTGCGATTCTCATGGCTTTCATATGTTACATGCGATCCGAGAGGATCGAGTTCAGCCTGCCCATCTTCCGCAAGCTGTTCACTTTCCGCGCCAAAGGAGGGGTGGTCTTCTTCTCTGGCCAACTGTTCAAGACGATCGGTCTCGCCAACAAGCACCATCACTGGGGCGAGAGGTTCATCTTTGTTTTCGGCGACTTCGGGAACGTACCTCTCGCACCCATCCAATACGAGGATGCCGCCTACAAGCCCCCCTCCTTGGGCTCGCGCGAGAGCGCTCTCCTTGAGTTCTTTGGAACCAAGGACTTCGACGTCCTTTACCTTCGGCGAGACGTCGATTCACTCCTCCCTGTGCTTCCAGGAGAAGGTAAGGTCCCGCCTTCAATCTTGTTGTTCTTATTGCCCTCTTCAAGGTTGGAACTTAGTATTATCATTTTCGCAGGAGAGAGTGAGATCCCCCTACGCCAGCCCTTTGTCGAGGCTCGCGCTGGAGGGAGTCAACCTCCAAAAGACCCGCTGGCACTTGCGAAGGCCGCTGCGCAAGCTTGCCGGAAAGAGTCGGCCCCTCCTCCTTCAAGTGGTGCCGTGAAGCGAAAGCCCGGTGCCCCTGCGCCTCAACCAATCAAGAGACCCAAGACAACCGACACCGAGAAGGGAAAGGCCGTCATGGTGCCGCCCGCCCAACCTCTCCCTGCAGGCCGCTCCTTTGAGGAGGTCTTGCAGGCTGTCAGCGAGATTGCGGCCACCAGGGGCGGCCCTGAGGCCCCTGCTGAGAACCCTCACGCCCCTGGTGCCGCAGAGAGCGAGGGTGCTGCCGCCGGGACCTCCAGCCAGCCCCTGTCTGGAGAGGTGCCACGGGGCCATCGCAATTTTGGTCTGGGCATGAGGTGCCTGGACGCAGAGAACAAGCCGCTGCTTCAGTGGGATCCCGACGCCAACAAGGTCTCAAACTCGTCCCTCTTGCCAAGCTGGGTCGAGCGAGACGAGGTGACCAGCGAGGCTTTCGCCTTAGGATACTGCCTCTACAGCCGGGAGGATGCCAGCGTCTACGACAGGATGTCGACCCGGCTGTTGGCTTATGATTCTACTCGCGCCCTGATGCGCAGGCTGGAGCTTGTGCGCATGTGTGCTCGCTAGAGCATCACAATAGACCGCAATTTTCAAGACATGTTCAAGGCTAGGGATGATGCGGTGGCTCAGGCGGCTACTCTGGCCAAGGAGCTGGCCGAGGCCCAGCAGCTGCTAACTTCGCGCCAGGCGGAAGGGGTAAGCGAGATCTTTCACAATGCTTACTCTCGCTACCTTAACTCTTCTCTTTTATGCTAATCTTTCGCTGTTCAGGATTCCGCCCAAGACACGCTTCACGAGGAGCTATCCCAAGCTCGATATGACAACATCCTTCTGAGGGAGCAGATTGCGCGCCTGGAGGCGAGTGTGGCCCCCCCGCTGGAGGAGAGACTGAAGAGTCGGTACTACTCGGTCTATGATATCGACAAGCTGCTCCAAGCCAACGCGCAGGCTACAGTCAGGTTGACGCTGGAGACGCTGCGAGACGTCAACTGCTGGGATGGGAGGGGCAAAGACATCACCGCCCAACAGCTCGCGCCCTGGCTCTTCGAGCCCATTCCAAAGCCCCCGAGCACCCCTGATACCCCACCCTCGGATGTCCCGAAATCCCCTGCAGCGGGTGGCGAGACCTCCGGGGAGAGCTCCGGTGAAAGCTCTAGCGGGAGCTCTGAGGGGTATAGCTTGTCTCCTTAAGGGGCCCCTTTTTCTTTTCTTTCAGCCTCAATGTAAAGCGCGAGACGCTCTAATCTTGCATTTATATAATATATTTTTTTGCGAACGTTTTCATTGTAAATGCCTTGTCCTGTTATTGTGGATGTGCTTAATGTAACTGTTGTGGCCGAATGCTTCCTTCGTATGCTTTCGCCTGGGCCCTTGGCCACCCTAGGATAGTCTTAGTGACGAATCAGCGGGAACCTGCTGCAAACTGTCAGTCGGGAGCGTGGCTTGCGAGTCCCTTAAGATGGGACCGTCCCCCCTTAGTCTGCGCGAATCCATTCAGGCCCGTCGCCCAACAGTTCCGCCTGTTTGCTCGAGAATATAAAAAGGAGCATCCTCGGCGAAAGCCCTCCTTCAGCGAGACCTCTTTGACGGGGATTTCCCTGTCGAGATCTATTCCGACCAAGACCTTTCCTACCTTTACCTCTTTCCATTTCGTGTTCCTGGTGCACTTCCTGCCTTGTCCAAACCAAATCAGTCCTAACCCGTCCTAACCTATCCCCCACAGGCGAGTCTACGGACCTGCCAGATAGATGAGAGCCTACGCAGCGGGTCTACCTGGGGCCGAGCCGAGCTCGGGGTGCCGATGAAGATCTCAAACCAACCAAACCTATCCCCCACAGGCGAGCCTATGGACCTGCCAGCTAGATGAGATCCTGCGCAGCGGGTCTACCTGGGGCCGAGCCGAGCTCGGGGTGTCGATGAAGATTGCCGATGAAGATTTCAAACCAACCAAACCTATCCCCCACAGGCGTGCCTACGGACCTACCAGCTAGATGAGAGCCTGCGCAGCGGGTCTACCTGGGGCCGAGCCGAGCTCGGGGTGCCAATGAAGATTTCAAACCAACCAAACCTATCCCCCACAGGCGAGCCTACGGACCTGCCAGCTAGATGATAGCCTGCACAGCGGGTCTACCTGGGGCCGAGCCGAGCTCGGGGTGCCGATGAAGATCTCAGACCAACCAAACCTATCCCCCACAGGCGAGCCTACAGACCTGCCAGCTAGATGAGAGCCTGCGCAGCGGGTCTACCTGGGGCCGAGCCGAGCTCGAGGTGCCCATGAAGATCTCAAACCAACCAAACCTATCCCCCACAGGCGAGCCTACGGACCTGCCAGCTAGATGAGAGCCTGCACAGCGGGTCTACCTGGGGCCGAGCCGAGCCGAGCTCGGGGTGCCGATGAAGATCTCAAACCAACCAAACCTATCCCCCACAGGCGAGCCTACAGACCTGCCAGCTAGATGAGAGCCTGCGCAGCGAGTCTACCTGGGGCCGAGCCGAGCTCGGGGTGCCGATGAAGATTTCAAACCAACCAAACCTATCCCCCACAAGCGAGCCTACGGACCTGCCAGCTAGATGAGAGCCTGCGCAGCGGGTCTACCTGGGGCCGAGCCGAGCTCGGGGTGCCGATGAAGATTTCAAACCAACAAAACCTATCCCCCACAGGCGAGCCTATGGACCTGCCAGCTAGATGAGATCCTGCGCAGCGGGTCTACCTGGGGCCGAACCGAGCTCGGGGTGCTGATGAAGATTTCAAACCAACCAAACCTATCCCCCACAGGTGAGCCTACGGACCTGCCAGCTAGATGAGAGCCTGCACAGCGGGTCTACCTGGGGCCGAGCCGAGCTCGGGGTGCCGATGAAGATTTCAAACCAACCAAACCTATCCCCCACAGGCGAGCCTACGGACCTGCCAGCTAGATGAGAGCCTGCGCAGCAGGTCTACCTGGGGCCGAGCCGAGCTCGGGGTGCCGATGAAGATCTCAAACCAACCATACCTATCCCCCACAGGCGAGCCTACGGACCTGCCAGTTAGATGAGAGCCTGCGCAGCGGGTCTACCTGGGGCCGAGCCGAGCTCGGGGTGCCGATGAAGATCTCAAACCAACCAAACCTATCCCCCATAGGCGAGCCTACGGACCGCCCAGCTAGATGAGAGCCTACGCAGCGGGTCTACCTGGGGCCGAGCCGAGCTCGGGGTATTACACAACACATAATTATGTTATAATATGAAGAATTTGATAATAGTTAAGAGAGTCAATCAATGTAGTATAATAAGTTTATTTTTGAAATACATGGTTACATCCTTCCCCCTTCAGGGGTAGAAGCGTTTTAGGTCATCGCCGCTCCAAGTGTGGCTTAGGGCCCTCCCCTCCACGTCCTGGAGGTAGTATCCCCCTGTTCCGAGGACTTCCTTCACTATGTATGGTCCTTCCCAGTTTGGGTGGAGCTTGCCCACGGGAGCCGACCTTCCCTCCGCGTCAACCTTTCTCAGCACCAGATCCCCTTCAGTAAACTGCTTGACCCTGACATGCTTATCAAAATGCTTGGCCATTCGCCGCTTGATCTCTTCTTGCCTGATGGCCGCCACGTCTCGCAACTCTTCCACCATATCCAACGAGAGGCGTTGTCCCTCCTCATTTTCCCACCTCCAAGTCTCGTCTCCTTCGCCCGCGGCTGTGACTCGCGGGGACCGGACCTCGAACTCCACTGGCAGGATGACCTTACACCCATGAGAGAGCTTGAAGGGGGTCTCACCGGTGGCCGTGTTCGGGGTCGTTCGCAGGGCCCACAGGACCGAGGGGAGCTGTTCCACCCAATTCCCCTTTAAGTTCTCCACCTTTTTCTTTAGTAGGTTCACAATGATTTTGTTTGCCGCTTCCACCTGGCCGTTACTCCGGGGGTGGTGGACGGAGGCAAACTGGAGATCTATCCCTAGTTGGGCGCAGAAGCTGATGAACTCCTCGCTGGCAAACTGGGGGCCGTTATCTGTCACTATTTCTTGGGGCAACCCATGTCTGCAAATGATCTCCCCCCAGACGAAGTTCCTTATGACCTGTGAGGTGACCTTGGCTAAGGCTTTAACCTCTAGCCACTTCGAGAAATAATCGACCATGACCAAGAGGAACCTCCTCTGCCTACTAGCCGGAGGAAAGGGCCCAACTAAGTCCATTCCCCAGATGGCGAATGGCCACGGTGCCGTGATACTTCAGAGCCTCTGAGCTGCCAAGAGCTGAAGGGGGGCGTATAGCTGACATTTTTGACACCTCCTCGCAAACTCCATGGCATCCTTCCTTAGGGTGGGCCAGAAGTACCCCTGCCTGACCACCCTTTCCTCCAGCGTCCTTCCTCCAGAGTGACTGCCGCATTCGCTTGAGTGCACCTCCCTCAATACCTTCGGGATCTCTTCTTCGGTCACACATCTAGCTAGGAGCCCTGACAACATCTTACGATGCGGGCCCCCCTTCATCATTAAGTAGTGGGCTGCTTTGCGCTTGAAGCTTCTCCCGACCTTGGTCCCCTCAGGAAGTTCATCGGTGGTTAGGAAGGTCACAAATAGATCCACCCACGTGGGTTGCCGATCTACCACCATCAACTCTCCTTCCTCGATAGCTGTTTGAAATAGCTCTGTCAAGGTCCCTCCTCCTCGAGGTCCGAATTTGGCTAATCGATCGGCTTCTACACTTTCTTCCCTTGGAACATGTTGAATTGAGAATGATCGGAACCCTCCGATGATCGCCCTTACCTTGGAGAGGTATTTGATGAGGGTAGGTTCCCGAGCTTCAAACTCTCCCTGGATCTGCGATGCTACTACCTTTGAATCCGTGAGGGCTTCCACATCCTGGATCTCCAGCTCCTTTGCCAAGCGAAGGCCGGCGATCACGGCCTCATACTCTGCTTGATTGTTGGTTACAGGGAAATGTAAAATGACCGCTTCCTCTATGGTTACCCCTTGAGGACTTGTCAATACCACCCCTACCCCGAGGGAGTGCCTTCCCGAGGCCCCATCCACCATCAATTTCCATGCTTCTCGAGGATGCTGCTCTCCCCCCTCGACTTCAACAATGTAGTCTGCTAGGAAGTCCACCACTGCCTGTGCCTTTATGGAGAGTCTTGGGATAAAAGAGATGTCGAACTCACTTAACTCAATGGACCACTTAGCTAGTCTCCCCGAGTGCTCCACTTCTTCGAAGATCTTGTGAAGAGGGTGGTCGGTTACCACCCTAATCGAATGTGCTTGAAAGTACGGCCGGAGTTTCCTTGCCGAGATGACCAAGGCGTAAGCGAGCTTTTCAAGGATGGGGTAGCGGAGCTCTGCTTTCCTCAATATCCGGCTGACGTAGTAGATGAGCAGCTGCTTCTTTCCTTCTTCCCTCACTAGGACGGAGCTCACCACCTCTGCTCCTACTCCGAGGTACAAGGTCAGGTCCTCTCCTTCCTTTGGGCTCTGAAGTAGAGGAACCTGAGAGAGTTGTTTTTTCAGCCCTTGGAAAGCCTCTTCGCACTCGGTTGTCCATTCGAACCTTTGATTCCCCCGCAGCACCTTAAAGAATGAAGAACACTTGTCTCCTGCCCTAGAGAGGAACCTGCTTAGCCCAGCCAGCTTGCCTGTCAAGCGCTGGACCTCCTTGGCGTCGCGAGGTGACTCCAAATCCAGGATGGCCTTTACCTTGTCCGGGTTGGGCTCCACCCCCGCCGGAGTCAGAAGATGCCCGAGGAACTTCTCGCGGCTGGCCCCGAAGACACACTTCAAGGGGTTCAGCCTCATCTTGAACCTCCTTAAGGTGGCGAATGTTTCCTCCAGATCTTGTAGATGCGAAACCATGCACTTGCTTTTGATCATTAGGTCGTCGACGTAGACCTCCAAGTTCCTCCCCCTCTGATCCCGGAAGACTCGATCAATCATGCGCTGATAGGTAGCCCCTGCGTTCTTTAACCCAAAGGGCATCATTTTGTAACTGAAGCATCCCTCCCTCGTGATGAAGGAAACATCCTTGGTATCAGGAGGGTGCATCCGGATCTGGTGATAACCTGAAAAAGCATCTAAAAAGCTCATGACAGAAAAACCGACGGCTGAATCAACCAGCGCGTCGATCCGAGGCAGAGGGTAGCAATCCTTAGGGCATGATTTATTTAACAAAGAAAAGTCAATACACATTCTCCAATTACCACCTCCTTTTTTAACCATTACCACATTTGAAATCCAGCCCGGATACTGGATCTCCGAGATGAAGCCAGCCTCCAGGAGCTTCCTGACCTCCTCGCGAATGGGCTCCTACAGCTTGGTGGCGATGACCCTCATCTTCAGGCGTATGGGGCGAGCGCGGGGGTCCAAGTTCAGGCGATGGCAGGCCACGTCTGCATCGATGCCCGACATGTCTGCCGTGCTCCAGGCGAAGATGTCGACGTTGCCTTGAATACAAGCCCGCACTTGCTCCCGGGCCTCGGGACTTAAGCCCCCGCTGACCCGCACCCTTTGCACTATCCCTGCGCTGGTGAAGACCTCCATCTCCACCACTTCTTCGGCCGGCTCCAGCCGCAACTGCTCCCAGCCGGCCCTTGCCTCTTCCTCCAGCTCCAGCTCTCCCCATTCTACCTCCTCCTCAATCTCCATCGCTTCTACCAGCCCATCCTGCTGCTGCTCGACCCTCACGCCCCTCGGGGCCTCTCCCTCAACTCCTCCTGGCGCTTGTTTTCCTACTTCCATTGCCCCTTCTGGGCTCTCCTGCTCCTCGTCCCCCCGGACCACCTGCTCATCTCCTTGCTGCTTCTCGGTCTCCTCTTCTCCCACTTCCTCTTCAACTATTTCTCTTGCCTCCTCTAGGCCCATTCCCTCTTCCTCAACGACCTCCTCAAGTGCCGCCATCTCAATCTCCAACTCCTCTGCCTCTGCCATCCACGACACGGTGTTGACTGCTGTAACGTAGCATTGTCTCGCCACCTTCGGGTCCCTGATAACTTCGCAAAAAGAAGTTATCTTCATCCCTATTTTAACCATTTTTAGCCATGTTATGTGATATTTATACATGAAAAGTAGATAAAATCCAATTGCCGCATGATTTGGAGTCAAAATGTTTATACTCTCATTTTTATATGTTTCTATGATAGGATTCAGGGAGAATTTAAGTCAAGGGTTGAAGGCTAAGTATTGTGAAAAATCTGGGAAATTTGTTGCAACATATTCTCAACAAATCTGGCAGGTCAAATTGGGCAGAAATACAGAACCAGAAATGTTGCAACATATTCGCAACATTTCTGACAGTTAGAGGAAATTTAGATCCGAAATTACTGCAATTTCAACAGTTACAACCTATTTTTAAGCACTCATTCAACATTTAAAAATGACTGGAAGTGGGGCCCACTAATTTGAAAAGAAAGGGAGAGTTTAAAGGAGGAAAATTTCAGCCATTAAAGGGGGGATTCATTTCTATTCTTGGGCAGCCATTAGAGAGGAGGAGAAAAACTGCCTGGAGAAATTCGGTCAAGGAAGAACCAGTCCAGTCTTGGCATTCGGGCTGAAGGAAACGCTTCCACATCACTGGAGAAGGGAAGATTCGCATTTTTTTTCGAAATGTTTAGTAAGATCTCTTCAGTTTTGTGTTATTTTCCCGCAGTCATGAACTAAAACTCTCTAGTCTTGCATGATGAGAGTAGTATGTGTATTTTGATGATGAACATCTTTGATTTTGAGTTTGTTTTGTGATTATCTTTATAGATCTTGTGATTTTTATGGTGGAATTGTTGGATCATGTCTTTTTATTACATTGCGTCGCGAGAATCGAGAGATGAGCGTCATAACGTTAATTCAAGGGCTAGTTTATCGCAGTGCGAGAATCGAGAGATGAGCAATGTGAATCATTAACCAAAATTTCTGTATTTTTACGGCGTTTCAAGAGTCGAGAGAGGAGAAACGTGCGTGCATCACAAGATCTATTGAGTTTTTAAAAGTGAAAGAGATTTCCTTTTTATGCTAGCGAACTTGATTCTTGCACTTCATAATATTTTCGTTTTGCCTAAGTTAGAGATAACTAGGGTTGCGTAGATATTAAGACTCCTTGTATCGAGAGATAAATGTTTCTTCCTTAAAAATCATCGCAAGATAATTCAAAGCTCAACCAAATGAAATATTTATTTTATCATCATCATGTTACACATATGAAATCAGAAATGCAAGGCTATTTTCTCTAATTGCTAAGAAATTACTTTAAGATCTAGTTAAATTAGTTTTAATATTTATCTAAAAGTTTTAATCTATTTTCAGAAAATCAATTAATCGTTTTACTTGGATTCATAGAAACGATGTAGCTAGTAATTGTAAGCACTAAACCAATCACTTCTCCATGGGAACGATCTCACTCACTCTGTATTACTTGTACGACACGTATACTTGCGTTTTCAAGCTCTATTTTGCGTGTATCAAGTTTTTTGCGCCATTGCCGGGGAGGTGCAACAGATTTAGTGTTTTTCTTCTCACAATATTAGTGAACCTTAGTACGTGGAGGTCAAGTTTCGTTTTCACTTGTTAGTTTATTATTTTTGGGTTATCATCTTTGTCATCCGATAGTGTATGTCCAGGTATCGATTCGTCGAATTAATTCCTCTAAATTCTGAAATCGAGCGAACCTGTAGACGTAATAGAAAATCAACTAGATTGGAAAATTCAAATCAACTCAACATGAATAATCAAAACAATGATGCTGACGTTCATCAAGAGGGACAGGACTTAGAAGGTCAAGTAGATCATAACGGGCACCCAATGGAAAATAGGAGAACATGCCGTGACTATAATATGCCTTTTAGGGGAGGGGTACAATTTAGTATCGCTAGACCTGTTGTAGAGGCTAACAACTTTAAAATTGATTCCACGGCGATGCAACTTGTCAAGAATAATAAGTTTAGTGGCCATAACCATGAAGACCCTAACTCTCATCTAAGAACGTTCATAGAAATCTGTGACACATTTAAGATTAATGACGCATCTGAAGAAGCCATTAAATTGCGATTATTTCCTTTCTCTCTAGAAGGGAAAGCAAAAGATTGGTTGAACTCGTTGCCTAATGGGTCTATTACTACTTGGGCTATATTGGTTGAAAAATTCTTGGCCAAATATTTCCCCCCATCCAAAACTGCTAAATTAATGAGAGATATTTCTACGTTCATGCAAGTGAATGGAGAAACCCTATATGATACATGGGAACGTTTTAAGGAACTATTACGGCGATGCCCCCACCATGGATTGGCCGTCCACCAACAAGTATGGACCTTTTACAATGACCTTCAGACATCTACGATGATCCAAGTAGATGGAGCTGCGAGAGTGTCTCTCATGAATAAATACCCGGAAGATGCATATGGAATCTTAGAAGATTTATCTTCTAACAACTATCATTTGATCGATCGGCAAGGACATACTCCCACTACGGCAGGATTGTATCAAGTTGACCAGTTAACGTCATTTGCAGCCCAAATGACGTCCCAATTTAATACCATTAACAAGAGGTTAGATCCTTTGACGTTGAACCAAAATCAAATGAATCCTCAAGTCAATAACATTATTACTCCCATGGTTTCTCCTAACCCCACCTTAACAATTGAACAACTTGTAGGGGGTAATGAAGAAGTTAATTATTTAGGAGGGCATTATAAGCAAAATACAAACCCTTACCCCAACCATTATAATCTCGAATGGAGAAACCATCCTAACTTCTCTTGGAAGAACAACTCCGGTCCTACTCTACCACACTTATTTAATTCTAATGCTAATCCTCAACATCAAAACAATCATTCCAACCAAGCGGGACCATCTAGAAAGGTAACAGATGACTTCATCATTGAATCAATGCAAAAGAATGAAGCCCGTTTCTCTAGTTTGGAAGGGTCAATGAGAATGATTGAATCGCAACTAGGACAAATCGCCACCGCTTTAAGTATGCGACCGCAAGGCACACTCCCTACGGATACCATACCCAATCCCAAGAGAGATAATCATCATTGTAAGGCCATTACATTACGAAGTGGGCATGAGTTAATAGTTGGTCAAGACATTAATCCACATGAACAAAATAAAAATCAAGACCAAGAAGAAGTCAAGGGTCCTAGTGAGCAAGTAACAATAGGAAGAAATGAGGGCGACAAGAGTGAGGAGGAAGGAGTAATAACAGGAAGAAATGATAAGGAAATAGAAGGAGAAAAAGAGGAAAGAAGGAAGGAGAACCCACGAACCTATCCACCACCACCTTTCCCCCAAAGACTAAAAAAGAGCAAATTAGATCAACAATTTCAGAAATTCTTAGAAATCTTTAAGAAGTTGCAAGTTAATATACCCTTTGCCGAAGCATTAGAACAGATGCCGAGTTACGTAAAGTTCATGAAAGATATATTAAATAAAAAACGGAAGTTTGGCGTGAACGAAACAGTAACCCTTACACATGAATGTAGTGCAATTCTCCAAAGGAGATTGCCACCAAATCTAAAGGACCCCGGAAGCTTCACGATCCCGTGTTCTATTGGACATCAATTCGAGGGAAAGGCTTTGTGCGATCTAGGAGCGAGCATAAACCTTATGCCACTTTCAATTTATAAGAAGTTTGGGTTGGGGGAGATTTCCAAAACATCGATTACATTACAATTAGCAGATAAATCTCTAACCTTTCCAAAGGGGATTGTAGAAGACGTCTTAGTTAAGGTAGAAAAGTTTATTTTTCCGGCAGATTTTGTGGTATTAGACATGAAGGAAGACAAGGAAGTACCCATTATAGTGGGTAGGCCTTTCTTAGCCACCGGAAAAACGTTGATTGATGTACACAAGGGTGAGTTAACCATGAGGGTTAACGATGAACAAGTGACTTTTAATGTACTAAAAGCTATGAAATTCCCTCGTTTAGAAGAAGATGACATAGAGGAAGTTAAGAGTGTGACCCTTTATGATTACAACTTAAGTGAGAATCTAGAAGAAGATGAAGAGGAGGGGACGGATGAAGAGAAATCCCATTGCGAGAACGAAATTCAAGAATGCTTTGAAATAAGTGCACGTTCATCGACATTCACTCGTAAGCCGGAGATTTTAGATATGACAGATAAGACATGTGCAAATAAACCTTCCATCATTAGTCCTCCCACACTTGAGTTGAAACCATTACCTGAACATTTGGCCTACGCATACCTAGGAGACAATAATACATTACCGGTCATTGTCAACTCAAAATTATCACCAAATCAACATCAACAACTCATAGATTTGCTGAAGCAATTTAAGTTGGCCATAGGTTGGACGATCGCGGACATAAGAGGGATTAGTCCTTCGGTATGCATGCACAAGATTCTCCTAGAAGAATCTTACAAAGGTTCCATTGAGCCTCAACGCCATCTCAGTCCACCTATGAAAGAGTTCGTAAAGAAAGAAATAATAAAATGGTTAGATGCAGGGATAATATACCCTATCTCCGATAGTTCTTGGGTCTCTCCAGTTCAATGTGTTCCGAAGAAAGGAGGGATGACCGTAATAAAAAATGATAAGAACGAATTAATATCGACTAGAACTATTATCGGATGGCGCATTTGTATGGATTATCGCAAGCTTAACAAGGCTACTAGAAAAGACCACTTTCCATTGTCTTTCATAGATCAAGTTCTAGATAAGTTGTCCGGTAATGATTTCTTCTGCTTCCTAGACGGCTATTCCAGGTATAACCAAATCACGGTTGACCCGGAAGATCAAGAGAAAATAACCTTCACGTGCCCTTACGGAACATTCGTCTTTAGGAGAATGCCATTTGGTCTATGCAACGCACCAGCCACGTTCCAACGGTGTATGATTGCTATATTTTCAGAAATTATGGATCATGGTATAGAGATCTTCATGGATGATTTCTCCATCTTCGAAAAATCATTTGGAGAGTGTTTGGAGTGCTTAGAAAGAGTGCTTGTGCGATGTATCGAAACTAACCTTGTGCTGAATTGGGAAAAGTGTCATTTCATGGTACGCGAAGGCATTGTGCTAGGCCATCATGTGTCAGCAAGGGGTTAGAAGTAGATAAGGCCAAAATTGTGGTCATCGAGAAATTACCTCCTCCTAGGAATGTGAAAGAGTTAAGGAGTTTCCTAGGGCATGCGGGATTTTACCGAAGGTTTATCAAAGATTTTGCTAGGATTGCAAAATCTCTTAGTAGATTGTTGGAAAAGGATACAAAATTTCATTTTGACGAAGACTGTTTGAGTGCATTTAGTAAACTGAAGAAGCAATTAACCACGACACCAATTGTGGTGGCACCCGACTGGGGTGAACCATTTGTCCTTATGTGTGATGCGAGTGACTATGCCGTGGGTGTAGTTCTAGGTCAAGTTAGGGGGAAACTTTTTCACACCATAGCCTACGCAAGCAAAACTCTGATCGAAGCTCAAATCAATTACACCACGACTGAGAAGGAGTTGTTGGCAGTAGTCTACGCCTTTGAAAAGTTTCGATCTTATCTTTTATGCACTCAAGTCACCGTTTTTACTGATCATGCGGCTATCCGTTATTTGATGGAAAAAAGAGATATAAAGCCGAGGTTGATTCGTTAGGTACTATTATTGCAGGAATTCGATTTGGAGATTAAGGATAGAAAGGGCGTAGATAACCCTGTAGCAGACCATCTTTCCAGGATCGAACCAGAGGAATCTTATTATCATTCAGAGATTGAGGAGAGATTTCCAGATGAGCAAATCTTAGCTATATCAGAGGGGTTAGTGCCATGGTACGCTGATTACGTCAATTACCTCGTTAGTAACATCTTACCTTCAGATTTAAACTACCAACAACGAAAGAGGTTCTTACACCAAGTGCGGTCTTATCTTTGGGACCCACCTTATTTGTTTAAAATTGGTGCTGATGGAGTAGTGAGGAGATGTATACCGGAAGTAGAAATGCATCCTATTTTATAAAATTGCCATAGTTCTCCCTACGGAGGACACTTCAAGGGAAATAGGATAACTATGAAAGTCTTAGAGGCCGGATTCTATTGGCCTACATTATATCATGATTCTAGAGAACATGTGAAAAGGTGTGATCGATGTCAAAAGGAAGAAAATATTAATAAGAACGAAGCTATGCCTATGAACCCAATTCTAGAAGTTGAGCTTTTTGATGTCTGGGGTATAGACTTCATGGGACCATTCGTTAATTCGAATGGTAATTTATTTATCCTCTTAGCCGTAGACTATGTATCGAAATGGGTCGAAGCCATAGCCACGACCAAAAATGATGCAAATGTGGTGTTATACTTCCTGAAAAACTTCATATTTAGTCGATTTGGAACACCCAAAACTATTATAAGTGACGGGGGAAGTCACTTTTGTAATCACCAATTTGCTGCGTTGTTGAAAAAGTACGGGGTTAGGCATAAGGTAGCATTGGCATACCACCCCCAAACAAATGGGTTAGCAGAAGTATCTAATAGAGAGATCAAGAAAATCTTGGCTAAAACGGTGAGTGTAAATTGCAAGGATTGGTCTCAAAAGCTTAACGATGCCTTATGGGCATATAGAACCGCTTTCAAGACCCCGATTGGTGTTACTCCGTATCGTTTAGTTTACGGCAATACTTATCACTTACCGTTAGAGTTGGAATATCGGGCATATTGGGCCATTAAGAAAATCAACTTTGACTTTCAAGAAGCCGGTAAATCTAGACTACTACAGTTAAATGAATTGGAGGAGATCCGGACTCAGGCGTATGAAAGTGCAAGGGTTTATAAGGACCGTACTAAAATGTGGCATGACCGCCATCTTACGGACAAACATTTACAACCAGGGAAACTAGTTTTATTATTCAATTCACGACTAAAAATTTTTCCTGGTAAATTAAAATCTAGGTGGTCGGGCCAATTTCGGGTAAAGGAAGTGCTTCCATATGGGGTCGTTACTATCATCAATGAAAAAGATCATTCGGAGTTTAAGGTCAATGGCGGACGTCTTAAGGCTTATTTAGGAAACGAAAATGAACGAGCAATATCGTTCATACACTTGAAATAAAATTTTCGAGCCGCCGAATGTCCAGCCGGGACATTAACTAAGGCGCTTTCGGGGAGGCAACCCCAAATTTTAATGATAAGTTCTTTATTATTGTTATTATTATTTTTGTTTTGTTTTTTTGTGTTTCTCTCAAAGATTCGTTTCAAAAAGAAAAAAAATGATGCATGACCAAAATCCTATGGTCTCGAACGCTTAAAATCACATTTCCCCTTCATTCGGCTCTAGTCAAAGCTCGAAATTGGTTCAGAAAAAAATGTTCCAACATTTTCACAAAATGTTGCAACATAATTTTCTCTGCCTTTTTCTCTTTCAACGGCGTAGATTCAGCTAACAGCCGGTTCAATTGAAACATTTTGACCGGCTGTTGATGGATTATATTTTTTTACCTATTTAGCCGGTTCAATTGAAATAGGTTACCTTATTTATCCCCTCCAAATTCCGCTGACCGGGATTGAAACCACGCCTTGTACATTTTTTTATAACCTGGCCGGAATATTAATAACCTGATCTACTCCCATTAAAACTCGTTCTCCATATTCTCTGCTACCCCCGTATCCTCTGCTCCCAGTAAAACCCTAAACTCCACTTTCTCGCCCTCTTCGAACTCATCCGCCGACGGCAGCAAGCTCACTGGGACAGCCACCACGAAATCCTCTGCTCCAGCAATCTCCGCCGCCCTTCAGGAAGTGTCATGGCCCCCAAGAAAGGTAGAGAGAAGGTGGCGGCACACAAGCACTCAAGATTCATCAACGAAGAGGCCAAGGCTCGCTACGAATTGCTTAAGGTAAAGCCCGTCATCTATGAAAGAGGGTTTCAACTTGAAGTTCGTGGTTGGAGTCAAGCTTATGTGCGGCAAATAGACAAGTTCGGCTGGACCTCCTTCTGCCATCCCGCACTGACGTTGTCTTACCGTGGGTGTACGAATTCTACGCCAACGCCAAGTTCCACAGGGACGGAAAAATTCATATACGGGGGCAGGAAGTCGATTTTTTCCGCGGAAGGTATAAACTCCTACTTCGACTTAGCAAATCTGGATTGTGATGTATTCGATTCTGTTAGAACTTCTAACCCATTCGATATCGCCACCACATTGAGCCTCACTAAAAATATCATGTGGGTTAATGAATCTTCACATGTCCTGCATTCGGCTCTTTTTACTCGTGAAGCTAAAGTGTGGCTTCTTTTCGTAAACTCAAGTGTTATGCCGACGAAGCACTCAAACCATGTCTTCTTCGATAGGGCTTGCATTATACATAGCATTATAAAAGGGATTCCCATTAATGTAGGCCATATTATTTCCAGTCAAATCCTTAAAAAGGTCAAAACGGAGGGGGAACTCAGCTATGGTTTCCCACACTCATCATATCGTAGTGCCGTTACGTCGGGGTATCTCTCGCCGACACGAACACTACCACCATTGTCGGTCGGCCAATAACATTTTCCGTCATTTCATCCTATATTAGGGTATCTTCAGAGGAGTCACCCCCCAAATCCGCTCAGAAAAACGTCCTACCGTATCTTCGAGCAAAACCACCCAACCTCCAATTCCACCGCCACTTTCCCCTAATCCTCCGGATTGGCCGATCATATTTAAATATTTGCAAGGCACCGCCAAATATCAGCGCCAACAACATCGTGATCTAGTTTCACATTTAAACATTTTACATCACAATCAAGTAGCCCTTCTCCGCCATTTGAACGTACATGAAGAAACGATAGCAGTCCACGATGTGAATCCTGCTTGGTATGACCACAAACCCTCTACTTCTAAGGGAAAGGAGGCGGCATCCTCGCCAGATCCACATGATGAAGCGGAAGCGGTCGAGGAGGATGCAGCCTTTGCATCCGGCGAAGACGACGAAATGAAAGAATTTTTGGACGATGACGACTCGGACGAGGTCGATGACGCTGACGACGATGAGGAGGATGGTTGACACTCCACTACTCAGAATATGGGAAATTTACTTTGCACTATTACTGGTGACATGTTTGTTTTGTTTTTGAGAAATATCTGTGGTGAAACATTTCAGTGTTAGTGAAGTACTTTATTTTATTTACATATTGCTCTTGTCAAAATTGTGGAGATTGATTGACTCCTTGGACGCTCGTTATCGGTTTCCTAAATGACTACTTTGTTCTATTACTGTTGAATTTGTTGAACTGCATGCTAATAACTGAATGCTAAGTAACGTTTACGTGTTACTTAGATATTTATTTTTTAAGCTCTAATCCTTATAACTGTTACTTGTTGCCCTGTGGTTGATCACTTCTCTAGCTGAATGTTCTGTTTCCTGAACTGTTATTTCCATAAATTATTGTTATATGTTTTCATGTCGTGAAGCTTTAACTGTTACTAAATAAATTCACTATTTTAATGCAAATTCTTTATTATAATCTGCTACTTCGTGGGATATTCCGTTCATATATTATACTTTTATGTTCCACTTCACCCATATTTGTATGTTGGCGACTCACATGTGAAACTTTCTTTTTATTCCACTCTTATGATTTATGAAGTTCGCAATCGCATATAAGGATATTATATTTGCTACCACTGCTTTACTAGGTACTAGTAAAGGTTCAAGTATGGGGGCATGTCCTTTTATACCTTGCATGACAAAGCTTTTATGGGGTATATTTTAGAAATGTCTGCTCTTCATTTTTTTATTAATATTAATAAATCTATTCAAGTTTTTCAAATTAATTGTAAGGTTAGACGAGTCAGTCCTATGAGTCAGACTATTAAATTGAAATTAGACTGATTGGTTAAAGCTCGATTAAGAAAATCTATCTCACATTCATGCACTATAGTTCTTAAAAGTGTTTACCCCCTTTTAATTTATTTAATTAACTTCGGATCCTAATGGGATTAGATCGAGTATGTTCTAATTCAATGATAGTTGTCAATATATTGAGCGTATGTAGTTAACCTTACTTCCACGCAAATCCTTACATTTGTTGCCATCACATATTACTTTTGAGCTTAAAAACTTGATTATTCATTTCCCTATGTTCCTTAGCTAGTAGACTGACCACTTATGGGTGTTAAAAAAAATTGTATATCATAGTGACATGTGGCCTAAGTTAGCTCCGGCTTACTTAAAATGATCTCAATTATGATAAAAAAAAGGATAATATATATATAGCATAGTGATATGTGGCCCAAGGATGTTCACTCATACTTGGAATGATCCCAACTGTGTAAATATCAAAAAAAAAAATTGTTGAAGGCTAAGTATTGTGAGAATTATGGAAAGTTTGAATTCTTATGGATTAGCAAGTCTAGCATCAGTTAATGAGAATTACTTGAAGCTATTTTGGTTAACTTATAATGAAGAGTAGACGGGAATGAAATTATACTGTAATAAATCTTTGTCATATCATGATTTACAATGATTTATCTTTGCTAGGGACTAGCAAAGAACTAAGCATGGGGGTGTGATAACTTCGCAAAAAGAAGTTATCTTCATCCCTATTTTAACATTTTTTAGTCATGTTATGTGATATTTATACATGAAAAGTAGATAAAAATCTAATTGTCGCATGATTTGAAGTCAAAATGTTTGTACTCTCATTTTTTATATGTTTTTATGATAGGATTCGGGGAGAATTTAAGTCAAGGATTGAAGGCTAAGTATTGTGAGAAATCTGGAAATATGTTGCAACATATTCTCAACAATCTGGCAGGTCAATTTGAGCAGAAATACAGAACCAGAAATGTTGCAACATATTCGCAACATTTCTGACAGTTACAGGAAATTTAGATCCGAAATTACTGCGTTTTCAACAGTTACAACCTATTTTTAAGCACCCGTTCAGCATTTAAAAATGACTGGAAGTGGGGCCCACTAATTTGAAAAGAAAGGGAGAGTTTAAAGGAGGAAAATTTCAGCCATTAAAGGGGGGATTTGATTCTTGATTGTTCAGCCATTATTGGAGAGGAGGAGAAAAACTGGGGGAGGATTTCGGTCAAGGAAGAACCAGTTCAGTCTTGGTATTCGGGCTGAAGGAAACGCTTCCACATCACTGGAGAAGGGAAGATTCGCATTTCTTTCGAAATGTTTAGTAAGATCTCTTCAGTTTTGTGTTATTTTCCCGCAGTCATGAACTAAAACTCCCTAGTCTTGCATGATGAGAGTAGTATGTGTATTTTGATGATGAACATCTTTGATTTTGAGTTTGTTTTGTGATTATCTTTATAGATCTTGTGATTTTTATGGTGAAATTGTTGGATCATGTCTTTTTATTATATTGCACCGTAAGAATCGAGAGATAAGCGTCGTAATGTTAATATAAGAACTAGTTTATCGCAGTGCGAGAATCGAGAGATGAGCAGTGTGAATCATTAACCAAAATTTCTTTATTTCTATGGCGTCTCAAGAATCGAGAGAGGAGAGACGTGCGTGCATCACAAGATCTCTTGAGTTTTGAAAAGTGAAAGAGATTTCCTTTTTTGCTAGCAAATTAGATTCTTGCACTTCATAATATTTTCGTTTTGCCTAAGTTAGAGATAACTAGGGTTGCGTAGATATTAAGACTCCTTGTATCGCAAGATAATTCAAAGCTCAAACAAATGAAATATTTATTTTATCATCATCATGTTACACATATGAAATCAGAAATGCAAGACTATTTTCTCTAATTGCTAAGAAATTACTTTAAAAATCTAGTTAAATTAGTTTTAATATTTATTTAAAAGTTTTATCTATTTTCAGAAAATCAATTAATCATTTTACTTGGATTCATAGAAACGGTGTAGCTAGTAATTGTAAGCACTAAACACATCACTTCTCTGTGGGAACGATCTCACTCACTCTGTATTACTTGTACGGTACGTATACTTGCGTTTTCAAGCTCTATTTTGCGCGTATCACCAACCCCCCCCCCCCCCCTCATTTCGCGTGACTACGCGTTTGCGGAACTAGACGAGGTTAGCTCCGTTGTGACAGTAGATGGTTTCCTTGGGGTATGGTAATGTTAATCGGAACCGTACAATGTTAGCTCCGTTGTAACGGTACATGGTTTCCTTGGGGCACGGGAACGTTACGGTACGAACAGTGGATTTGGGCGGGAAAGGCGTGGGATTGTGATGTGCTAAGGTGTGATTTGTCTCTGCGGTCGGCTGGCTAGCCCGTGACGTTGCAAAATCATGTGTGGAGAGTGTCTCGGCGAGATAAGTCTCCCTTTTGTGGAACTGACGAGAATGTCGAGCTTTGGCAAGCCCGGACGATTCCAGCTGGGTCCCGCTGGGTCTCCTTCGGTGGACTTGATCCTGATATTGGAGTCGGGCCTGGGTCGTCGCGAACGGGTGGGGTCTACAAGGTTTCTTATTGGTTTGTTTGTGTGGCGGGTTGTATGTCGTTTGGGGGAATTAAGAGTACACTTGTGTTTGCGGTTTGTATGCCATTTGGGGGAATTTAGAGTGTCCTTGTGTTTGCGGCTTGAACGTCGATGGGGAATTTAGATTACCCGATGTGATGATGTGTTAGAAGCATAGGCTTTAAGGTGCCTTGGGTGAAACCCGGGATTGCATTCATGATACATTGTAGGCCCTTTTTATTATATGCTCAACATAGAAACGTGTTTGCTGTATGAGACATCCAAACTTGTTTTATAGCTTTACATGTTGTTGTATTTTGCATACGAAGTGCTGACCTGCAGGGTGATGGAGTGCCCCGTGGTCCGCTACGGACGGCCGAGAGGATATCTGTAGGTTACACAGTTGAGGTCAGCCTTTGCTGTTACAACCAAATTTTTACTGGGCAAAGATCGCAAGCGGGAGAAAGCTCGCCGGACAAAAAGTCCTAAGCCTCATGAAGTGTTATAGCTCTGTTTTGTGGAATGTAATGCTTTATGTACTATATTTTTCGGCTTGCACGCCGAGGTAGCTTAGGAGTGCTTATGCACATTGACACTTAGTGTTATAGTTGAATGTTGGACTCGAAAATGTTGTAAGGCCATAAGGTCGTGTTGATACTCATGTGTTAGTGGATAACTTCTGGTTTTGCTCTTTTGTTTCTGCTGTTTTTAGTCTGAGTTTTGAGTTGAGTAGTTTATTTCATCTTATAATGTTTAAGCTGTGGCGTCTGTATGTTGTGGGGCCCCGGCCGGACCCATATTTTACGGTCATTATAGTGGAGGTGTTATACAGGTGGTCCTATTTATATGCGTGGAGAGTAGTGCGATCACCGCCGTAGATTATAGGATAACCACTCTATCTCGCGGCGAGCACCAAGTGTATCCGCCAAGCCGCGGATACACAACCAGATCGCCGCAACTAGGCAAGACAGCCAGTCCTCCAAGGTTGCACCACCAAGACCGGATACTAAGCCAATCCGCCTTGTCGCCAAGGCCCAGCTAGACTTGATCGCCATACATGCGAACTCTGTGAGATCTGCCCCAGTCTGCCCACCTACGGACACAGCTTCAGTTCGCTCGCGGCTGCGGTCACCACTCCAGTCCGCATATCCTGAGCTCGCAGCCAAGGCACACAAGGCTAACTGCCGAACACGCTGTACAGAGATATCAGTCCGTGCAGACCGCGGGACCTCCCAGACTAAGCCATCCCGCACAACCCGGCGAACTCCGGCTCCAGTCCGCTCTAACCGGCGAACTCCGCGGTTACCACCAACCGCGCCACCAGAGCTATACCAAGGCACACGCCATGCCGATATCCCGAGCTCTGGTCCAGTCCGCAACCCGGACTCCGCGAACTTCCACCGAGTCCGCACCTCGCTAGTCTTGGCGAGTTTTGCAGATAGCAATCCTATCTGCATGGTTACCTTCTGGGAACCAACTGCCGGCAGAACACAACCCGGCCTGGCAAGCCGCCTCCTTTGTCCGCACAGACCGCACGAACAAACCGCCCAGGCTTCCAGTGCACAAACCGACTGCAGCACCATTGCCAACCTGGCTAGCCGTCAGTCCTGTCCGCACAGGACACACGGACAGGTCGCACTGGTCGCCCAGTCCACAACTTTCACTTCATGTTTTTCAACATTTGGAGCATAAGATTATGATATGACAATGACATTTTTGTCCAACCTCACCGGAGCAAATAAGTCGCGATAAGTCGTGCCAAACACAGCCTTAATTCTTTTGCAAGGGTTTATATAGCTGTGGAGTGGTCTATTTTTTTAAGAAACTATGGGAGGAGTTGGCTGCTCGGGCCTAGCAAGCCACACTCGCTCACCTCGACCTGCCTGTCCATATGACTGGGGAAGGGATGCGGTCTTACTATCGAGATGATAGTTCCGGAGTTCCTTTCCCAACTCGCAGAGCTGTAGCCGAGAACTAGTTGTTCCCCAAGGACCTAGCCGAGACGAGCCCGGGGAATAGTTTGTGCTTGTAAATTCTTTGTATTTTTCTTTCTTTTTCAAACTCAAAATGAATACTCATGAGTTTTAAAGATAATGACAAATGCCTTCTCATGCTCCTCTATGCCACCACTACTCGCTCTTATATTTTTTTCAACTAACATGTTTGAACTCAGTTTCCAATAGATGTGTTTCATTAGGAGTTCGATAAGTCGTGTATTTACACTGCTCATATAAGAACTTATGAGATTCTTGAGAACTTTGAATTAACTGCAACTCATAACTCACTGAGTACTAAAGTTAGGATAGTAGTGTTGGTCAACATGTCGAATACAGACTAATATGTGAGTACACTCCTGTTAAGATGTTCGTGTGCTCGCACTCAGCCTTCGCAATGCCAGATTCAAAAACATACAACTTGCAAAACTCGTAAGCGAGGGAGCGTGCTCCATTCCCATAAAAGGTGAGGCCGGTTGCTTGCATACCAGCCCTGCTCGCGCCTTCATTTGCACATTTGTTTTTTTAAAAATATGGTTCTTTATTTTTGATCATGTGCCCTCCGCACTTGACTCAAACCCTTCTAGGTGACCTCCATTTATTTTAGCCTTTTCCTATCACACGAATGAGGGAGATTGCCCTGCTAGCATGAAAGAGCCCAGCCAGCATTTTCCAAGCAAAAACATTTTCCTGCATCCAGATTGGTTGACCTGCCGTGCTGGCCTGTGCAGGCCCGGTCATCGAAATCTTCTCGGGACCTTACTTCCAAGCCTATTTTTTGTTTTTAACCCTCCACCTGAGCGACCAGCTTTCTCTGTCGGCTTGTATGATCTCAGTCAGTTGAATCATATCAGAGTTTTCTTGGTTAAAGTCCATTTCATTTTAACCTGCAACCCGAGCGACCTGGCTGCCCTGCCGACTTGTAGAGCCCGGCCAGCGAGATCTTATCAGCGGTTCCTTGGTTAAACATCCGCTTCAATTTAACCCTCCACCCGAGCGACCAACCTACCATGACGGTTTGTGTGAGCCCGGTCAGCAGGATCCTATCGGGAGTTTCTTGGTTAAAAATCCATTTCATTTTAACCTACCACCCGAGCGAGCTGCTTGTCCTACCGGCTTGCAAGATCCTGGTCAACGGGATCCTATTGGGGGTTCCTTGGTTAAAGATCCGCTTCAATTTAACCCTTCACCCGAGCGACCAACCTTCCCTACTGGCTTGTGTGAGGCCGGTCATCGGGATCCTATCGGGGTTTCTTGGTTAAAAATCCATTTCATTTTAACCTGCCCTCCGAGCATTGTTGGTTTAAAATCCATTTCATTATAACCTGTAATCCGAGCGACATTCCCTGCCAACTTGTGAGAGCTCGGTCAGTGTGATCCTATCGGCGGTTCCTTGGTTAAAGATCCCTCTTCAACTTAACCCTCCACCCGAGTGACCAGCCTACCCTGTCGGCATGTGTAAGCCCGGTCAACGGGATCTTATCGGAGGTTTCTCGGTTAAAAATCCATTTTATTTTAACCTCCTGCCCGAGCAACCTTTCTGCCCAGTCGGCTTATGAGAGTCCGGTCAGTGGGATCCTATCGGGGGTTCCTAGGTTAAAGATCTGCTTCATTTTAACCCTCTACCCGAACGACCAGCCTGCCCCGTCGGCTTGTGTGAGCCCGGTCAGCGGGATCATATTGGAGATTTCTTAGTTAAAAAACCATTTCATTTTAACTTGCCACACGACCGACATGTTTGCCCTGTCGGCTTGTGTAAGCCTAGTCAGTGGGATGCTATCGGGGGTTCCTGGGTTTAAGATCTGCTTCAATTTAACCCTCTACCCGAGCGACCAGCCTGCACTGCCGGCTTGTGTGAGCCTGGTCAGCAGGATCCTATGAGGGGTTTCTTGGTTAAAAAATTCAATTCATTTTAACTTGCTACCCGAGCGACCTGCATGCCTTGCTGGCTTGTGAAAGCCTGGTCTGCGGGATTCCATCGGGGATTCCTTGATTAAATATCCGCTTCAATTAAACCCTCTACCCGAGCGACCAGCCTGTCTTGTCGACTTGTGTAAGCCTGATCAGCGTGATCCTAATAAGGGTTTCTTGGTTAAAAATCCATTTCATTTTAACCTGCCACCAGAGAGACCTTTCTGTCCTGACGGCTTGTGAGAGTCTGGTTAACGGGATCCTATTGGGGGTTCCTTGGTTAAAGATTCACTTCAATTTAAACCTCCACCCGAGCGACCAGCTTGACCTACTGGCATGTGTGAGTCTGGTCAGCAGGATCCTATCGGGGATTTCTTGGTTAAAAATCCATTTCATTTTTACCTTCCACCCGAGCAACTTGCCTGCCCTGCTGACTTGTGAGAGCCTGGTCAGAGGGATCCTATCGGTGGTTCCTTGCATAAAGATCCGCTTCAATTTAACCCTCTACTCGAGCGACCAGCCTGCTCTGTCGGCTTGTGTGAGCCTGGTCAGTGGGATCCTATTGGGGGTTTCTTGGTCAACAATCCATTTCATTTTAACCTGCCACACGAGCAGCATGCCTTCCATGTCGGCTTGTGTAAGACCTGTTAGTGGAATCCTATCGGGGCTCCTTGGTTAAAGATTTGCTTCAATTTAACCCTTTACCTGAGCGACCATCCTACCTTTCCGGCTTGTGTGAGCCCAGTCAGCGGGATCCTATAGGGGGTTTCTTGGTTAAAAAATTCATTTCATTTTAACCTACAATCCGAACGACCTGCTTGCCTTGCCGGCTTGTGAGAGCCCGATCAGCGGGATCCAATCGGGGGTGATGAAACTGAAAACCTGCTTCTTGTGGAGTTTGAACCCTCGGGTAAGGGGTGATCGCGCACTTACTTTGCCCAGCAAACTTGACTGGTCGAAGACTTAAAGCTCAGAAATAACCCAAGGCTCTCAGCACAGAGGTCCCACCACACACCCAGAAGATCTTAGAGCACTTCCCCTCCTTAGCCTGTGTTGAGCTAAGGGCACCTCAGGAAGCTCTAGAAGATCAGAGAGAAAGAGAATTGGAATGCTTGAATGCTTACCCTCTTAGGTACCCCCTTGGGTCTATTTATGGCTTTTTGAAATTAGTCTGCCAACAACGTACCTCCGTTATTTGGAACGGGTATATGCATTCCAGGTTGGCCTGCCAACAGCGTAACTCTGCTATTCTGAAAGGCTATATGCAGGACAACGGGGGTGGAATGGTAAAAATACAACATACATCACTGGGCGAGTGACCCTTGAAAATCTCCACTCGCATGAGGCGGCGAGTACTCGATGGGGCTGGCACTCGCAGCCTCCTCAGGGCCTTGGCCTAGTGCGAGATCGACCTGCTCCACTCATCTGCTGCTGCCTGGAGCTAGGGGCAAGTGAGAGCCCACTTGCTCCACTCGCCCGACTTTCATCCCACCCAACCTGGGCAAGTCGACGAGGCTGCCGAGCTCTCTCCTCCCTCTCGACTCGCCTGGAACTTGCCTTACTCAATGCCAATGACAGAAGACGTCGAGTGAACAAGCGTCGAGTGAACAAGCTTCACTCCATGCCAAGGAACTGAAGGCGCTGAGTGCACTCCCCTCACTCAACGCAAAGGAACTGAAGGTGCTGAGAGGCTAAACTCCACTCAACGCCAACGAAAATGGGATCAACTCGTCGCTTGACTGGGTGGACACGGCCTGGCTCTCGCAGCTCGCCTTCTCTCATTAGACGAGCGTGAGCCGGTGGAGGTTACTTGGGCGGGAGAGGGCTGGTCCAACTGGCTCGCGCTGCTCGCTCGCCCTGGTTGGCGGCAGCGAGCCGGCCATCTGGGTTCGCCAGCGTACTGCACTGATGCGGGTCGGTTTTCCTAGCTCGCTCGCTTAGCCTGGTGGACTCACTCGGCGAATACATGGTTGTACACGATCCCCGCTCTTTTGGAGCTTTGCAAAAGCTCGGAAAGAAACTTCCAACCCCACATGTTCGGTGAGTGTCTGCTGAGCTGGAGGGAATCTTTTGGTGGGGCTCACGTTCTTGTTATCTATACACCACCAGGCTCAAGGAAATTCTCAATTCTTCTGCTTCCCTTTCTCTTCGCAAACTATTGTAGTTGAACGATGCCTATATCGGAAGAAATGCGAGCTCCCTAGCGTCCACGAGGGAAGGAACATGGGCACAGGTCATTGACACTGCACCTTGGTTGGTGAGGGGCCGCTTTGTCCCGTTTTTAGGCCGAATAAAGCGAAGATGATCTGGCGGTCTCCCCAGAATGGTGTCGCTACATCCAGTTCGGCGGCCGGTACCGAGGCCACCCCTGAGGTACGCAGGCTAGTTACTTGATGTTGTTGTTATTCCACCTTTGAATTCTCATTTTTCGGAGGAAGTGCCTTGCAAGGACGGAGGCGGGGAGACGGATCTGAGGCCCTCCTCCTTGCACGTATCTGAGCGGGTTTCCAGTCCCTCAGTTGTGGTGCACGCCCTTCACACGATCCTGGCCGCTTCTCTAGCGACTGGTGAGTTCTCGGCCCCTCGCCTTTGTTTTCCAACTGACTCCCCTTCTCCCTTTCCGATTTTGATATTGAAACCCCTACCCCAGGAGCTATCGATCGTTCCCCGCTGGCTCTGCGAACGCCGACCTGCCCCGGGTTGGGAAAATCTTTCGCGACTCTTTAAGGAGAGCTATTTCAGGGCCGGCCGGGGGCTTCACGCCCGCGTGCCAACGCGAGGGACGTGCCGACCCCGGGTGAGTATGAGTGCTTGCTTGCTTGCGACTGTCTGCCTGCCTTTTCTGACCCTTGTTTCTACATGCTTCAATGTCATCTCGTCATCTGACATTGACCTCAGTGAGGGGTACTCGCCTCCCCCTTCCACGGACCACATCTCAGAATATATGGGCGACGCACAAGATGCCGAGGAGATGAAGAGGTGGGTGACTCAGCTATTCCAGAAACAGTCCTTGATGTTTCAAGAGGTCTGTGATAGGGTGGATGAAGATAAGGCGGAGACGGAGGAGCACTTCACAGTCCTGGAGGGCGTGAGGTGCCCAGAAGACGGTGACAGGACGACTTCCCCAAGAGTGCATATTACGTGAGCAGAGGAGAGGCTCAGGCACGCGACAAAGTAGGTCGACCTGAGCCAGCAGGAACTGCTGGCAGTTTGCAAGTATTATTACCCTCGCCTGCCGCCTCGTTCCGGGGTGCGAGGACGGGGTAGATGGAAGTGGATTTAATACTGAACCACCCACCCCTTCTTCACCGCCAGCCAGCAGGTCTGGGTCGTACCTGTCTTTTGGATCGGCATGTGCGTCATAACCACGCCCTTTATTGTTTTTTTCCTGAGTACTGAACTTGTTTATTGTTAAAACCTGTTTTGTCGCTGACGGGCTTATGTTTGTATATTATTTTTGTTGCTCATTACTGTTAGCTTTTCTTATGAGAATGCGGAAAGCTGTCCTGCTCTAATACCATCTCCATAGGTGGGCGCGAGCCGACTCAGCTTGCTTGCCTCTCTGGCGAACGCGTGTCGATAGGGCTCGCTCGCTACTTGGGCGAACGCGGGTCAGCACAGCTCGCTCGCCACTTGGGCGGACATGAGCCAGCACGGCTCTCTCACAACTTGGGCGGATGAGAGCCAGCGCGGTTCGCTCGCCACTTAGGAGGACGCTAGCCAGCGTGGCTCGCTCGCCACTTGGGCGGACGCGAGCCAGCGCGGCTCGCTCTTCCACTTCCCTGCCGCTGCATGGCTTTCGCAAAAATATGCAGGCTTGGAAGTCGAAGCATCAAGACATATTTTTGCTATCCGCACATTTCCCACTGATGGGATTTTTTACCGCCCTTTCTTTTTCTATAAATAGGCCACAATCCTGCTTTATTCCTACTGCATTTGAAACTTTCCACGTCTTCTCCATTTCTGTGATTCTCAGCCCGCCTTTCCTCGCGATGTGGCGTCCCTCCCTCTTAACATACCGTAAGACGGGAGGCAGCAGTGGCGATGTTGAGGGAAGGGGGAAGTGCGCATGGACCTTCTCCGACCACCCTTTCGTCTCCGCCACCACCATTGAGGACGAGTTCCTCACGGTAGTTGGCAACTTCACCTGCCCAGGTTTGTGGCGAGGCGACCTGGGGAGGAAGAGAAAATCAATGACATCTCGAAAGAGGATCTCGCCATCCCTATAGCTCACTTTGATGCGGGCCTCCGACTTCCCCTATGGCCCGAGGTCCGCCAAATTCTGAAGTACATTGGGGCCGTCCTCGGCCAGATGACCCCCAATTCTGTAGCGGCAATGGTCAGGTTCGCTTGCTTTCTATGGGAAGAGCTGATCGAGTTCAGCCTTGCGGTCTTCAACAAGTTGTTCTCCTTCCGGGCGAACAAGGATGAAACTGCCTACTTCTCCAGCAATCATTTCAAGGTGCGGTAGACAGTAAATAAGAGCCACAACTGGCTGAGGAAATTCGTCTTCGTCAAGGGCGACTTCGGCAACGTACCCTTTTCGCTAGTCAAACTTAGCGAGGCGAGCTACTGCCCCCCTAGCCTGGGGGGCCATGAAGTCGAGCTCTGTGGGTTCTTCGAAGGGAAAAACTTTGAGGTTGCGTTCCTCCGAAGGAACTTCAACTCCCTCACCCCCTTCCCGCCTGGGGGAGGTAAGCTACTCGCGCTTGATTCACTTTTACTTAACCATTTCATTCATTATTCCAACTCTCTACTGTAGGTGAACGAGACCTCCCCCTACACCTCCATATGAGAGTGCGTGAGCCATTCCCAGCGAGCTCGCTTGTGCCGAGGTGGCGGCTGCTGCGCATCGCGAGAACCCGACCCTCACCTCCCAGAAATGGGTCACCCGCAATCAGCCTCTGTCGCCGCCACCGTCCAAGAAATCAAAGACTGCAGCCAGAGCTCCTCCGCATCCCGGAGAAAGGTAAAGCCATGGGGGCTCAGCAGCCTGAAGCGGCCGCGACCCCGGATGATACCACCGGCGGGCCTCCTGGCAACGCAGACGCACCTCCAATTTGTGAGAGCTAGAGCCAGTGCCGAGGGGCACCGCAACTTCGGCTATGGCAAGCGAAACTTGGATGAGCTCGGCAAGCCCCTCCTTTAGTGGGACCAAGAGGAGAACTGAGCCTCTATATCCACCATGCTGATGAGCTGATTGGAGCAAGAAACCATCAGTGGGGAGGCCTATGCCTTCTCTTTTGGCCTCAATGCATGGGAGGATGCCCAATCTATGATGATGAGGCCACACAAGTTCTTGTGCACGAGAGCGTGCAGGCCCAACTCCGTGTCCTGGAGCTGGCTCACATGGTGGGCAGGCGGTGTACGCAGATGGAGCGGAATTCCGCCTCGCTCTAGAAGCTTGTCGATGACAAGGAAGAAGCCCAACGCCTCGCGCTAGGGAAGGTGGAGCATCAGAAGAAGCGGGCGGATGCAACCGGCGCCATTCTCGTCGGATACCTGGGGGGTGGTAAGTCCCAAGATTTTGAAACATGATTCCTCTCTTAAGATTGCCTCCATTAACGATTTGCTTTTTTCTCGCAGGATGCGTCGATGGCCAAGCACCTTGGTTTCCAAATCGCCACCCTCGAGAAGGAGAGCAAGGCATTGCGGGCACGGGTGCGAGAATTGGAAACCACAGCTCCTCTGCCTCCCTCCAGCAATAACTGTCAGCTCGCCCACTATTCCGAATACGAGCTGGAGGAGATGACACAAAAGAACGCCGCCAAGGCTGCGAAGTTCATTCTCTGGACTATGCAGCGGGACGGCCTTGTCACGAGCGAAGGCGCGAGGCTTTCGGCGAGAGATGTCGTGCCGGAGCTGTTCCTTCTAGTACTGAAGCCGAGCGACGATTCCTACCAACCCATTTAGGTGGGCTCGCCGACCAAGACCTCGCCTCGCTTAACCCCCCGCGCCACATTTCTCTTTATTTTTGTAACATGCTCTTTTAATTTCTGAAATGTAAACGCGGGTCAGTCCCTCCTTGTAACCCTTTGTAAATAATGATATATGCTTTTCTAAAATGATAATGTTTGTGATATTGCTTCTTTAAAATGATCATGCCTTTGTTTCTTTGAACACTCGCGACCCAGCTCGCCATTCCCGCTCGCCGCTTTCAAACCCGCATCTTGCTAGTGAGACCGCGCGTCCCTTAGGGACTTAGAAAATGTTAGGACCTTAGGCAGCCGACCCGAGAGTGGCGACCCGCCCCATATCCTGAGAGTATCTCCCACGCTGCCCGCGAGATTTAGGGACTGACCCGCCTCGACTCGCGTCTGGGGCCTTCGGCTTCGTGCGAGTCAAATCTCATGCTGTCACAGCACGACCTGAGTGAGTGTTCCGCACAGCTGAGATTTCGCGACCTTGTCCACCTTGCGGGTGCTGGGCTAGTGAGAGCCCGTTCAGCGGAACCATCTTGAGGTTAACTTGGTAAACCTCACCGAGTGACTTCCAGCCCTGCCAGCTAGTTGGAGCCTGGTCAGCGGGATATTCTCGGGATCTACATGTCGAAGCATCCTCCAAGAGGTCTACCTACCCTGTCGGGTAATGAGAGCCCGGTCAGCGGATCCATTTTGAGGTTAACTTGGGAAATCTCACTGAGTGACTTCCAGCGATGTCAGCTAGTGGGAACCTGGTCAGCGGGATCTTCTCAGGATCTAAATATCAAAGCCTTATCCAAGAGGTCTACCTGTCCTGCAGGCTAGTGAGAGCCAGGTCAGCGGAACCATTTCGGGGCTAACATGTCTAAGTCACATCCAAGAGGTCTATCTGGCATGCCGGCTAGTGAGAGCCCGGTCAGCGGAACCATCTTGAGGTTAACTTGAAAAAACTCACCAAGTGACTTCCAGCCCTGCTAGCTAGTGGGAGCCTGGTCAACGGGATCTTCTTGGGATCTACATGTCAAAGCCTCCTCCAAGAGGTCAACTTGCCATGTCGGCTAGTGAGAGACTCGTCAGCAGAACCATCTTAGGGCTAACATGTCTAAGTCACCTCCAAGATGTCTACCTGCCATGCTGGCTAGTGAGAGCCCGGTCAGTGGAAGCATCTTGAGGTTGACTGAACTAGATCACAATCTTATCTCATATATCTAGGTGAGGATTCTTCAATAGGGGGCGCTCTACCATAACTTGACAGGGATAAAATTCATTACAAAAGAAGGGCTTATCGAGACAATGCTCCCTCAGAATGCTCGATCGTTCGCTTCTTTTCCTCCCCCACTAGATAAAGCATTCTCAACCTGCTCACGCTCCTGCTGCCGTGTGGAGCTTCCTGCTCTACACACCTTTAAGAGTTTCGGGCTAGTGATCGTTGCAAGATCCTCTTCCAGGTGGAAGTCATGGCAAGGCAACTCTCCCCTGCCTCCTCTTCTCTTGCATGAGCGATTCCTTCTCTCTCCTCGTCTTGGATGTTGAGAACCTTGACAGGAAACTTTGATGCAGGTCCATAAAGCAATGGATTGAGTCAGAGGGGAGTTGGTGAAATTAGCTGTTCGCTCCTCCCTTGAGAGTGACGACGAAGAGCCGAAATTTGAAGGGGTCAGTCTGTTGTCTGGTCGAGATTGCATCTTCAAACAGTTGGACATGTTGTACATGATCATCTATGTCGGTGTAGTAGGGCATCTCTGGCTTCGTAGAACCCCTCTGGAACTGGGGCAGGCGAGACCAACTTGCTAACATGACTCCCGTCACTCGCAGGGCGAGTCGGGCAATCTCGCGCCTCCATCCCGCTGGGCCTTCCCGCACTCGCCGAATTGGGGAATGGGGCTCTCCCTGGGAGATCTCGCCCACCACCTTTTGCATCCACCTCCTTCCCAGATCGCATAGTCGGGGCGCGCTCGCATAGTGTTGGGGCTGCGACCATTGGGATAGACAATGTCAAGTACTCACCGCGAGCTGCGAGTGCGAATGTTAAGAGGTTCCAAATTTCTTGACGGAAAAACAACCCCTTTAGGTGGGCTCGCCGCCCAAGAGCTCGCCTCTCTTAACCCCCCATGGTGTATTTCTCTTTATTTTTGTAACATGCTCTTTTAATTTCTGAAATGTAAACGCGGGTTGAGTCCCCTCCTTGTAACCCTTTGTAAATAATGATATATGCTTTTCTGAAATGATAATGTTTGTGATATTGCTTCTTTAAAATGACCATGCCTTTGTTTCTTTGCGCACTAGCGACCCAGCTCGCCCTTCCCGCTCGTCGCTTTCAAACCCGCATCTCGCTAGTGAGACTGCGTGTCCCTTAGGGACTTAGAAAATGTTAGGACCTTAGGCAGCTGACCCGAGAGTGGCGACCCACCCCTTATCCTGAGAGTATCTCCCATGCCGCTCGCGAGATCTAGGCACTGACCCTCCTCGACTCGCATCTGGGGCCTTCGGCTTCGCGCGAGTCAAATCTTACGAGGTCGCGACACGACCTGAGTGAGTATTCTACACAATTGAGAGTTCGCGACCTTGGCCACCTTGCAGGTGCTGGGCTGGACGTGTGCCAAGCAGAAGCCTGGGGTGTGTGACTCGGCTCGCCCGCGATCCTTGCTACTTAGAGATTTGCTTCTTTCCCCTCTTTTTTATGGCAATCGATTAGGAAGTTACACCTCCCCTTTTTCTTCTGCTAGCTAATATGAGCCTGGCGGTGTGAGATGAGTGTCAACCGAACCTTCACTTTGGCCAACCACCGGGTTGGGAGGTAAGGACTATACATTGGTTATTGTTGATGATTACTCGTGCTTTGCGTGGGTGTTCTTTCTAAAACACAAGTCAGATACTTTTGACATCTATACTAGTTTTGTTAGGCAGGTCCAGAATGAATACAACTATTTCGTAGTCAAAATCAGAAGTGACAATGGAACAGAGTTCAAGTCTGGGGCCATGACAGAATTTTACGAAATCCTAGGTATCTTTCATAAGTTTTTCTCTCCTCATACTCCTCAACAGAATGGAGTAGCTGAGAGAAGGAATAGAACACTCATAGATGCCTGCATGACCATGTTGAGTGATGTCTCACTACGGAATATTTCTAGGCTGAAGCCGTCAACACTGCATGCCATGTGGAAAATCGAGCACTCATAAACAAGAACCATAATAAGACACCTTATGAACTACTAAAGGGCAGGAAGCCGACTATCTCATATTTTAGAATCTTTGGCTGTAAGTACTTCGTCCTTAACAATGGTAAGTATCACACTACAAAATTTACCTAAAAGAGTTTTGAAGGTATTTTTGTAGGGTATAGTAGCCATAGTAAGACATATAGGATTTTTAATAAGAAGACCCTGGTTGTAGAAGAATCTATTGATGTGCTATTTGATGAGACGAGCTTGTTGTAAACCAGCTCTTCTAGTGTGTTTATTGAAGATGCATGTTCAAAGATATAAGAATTGAACTTGGATGAGCCAACTGAAGAAAAAGATGAAAAGTTCATCAAGAACACCACTCCAACCCCTATTGGAGAGGTTGATGACCAAGATGAAGAAACCATTCAAGTTGATGAAGTCACTCATGTGGTTGAAGAAGCTCCAGATGCAAGGACCTTAGAGCTGAGACACTTGAAGGATCACCTAATGGACCAAATCATAGAAGATCCCCGATGTGGTGTCAGAACTCGTAGAGGTACAGTTAATGATAATTTATATTTGAGTTTTTATCACAGGTTGAACCGAAGAAGTTTGAGAAAGTAAACTCAGACGCATCATGGATAATGGCAATGGAAGAAGAATTGAATCAGTTCAAGCATTGCTAAGCTAGAAGCTTATTCCAGGACCCAAAGGTAAGAATGTCATTGGAACAAAGTGGGTCTACAGGAACAAGATGGACGAGGATGGTACAGTCATAAATAACAAGGTCAGGCTCGTCGCCAAATGATACAGATAAGAAGAAGGAATCGACTTCGATCAGACTTATTCACCGGTGGCAAGGCTAGAGGCAATCCGGTTGTTCCTAGCATATGCTGCACATAAGTGCTTCACTGTCTATCAGATGGACGTGAAGTCTGCCTTCCTTAATGGTGACATAAAGGAAGAAGTGTATGTGGAACAATCTCCAGGTTTCGTTGATTATAACTTTTCTTATAATGTCTATCTTTTATTTAAAGCATTATATGGTTTGAAACAAGCTCCTCGAGCTTGGTACAAAACGTTATCTAACTTTCTTCTTGAGTACAAGTTCATAAGAGGAAATATAGATAAGACATTATTTCTTAGAGAAATAAAATGCAAGATTTTGCTAGTGTCAATCTATGTCGATGACATTATTTTCGGCTCTACTGACGACAATCTCTACAAAACGTTTTCCAAACTTATCCAAGGGAAGTTCGAAATGAGCAGTATGGGAGAGTTGAAGTATTTCTTAGGACTTCAGGTGAAACAATCTGAAGATGGAATTTTCATCTCTCAGATGAAATTCACCAAGGAGTTGATTAAGAAATTCAGAATGGAGAACGCAACCTCAATAAGGACTCCAATGGGTTCAACTATGTCTCTGGACAAGGATGAGAAAGGGAAACCTTTCGATGAAACCAAGTACAGAAGCATAATTGGATCTTTGCTTTACCTTACTGCTAGTAGACTGGATATAATATTTTCAACATGTATGTATGCTAGATTCCAAGTGAACTCTAAAGAATCTCACTATGCTGCTGCAAAGTGGATTTTGAGATACCTTAAAGGTATAACAAATCTTGGCTTATGGTACCCAAGAAATAATGACAGCGAACTATTTGATTTCTCGGATGCAGATTTTGTAGGAAATAAAGATGATAGAAAGAGCACTTCCGGGACTTGCCAATTCCTTGGAAGGAGGCTCATATCATGGAGCAGTAAAAAGTAGAATTGTGTCGCAATCTCAACGGCCGAGTCAGAATACATTTCTGCCGGCAGTTGTTGTGCACAATTGTTGTGGATAAAGAACCAGATTGAAGATTACAACCTGCAAGTCCAAAACATTCCTTTATTTTTCGAATCCTCCAGTGTGATTGTAATAGCCAACAATCCAGTCTCTCACAGCCGGACAAAGCACATAGAGCTGCGATACCATTTCATCCGGGAGCATGTGGAGCATGGGGACATAGATCTACAATATGTCCCAACTGACAGGCAAATTGCAGATATTTTCACGAAGCCGCTGGACGAGGCCAAGTTCTCGTTCTTCAAAACAGAACTTGACATGCTCAACAAGGATGAAGAAGAATGAAGACAAAGGTAACAGGCAAGGTCAAGATCTGGTTTTACTTCAAACATCAGAAAATTTTAGAATTTGGACTTCATTTCTCGAGTACAACACTTGTACTCGAGAACAGCAGACTTGCCTCTCGAGAACAGCAGACCTACTTCTCGAGACTAAATATTCTACTCGAGAACAAGGAGTACTCTACTCGAGAACATGGCTCATTCTATTCGAGACCAAGGCATATTATACTCGAGTGCTGACAAACTTATTCTCGAGAACAACTAGCCCTCTCGAGAAATATGGTGTCAAATTTTTCTTCAAGTTCAATTTTTCATATCGGCACCCAGGCGCTTAACCGCCTCATTCCAGGTACTTTTAATGATTATTTATATGTTTTATCATCAAAATTAGAGGTAACTATAAATAGAAATAAGTCCAAGAAATTTTTATTCTCAGTTTCAAAACTCTTCCTCTCGAGAAAAACCGTTTCATCTTCCTCCGTCTCCGGTCGTCTGCCGCAAGCCAGTTTTCCCATTCGCCGGCCAGCCAAGATCGATTTCTAGACATTCATGGCTTCGTCTTCAAAGCTTGGGATCAAGAGTGAACTCATTTCTACAGGAATTGCAGAGATTCAGACGATTTCAAGAATGTTCTACTTCTACTCGAAACCGTCGGGCTGTCTTTGTTCTGGAACACCCTTGCCGCATTCTAACTTTCTGTTGATGAAGAGTTCTTCTAGCACGCCAAAGTTAAAATGAATGGCAAGGTGATCAAGTCAAAGATTAAAGATATTAAGGTAAAGATGACTGCCCTCTCTGTTTCTCAATTTCTGCAACTTCCAGTAATAGATGAAGAAGATGATCTGGAAGAAACTGATGATGAGAAAGCTTATAGTTTCTGTGGGATTCCCCACTCATCCCACACAATTAAAAGACAATTCATGAATGCTGAAAGCAAGTTACTGGGAGACATACTGGGCAAAGTACTTCTATGCAAAACCAGTTCTATAAGTTATATAACACATGTGTTCTTTGATTTAATGACAATAGTTATCTGTAGAAAGAAGTTCCAGTTGGGTATGATATTATTTGACAAGATTAAGGCCTGCATTAAGAGCCCAAACTATGGCAGGATAATTTATCTCTACCTAAATCAGATGAATCCAAAAAAATTTCCCATGAAAAAAGAGCCCTCCACCACATGAAGAAGGTGTCCATTACCTCCATCCAGAGATGGGAGGTTAAATTACAGAAGGCTGATAAAGCTCTACAGGAAATTGAAGATGTGGGCAGGACTCCATCTCCTCTTTCACATTAGATAACTGATTCAGTTATTGAGGGCGAGCCTGCCCCATCTGTCTCAGCACATCAAACTCTAGCTCTAGCACCAATCTCTTCAGAAATTACAGCTCCAGTCAATCCACCTGCTGCTACAGAAATTCCATCCCAGGTTACTGCTGCTGCCAATATAGTCTCAGAAGAAATTCCATCTACCTCTGCTGCTACACCCTCAATTCCATATGTTGCTGCTGCCACTTCCCCTCTGCTAAATACAGAAGACACAGTTTTTCCTGCTGCTGAAGATCTTCTAGATGCTGAAAATATGACAGATGCTCAGAATCATGAACAGCTTTTGTCTACTGATGAAGACATAAGCAGGATGATAGATTATCTCACTTCCAAAGAGCATCTATCCCCTATACCTGCTGATCATCCTTCCTCTCCAGCAACATCTCCTAAGTCTCCTAACCAACCAGCTAAGTCTCCAGCAAAGTCTCCTCCTAAAGCAAAAAAATCTCCAGAAGCTGAAAAATCACCTGTACATGAACCTAAGAGATCTCCAGAAGATTTACATGATGATGAAGTTGTTTCAATTCATGATTCAGAAGATGACATTCCAGTAGAAGTTGCTGAACCACCCCTTCCAAGTCTATATCTTAAGATTCCATCTTTTCTACCAATAGATGCTGAAGATGAGGACAACATTGTCAACAAATAGAAAGCCTCTACCTCCATAGTTGTAATTGAAGAAATTTCTCCATGGACAACCCCTGTTGTGCCTCCTCCCTCCAATTAGCCTATAACATTTCCCGAAAATTCTATTCTAAGCAAGATTGATGCTTTGCTGACTGCTCAAAGAGCTTACTTTGATTCTTCTCTTAAGGTTGTCATTGATAAAATGACTATTAGAAAAAGAAATGAGTCGAGGATTTAATGAAATCCAAAACGACACAGATGAATTTAAGAGACTCTTGCAAATAGGTGGAAAAGCTATAGACCATACAATTACAAGCATTGGTACTATTATGGAGCAATCAGTCACCCTTGCTCATAATCAGATTCTACTAGACAAGAGAGCTGATGAAAGGAATTTCACATCTTGTGAAAAAGTAGGACAATTCAAAGAGAATGTGATCAGCACCCTCTCCCTAGAAGTCAGAAAGGGGGAGGATAAAGTGAAAGAGCATCTAGAAAAACAAGCTCAGAAAATGAAAAATCAGTGGGATGATCAAATCAAAGATATCCATACATCTGTAGTTAAAGAAATCAAGAGTACTAAGTTGTATACTTATGATACTGCTATTTGGATGCATAATAAGCTATTTCCTGAACTAGTCATGGATCCTAATGCACCTCCTCCTGCAAACCTGGATGTCAACATGCCAATATTTTCTCCACCTCCAGAATACTTTGAAAGACCACCTCCAGATTAGTTTGAAGGTCCCCCTCCTGATGTTTATGAACAGGTGTGAGAATCAAAACAAACAGGTATGCATCCTCATCCTCCAAAAGTTCAGAAAGGCAAAAGAATGAAATATGGTGATGGAGCCTCAGCAAGTAGATCAACTCCACATCCAGAAGCTGAAGGGAAAAGACCTCAAGAGTATACTGAAGTTGGAGTCCTACTTCCAAGTCTCTTATTCTTGGAACTCTGAAACTAGTAGTTGATTACAATGAAAAGAGAAGCTTGCATTACAACTCTGATGAATGAGATTTATATGAGAATTCTCTCACATAGAGAAGGATTTATGATAGAATATATGGCAGAAATAATATCAAGGCTCCACCTAGACCTCTTAAGTATTTCCCCAAGCCATTCAACTACCAAAAGAGACAACAAGAGAAGTTAGAGAGACAGGAAAAGCAACATCAACAAGATCAGTAAATTGAAGATGCTGGAAGTTCTCATTATGTTTGTGTTGGGTATTGTATCCACAATAATGCAGATTTGGTGAAGTCACCCTTGAACTAAGATGAATTAAGTTGTATTTGATGTGTTGTTTGAGTTATGTGTTTGCAAGATTAAATTGCCAAGTGTAGACCAATGTCAGTCTACAATGGGTAACCAAACACAGGACCATACAATGTAATCCCTCATTGTGTGATCCATGGGTTGACTCATGTGTAGCCTCTCTATTGGGATACACTTCATGTTTCAAGCACTAGGATTGATGGAGAAAGAAGTATTGTTGATTTTATTGAAGAAAGGAAAAATCTCTTGAAGGAAAATTTTCTAAGTCTTTCACTCGAGTAGAAGTTTAAGCACTCGAGTCGAACACTTAGCAAATACTCGAGTAAATCTGTCTGTACTCGAGTAAGGGGAATGGCTCTCGAGTAGTCTGAACATAGCTCTCGAGTGCTCAAGTCCATTACTCGAGTAGACTTTCTCTTATTCTCGAGTTAACAGATTTTCGTCTCAAAAAATATTCTAAGTCCTTTACTCGAGTAGTCATGTTAACCACTCGAGTAGATAAGTCTTTTATCTCGAGTTACAGAAGAAAGATTCTCGTGTTCTTTTACCCCACTCGAGTAGTTCAGTTCATGTACTCGAGTAGTCTTTCTACTACTCGAGTAGTCCTGTTCTAATACTCGAGTGACCAGATTTTATCTCTTAGAATTTTTCTAAGTCCTATACTCGAGTAGCAGAATTCCTTTACTCGAGTAGTTAATCTACTTCTCGAGTATTTCAGTTTCAGTACTTGAGTTACCATGATTCATCTCCCAAAAAAATTCGCCAAGTCTTTGATTCGAGTAATCCTTCTACCTCTCGAGTAGTTTATTTCTACCTCTCGAGTAGTTCATCTCCACGATTCATGTTATACTTCTAGCACTCGAGTGTTTCTTATTTCACTCGAGTGATTACGAAGTTTGTTCTGAATTTCCCCAAGGACATCTTCTCGAGTAGTCTGCTTTTATCCTCTCGAGTAATCATATTAGTACTCGAGTAGTTTATATTTCACTCGAATATTTAGAAATCTTTTCTAGAATTATGCTAAGTCCATAACTGACGGGATTTTCAAATGTCGTGACGTGATTGGTCCACGTGTACGTCATTAATGCTAATTATGACCGTTAGGGAGATCTTATATAAGGTCTTGTCAAATTCGACTAACCCTAACAACAAGCTGTCAAGATTTACTCTAAGAAATCTGAATCCAATTTTCTCTGTCTAAAAACGGAAACCGCCACCCTCTTCATCGTGCAGATCGGCTAGGGTTTTCGACCAAGAAGATTCATATCAAGATTGACTTACAGATTGAGATTGTTCTTCAACTCCTCATCATCTCTCAAATCGTGTGAGTCAAATAAATTACATATCCAGATCTTGCCGAGTCTCTTCTTCAACATTTTTTGATAAAGCCACAAAGATCAAGGAAGAAGACCTTGACCGAGATTTTCCAGATCTGAGAAAATTACTGTTTGTATTTCATTTTCTCCATTTATTTTTGTAGGAGATTATTCTCCAAGTGTAGGAGCTTTTGTCTCCAAGTTGTAGGAAGTTTTTATCTTTTGAGTGTAGATCCGTGTTGTGGATCGAGATTATAGGAACTTTGTTTCGAGGCGTAGGATTGGTTTTCAATCCGAAATAGTGGAGTAGCCGAGTCTAGTGATTTGCTAGATCGGTGAGTGGAAAGTGGATGTACACAAGGCTGGGGAATCACTATAAATCTCTATAATATCTGTGATTGTTAGTAGATTTCTGTGTGTATAGATCTTTAAATTTTTATTCCGCAAAAAAGACGCACAACTCACCTATTCACCCCCCTCTAGGTGATTTAGGTAGATAACTGAATAACTTTCAATTGATATCAGAGGGAGGTTGATCACTAAAAGGTTAACACCTTGATTAGATCCGTCTCTAGTTGTCTTTTGAGATTATCCAAGCATGGACAAGGCCAAAGATTTTGCCAAGCTTCCATTGTGCACAAAGAATAACTTTCTCATGTGGAAAGAGAGAATCTGATTTTTCATGGAAGCTGTGTATCCAAGGATCTTCATGATCGTTGAAGAAGGTCCTTACGTTCTGATAACCGTCTCCACTATAGATCCAACAAAGAAGGTTCCTAAGAAATTGATGGATCTCGACAAAGATGAGATTGCACTTGTCTCTCTAGACAAGAAGGCCAGGAATATAATATCATGTGCAGTTGATGACTCCATGTTGCAGAACCTGATCCACTGCCAGTCTGCTAAGGAGATATGACAGTCTCTCGTTACCTTAATGGAAGGCACATAAGAGGTTAGGTATGATAGAAGATCCCTTCTTAATCAGAAATATGAAGCCTTCCGACAAGGACCCAAGGATACCATTGATGACACGTTTGAAAACTTCAAAATAGTCAATGGCCTAAGAGTCTACGGCCGAGTCTTCACAAATGGAGAACTAAATGATAAATTCTTGAGATCCTTAACCAAGGAATAGGATAACAAGGTTTGTGCAATCCGGGAATTTGGAAAGCTAGTTGAGACAGACCCGCAGAATCTCTTCGGGAAGCTTATGTCATACGAGCTGCAACTCAATACAAGAAAAGCTGAAGAAGAGAAGAGCAGGTCCTCGTCCAAGGAGAAGTCTGTTGCTCTCAAGGAAGACACCTCAAGGAAGTCCAAGGCTATCTCTCCTGCCCTAGCAGAAGAAGTAAGTGAAGAAGAAACCTCGGCGCCAAGTACCTCAGACTTGGAGCTATCTGAAGGAGAGTTCTCTCTACTCTCACGATAGTTCAAGAGATTTTTGAACAAAAAGAAACAATGGAAAGGCAAGGATGCCTCCTACAGAAGATCACGACATGATGGTGATCAACACAGAAAAGGCTCAAGCAGCCACGACAGGTATACTACTAAACCGAACAAACATATTTCCACTGACATTGTTTGTTAATGTTGTAATAAGTCAGGTCATATCATTGCTGACTGCCCCCACAAAAAGGAGGCTGGAAGAAGAGAAGAAAAGAAATCTTCTTACAATAAGAAGAAGACAAAAAAGAGCCTAATAGCCAAGAAGGGCAAAACTCTAAGCGACTCTAACTCATCTGAGTCGAGTGAAGAAGAAGAAACCTACTTTGGGCTTATGGCTCAAACAGATGATGAACAAGAGCCCCAGTTCACTAGGAAGGTAAACTCCACACTCCTCTTTCTGATTCTGATATTTCTGAGCATGATCATGATGACAGCTCTTCTGACGATGAGTCTGAACTCATGGACCAGTACAAGGAGTTAATCAAGACTTACGACAAATGTCGATGAGTCGTGAAAACTCAAGCTAAAGAGATAAAATCTCTGAAAGCTGAAGAGAGCACCTTGAGAGAGGAAGTCGCTAAGACTGACTCACTCAGATAGAACTTCAGTGCTGCCATTGAAGAATATAACAAGGCTCTCGAGCACATAGACCTTAAGGAGAAAAATCATAAAAGAACTGGAAGCGCAACTTGAAGCCGAAAAGAAACTTGTTGAAAGTTTCTCAAAGCCGAAGACTGTTCCTCCTTTCATTGTTGAATTCTCAGCTAAGGCTAAGGGTGATGGGCTAGACCATGTTGAGGCTCCTAGTAAATCTTCTAGGAGGAATAACGCTCAAAGAAAGAATAAGGCGGCCAAGAAGGCTTTGGCCAAAGAGAAGGGGAAAGCCCATCGAGATCAGACTTCTTTCAAGAAAGTTATATTTCCAACAAATGAGTTTGATCTTGACTCGTCCTACGGTCACTTGACTAGGCCTACCTATGTAAAACCCAAGTCTCGTTACCAAGGATGGATTCGCCCTAGAAAATTTGGTGAGAGTGTCTTCAAGACACCTTATGAAGAAATCATTCTTCAGAGCTATGACTCTTATAATCATGGTCATACATTAAGAAGGCACCAAAGGTAAAGCACATTGTAGAAAAGCCTCTGAAGGAGAAGAAATCATGTGATTGCCATCACCATGAAGCTTCTTCCTCCAAGAATGCTGCCCCTGCTAGACCACCATCTCAAAAGGTCAAGCAGGAGAATCTAAGGCAAAGATATAACAAGTTTGACTGTTGGTGTTGTGGCAAAATTGGTCACTTTGCCATTGACTGCTGGTTTAATCCCAGGAATTTTGCAACTCCACATGTTAGCAATATGAGAAAGACCACTTATAATGCTAATACTCGTAGGCGCAGTGTTCTAACAAGAGACCAAGGTCCCTTTGGGTTCCTAAGGCAAATTGATTTATAATTGCAGGTATGTCCAAAGGCCACCAAAACGCCTATCTGGTATTTAGTTAGTGGATGCTCTCGGCACATGACCGGGACAAGAAGCCTACTTTAGAACTATCTCCAGTCTTGAATGAGCCAAATGTTATCTTTGGAGGTTCAGACCGAGGAATTACTAAAGGCTATGGTATGATCTCTAACAGTAGAGTATCCTTCTCAGATGTGGCTTATGTTGAATGGATTGGAACACAATCTCATAAGCATAAGCCAACTTTGCGATAAAGAATATATTGTTGAATTTCATGCTGATAAGTGCTTGATAAAATCTGTTGACAATATGGAAACGATTCTATCAGGCACTCGAAGTAGCAATATATTTGTTTAAATTTCATTTGTATAGACTCTTCTACACCAATGTGTTTTATGGCTAAAGATAGTGCGTCTCTTGGTGACCAATGACACAAGAGATTAACACATTAATTTCAAAACTATTAATAAATTATTTTCACTGAATTTAGTACATGATAACCCAAATGTCAAGTATGTCAAAGATAGACCTTGTCACGCATGCGTAAAAGACAAACAAACAAGGACTACCTTTAAAAGCGTTATTGGCAAAGATTATAACAGATGTTTACATCTGCTTCATATGAACTTGTTTGGTCCACTGTAAGTTAGAAGTTTGGGAGGTAAAGATTGTAAGTTGGTTATTGTTGATGATTAATCGCGCTTTGCATGGGTGTTCTTTCTAAAACACAAGTCAGATACTTTTGACATCTTTACAAATTTTATCAGGCAGGTCCAGAATGAGTACAACTATTCCGTAGTCAGAATCAGAAGTGACAATGGAACAGAGCTCAAGTCTGGGACCATGACAGTATTTTGTGAAAGCTTGGGTATCTTTCATGAGTTTTCCTCTCCTTGTATTTCTCAACAGAACGAAGTGCCTGAGAGAAGAAATAAAACACTCATAGAGGCCTGCTGGACCATGTTGAGTGATACCTCACTTCCGGAATACTTCTGCGCTGAAGCCGTCAACACTGTATGCCACGTGCAAAATTGAGCACTCATAAATAAGACACCTTACGAACTTCTAAAGGGCGGGAAACCGACTGTCTCATATTTTAGAAATTTTTTATTGTAAGTGCTTCATACTTAACAATGGCAAGTATCATACCACCAAATTTAGCAAAAAGAGTTTTGAAGGTATTTTTGTAGGATATAGTAGTCATAGTAAGACATATAGGATATTTAATAGAAATCTCTGGTCGTAGAAGAATCCATACATGTTGTATTTGATGAGACGAGCTTGTTGCAAAGCAACTCTTCTAGTGTGCTCATTGAAGATGCAGGTACAAAGTTGAATGAAATTAACTTGGATGAACCGACTGAAGAAAAAGGTGAAAAGTTCATTAAGATCACCACTCCAACCCCTATTGGAGAGGTTGATGATCAAGATGAAGAAATCATCCAAGTTGATGAAGTCACTCCGGTGATTGAAGAAGAAGTTCCAGATGCAAGAATTCTAGAGCTCAGACAACTTAAGGATCACCCAATGGACCAAATCATAGGAGATCCCCAGGATGGTGTCAAAACTCATAGAGGTACAACTAACGAGAATTTATATTTAAGTTTTCTCTCTCATATTGAGCCAAAGAAGTTTGAGGAAGCAAACTCAGACGCATCGTGGATAATGGCGATGGAAGAAGAACTAAATCAGTTCAAGTGCTGTCAAGTATGGAAACTAATTCCAAGACCCAAAGTAAGAATGTCATTGGAACAAAATGGGTCTACAGGAACAAGATGGACGAGGATGGAACGATCATAAATAACAAGGTCAGACTCGTCGCCAAAGGATATCGTCAAGAAGAAGGAATCGACTTTGACCAGACGTATGCTCTAGTGGCAAGGCTGGAGGAAATCAGGTTATTCCTAGCATACGCTGCTCTTAAGGGCTTCACTGTCTATCAGAAGGACGTGAAGTCTGCCTTCCTTAATGGTGACATAAAGGAAGAGGTGTATGTGGAACAACCTCCAAGTTTCGTTGATTCTAACTTTCCTGATTATGTTTATTTATTACATAAAGCATTATATGGTTTGAAACAAGCTCCTCGAGCTTGGTATGAGATTTTGTCTAGCTTTCTTCTTGATAACAAGTTCACAAGGGGAAAGATAGATAAGACATTATTTCTTAGGGAAATAAAAGGCAAGATTTTGCTAATGCAAATATATGTCGATGACATTATTTTTGGCTCTACTGACGACAACCTCTGCAAGAAGTTTTCTAAACTTATGCAAGGGAAGTTTGAAATGAGCTGTATGGGCGAGCTGAAGTATTTCTTAGGGCTTCAGATGAAACAATCTGAAGATGAAATTTTCATCTCTCAAACTAAGTTCACCAAAGAGCTAATTAAGAAATTCAGAATGGAGAACGCAACCTCTATGAGGACTCCAATGGGTTCAACTATGTCTCTGGACAAGGATGAGAAAGGGAAACCATTTGATGAAACCAAGTACAGAAGCATAATTGGATCCTTGCTCTACCTTACTGCTAGTAGACCACATAATGTTCTCAACATATGTATGTGCTAGATTTCAAGTGAACTCTAAGGAATCTCACTACGCTGTTGCAAAGCGGATTTTGAGATATCTTAAAGGTACACCAAATCTTGGCTTATGGCACCCAAAAAGTAATGATAATGAGCCAATTGGTTTTTCAGATGCAGATTTTGCAGGTAGTAAAGACGACAGGAAGAGCACTTCAGAGACTTGCCAATTCCTTGGAAGAAGACTCATTTCCTGGAGTAGTAAGAAGCAGAACTATGTTGCAATTTCAACGGCTGAGTCAGAGTATATCTCTGTAGGTAGTTGTTGTGCACAGTTGCTATGCATAAAGAATCAGCTGTAAGATTACAATCTCAAAGTCCAAAACATCCCTTTGTTTTGCGACTCCTCCAGCACAATTGCAATAGACAATATCCCAGTCTCTCACAGCCGGACAAAGCACATAGAGCTGTGGTACCACTTCATCTGAGAGCATGTGGAGCATGGGGACATAGATCTACAGTATGTCCCAACAAACAGGCAAATTGCAGACATCTTCACGAAGCCGTTGGACGAGACCAAATTCTTGTTCTTCAAAATAGAACTTGGAATGCACAACAAAGAAGATTATAGAAGGTGGACTTACAACAAGGCTAGATATCAAAAAATCTGTCAAAAGCTGAAATTTTTCAAATTCAGACTTTATGACTCGAGTAAGACAAAGACTACTCGAGTAAGAAGTAAGTCACTCGAGTACCTCCTTGAACTACTCGAGTACTTCTTCAGCCACTCGAGTAAACCTACTCGAGTATTTCTTCAACCTACTCGAGTACTAAGTTGCCACTCGAGACGCATAACGACATCACTCGAGTACTTCCAGTTTCTCTCACTCAAGTACTATCTTCTTTTCACTCGAGTACTGCCGATCCACTCGAGTATCAGGAAGCCAATTTTTAACTTCAATTCAAATTTTTTTATTCGTAACCCGAGGCTTATGCCGCCCTTTCCAAGGTATGTTAAGCTTCATTACTTTCTTAATCATCATAAATTAGGGTTATATAAATAGAAAAGTACGGAATTCATTTCTCTACACGAATCAAAATCCCTTCACTTGAGTAAAGAAAACAGACCCTTCGTCTTTCGCCGACTGTCGTAGAGCCCGTGCCGTATCCATCCCCACAGCAGATTTCTCTCAAATCTCTGGATCATGACACCTTCTTCCAAGATTGGAATCGGCTCTGAACTCATCACCGCAGGGATATCCGAGTTATCTGACGATTTCAGGAATTTACTCATCCTTCTCGACACCGTCAGCCTGACGTTTATTCTACAGCAACCGTGTAAGATTCTGTTTCCAGAGGTTGAAGAGTTCTTCAAACATATTAAGGTAAAGAGAAATTGCAAGGTTCTTAAGTCCAAAGTAAAGGGTATCAAGATTAAGCTCTCAAAAAACTATGTTTCCAACCTTCTTCGACTGTTAGTGGTTGATGAAGAAGACCATCTTGGTCCTGAAGACTCAGATAGGGCCTGTATGTTCTGTGATCTCTCACCAGAAGTATAGACCATTCTATGATCAGAGCTCAATCCAGAGAGCGAGTTTCTTGTAGATGTTATTGGAAAAATCCTCCTATGCAAAACAAGTTCAATCAGAGACATTTCTACCAACATGTTTGATATCATGACAACAATCATCTGCAGGAAGAAATTTCAGTTTGGTATGTTGATTCTAGACAAGATCAGGGAGAGCATCAAGGCTCCAAATTATGCCAGGATTATCTCACTATTGCAACATGAGATCAATCCTGAGGTCTTCAATTTCTCCAAAGGAACAATTCTACATCACATAAAGAAGGTCTTCATCTCATCCATTCAGAGGTGGGACTTGAAGTTGCAAAATCCTGCTCAGGCTTCCATATCCCATGATCAGTCATCTGCAGAAGACAGGACCCCATCTCCCTCTCCACCTCATATAGATAGCACATGTAACACCCCATCCGTCACATGGCATATAACAGAAGGTCCAGCTGGAACCCGACGCATATACCACAGACAGTCGGAAGGGTTACCAAATGAATATTCAAACCATCCAATTAAGACTACTCGTGCTACACAGAGCATTCTAGCGGAAGTTTTAAAGTTGAAAGAACCCAAACTTAAAAACCAATAAATATGAATGTCCACAGCTACAACTACAGGAATGAAATCCCAAATACACTGAAACGGGTACATGGCCTTATGGCCTTACAAATGTTCACTTAATATAACATGTCTTACATCGTCTCGCAGGCCGGCCACACATGATAAATGTAAAAACAACTATTCTACGGCCTTCTAGGGCCAGCACAGCAACATGGGCTCCAACCCGCTATTTGGCGCTCGGCTCCGCAGCACCTGCAAGCACATACCACCGCACGGTGGCAAACAAGGCAACAGTCAGCTAAAAGCCGACCAAATTATAACGACCCCGCCACTTACTCGGGACGGTGGTGCTCTTCCCTGCATAACATTAGTCCGATAAAACAATACAACACAATTATATTTCTCCACAGGTGTAGGCTCGCACGGACAAACACCCCGTGCACTTAGGGCACATTCATGGTGAACCCTGACCAATCAGTGCATTCACCACCACCCCGGGATGGCAAAAACATGTGAGCATTTTGCCTATCTGACCACCGTCTAAGGCTCCGACTATGCCTACGGCCAGTGCCCGTTTTCGGATTTCTCGCACCATACCACATAGTCTAGGTCTAATTCCACTTGTCTGTTGCTCACGCCGCATATACAATTTAAGTCCTACGCGCGGGCCAAGCTTCTCTCGGATCCCAAAATTTTCCAAAACAATCTCATAACCCAGTTATGATCAAGGCCGGTTCCCAGACCGCCAAGTTAGCAGAACACGTTTCCGCTCAATTTTTCGGGTGTGCCTTGAAGCTACCTCCAAGGATCCCTGCTGCAATCTACCGCGTAGAAACCCGAAAAACCCAAAGCACGGAGTCTTCTCCGGCAAATCATAGTAAATGCAACATCACCGATCCAGACGGTACACGTCCGGGTAGGCTTCACACACAATGTCTATGCCTGTACTTACGATTCCGGACTCTATATGCAACACAAGGGAGACTATTCACATCAACCCCAAGGAACACCACGAACTCACAGCACACTCGCAGGAGCGGGATTCCCTATGCAGAAAGAAAGAGCTTCAAATGCTCAAGTTGAGAATCGTTACCCTTGTAGTCCATTTTGGCGCGATGGAAAAACTACGCGGACAGAACTCTTCACAACGACCTTCCCTCCACGGATCCGCTCTCAGACTTCGAAACGGTGCTCTGGTGCTCCGCCGGTGCCGGAAACCTCCTTCTTCTTCCTCTTCTCTCTCACCTTGGAAGGAGAAAGCTTTGGCGAGAAAATGAGAGATTAACCTCCTATTCCCTGCCTTAACAGAGCAGGACCTCATCTGGGTCATCGGATCTCAATTAAAGAAAACGAACGGCTCAGATCTGAACAAAATTCTCCAAACTTGGGCCGAACATGGCTTGGCACACGGCCGTGTCCCAGGCCACGTGCCTCGATCCAGGCACGATCGTCGAACTGAGAGACGCACACGGGCCAAGACACGCCCGTGTCTCACCTGACACTCCCGTGTCTGGTTCCTCGACACGCCCGTGTTCGGGGGCGGTCACACATAACCGCCACGACAACGGACATGACCCAACTACACACGGGTAGTGACACGGTTTGGCACACGCCCGTGTCGGATGACACGCCCGTGTCATCGGCCGTGTTCCTGGTCGTGTCCTTCTCGGGATTAAAACGACCAAAAATCACCAGCTAGACACGGCCTTGGACACGCCCGTGTCCTAGGCAGTGTACCCCTATACAGGCACCAAAAACCTTTTTCGCGACCGACTCGCACACAGTATTCGGGGCGTTACAAATCTCCCCAACTTAAGGAATTTCGTCCTGAAATTAAACAAAGGTACACAAAATCTAACTGATACCTGAGTGGAACAACTCGGGGTATTCCTCCAACATAGCTTGCTCTCGCTCCCAAGAAAGCTCCTTACGTCCGCAATTATCCCAACAGAGTTTAACCATTCGGACCTCCTTGTTGCGGAGTCGTTTGACTACAACATATTCAATTTGTACTGGCCTGACCCTTGTTGTTAACTCATAATCAACCGGTACCTGATTGTCTGCAACGATCTGCGATGGCTCTTGCACTGTCTTACGCAACACCGATACGTGGAACACGTCGTGTAGCCCACTCAACTCCGTCGACAAGCTTCAACCTATACACCGCCTCGCCAACACGCTCCAGGATTTCAAATGGTCCAAGGTATCTCAGACTAAGCTTCTTCAAGCGTCGAACCCACGATACACCCTTGAATGGCTTGATTTTTTAGATATACCATGTCGCCAACGTTGAACTCCACATTTCTATGTTTGGTGTTGTAATACTTTGACTGTCTATCCTGAGCAATCTTCGGCCTTTCCTGAATTGTTCGTATCATTGAAGTGGCATCTTCCACCGCTTGATGTTTATACAACTTCGATTCGCCTGCCTCCAACCAAGACAACGGCGTACGACACTTCCTCCCGTACAAGGCTTCGAAAGGCGCCATTACAATACTTTCCTGAAAGCTGTTGTTGTACGCAAACTCCACCATATACAGGTGATCCTCCCAATTCTTCCCGAAATCTAGGACGCACATGCGAAGCATGTCCTGCATAGTCCTGTTGACTCTCTCGGTTTGGCCATCTGTCTGCGGGTGAAAGGCTGTGCTGAAACATTAGCTTAGTACCCAACAGACCATGCACCAACCTCCAGTCATTCGACGTGAAGTGTCCATCACGATCACTAACAATACTGCGAGGCACGCCATGCAATCGTACAATATTATCCACGTAGAGTTTGGCTAACTTTTCCACCGGATCTTCCTTCCTGACTGGGATAAAGTGCGACACCTTTGTCAACCTATCTACGACCACCCAAATGGCGTCGTTTCCCTTATGCGACTTCGGCAAACCGTGCACAAAATCCATAGATATGCCGTCAAACTTCCATTCTGGGATAGGAAGGGATTTCAAGTAACCTCCGGGCTTCTGGCATTCCGCTTTCACCAATGCACAAGTACGACACTTGGCCACATAAAGTGCCACATCCTTCTTCAAAGCCGGCCACCAGAATAATGTCTTCATGTCTCTAAACATTTTCGTGCTTCCCGGGTGGATTGAGTACTTGGTATGATGAGCCTCATACATCAATTCCTCCCGAAGATTATCCGCACTAGGAACGCATAGACGACCGTCCTTCCTTAGCAACCCATCTTCAACCACAAACTGAGAATTTGACCCATCCAAAGATTCATCCAAGATCTGCTTCATGCTGCTATCCTGAACCAAAGCCCGCCGAACTCTATCCGCTAGGTCACACTGCACCTCTGTCCAAAACAGTTTCGCCTCGGCACTAGACTGCTTATCGACACAAGATATCTCCAATGCCTCCAACTCTTGGACCAATCTCTCATCATGTACCGATAACCAGTTGGCTTGTGCGGGAATCTTACAACTCAACGCATCCGCCACTGCATTTCCCTTCCCAGGCACATAATGTATCTTGAAGGTGTAGTCTCCTAAGAACTTCATCCACCTCCGCTGCCTCATGTTCAGATCCTTTTGGTCCAACAGGTACTTCAAAACTCTTATGATCGGTGTAAATATCGACCTTCACACCGTACAGATAGTTCCTCCCAAAGCTTTAGAGCAAATATCACGGCCGCTAACTCTAAGTCGTGGGCCGGATAATTCCTCTCGTGAACCTTCAGTTGTCGTGAACCATAAGCTATCACTCTCCCATGCTGTAGCAGAACACAGCCCAAACCACTGCCCGAAGCATCACTATAGATCTCGAACCCTTCGGTTCCACTTGACGAACATAAAATAAGCGTCGTGGTCAATCGCCTCTTCAACTCTTCAAAAGCCTGTTCGCACTCCGGAGACCACACAAACTTCTGATCCTTTCTTGTCAACGATGTGAGTGGTAGTGCTTTCCGCGAGAAGTTCTCTACGAAGCGCCTGTAGTAGCCAGCAAACCCCAGAAAACTCCGGACTCTGCCACCGTAGCCAAAGTAGGACACTCCCGTATCGCCATTATCTTCGCCGGATCCACAGCTATTCCTTCTCCCCTGACAACATGACCAAGGAACGCTATCGAGGATAACCAGAATTCACACTTGGAGAACTTTGCATACAACTGACTTTTCCTCAATGTCTCCAACACCATGTGTAAATGCTTGTAGTGATCCTCCTCGCACCGCGAATACACCAGGATATCATCGATAAATACTATCACGAAATGATCCAGGTATTCTCTGAACGTCCTATTCATCAGATCCATAAACACGAATGGCGCATTCGTCAACCCAAATGGCATGACCGTGAACTCGTAATGCCCAAACCGCATACTGAATGCTGTCTTTGGGATATCGCTCTCCCTTATCCTCAACTTATAGTAACCAGACTTCAAATCTAACTTCGAATATACTGTTGATCCAACCAACTGATCAAACAGATCATCAATCCTCGGGATTGGATATTTGTTCTTCTCCGTAAGTTTGTTCAATTCCCAATAATCGATACAAAGCCGCAAGCTCCCATCTTTCTTCTTGACAAAGAGAACTGGTGCGCTCCAAGGCGACGAACTTGGATGCACATAACCTTGCTCTAGCAACTCTTGCAGTTGCACCTTCAACTCTGCCATTTCTCTTGGAGCTATCCGATAGGGGGAGCGTGACACCGGTTTGGCACCCGGTACCAACTCTATAGTAAAGTCTATCTCCCGCTGAGGAGGGGCTCCTGGGAGATCATCTGGAAACACGTCAGGATACTCGGACACAACTGGGATGCTGTCCAAACTATGCTTAGGCGTCGAAGTCTGCACTAGAGTAACATACAGTTCTGCCCCAAACCGAACTGCCTTGAACATCTGAAGGGCTGACATCAGAACTTTCCCTGACCCCTTCATGACTGCAAAAGTAGTCTCCCGATCAGTGTCCAGACCCAACTTGACTTCTTTACGGTTGCAATCAATGCATGCACTCTGCTCCGAGAGCCAATCCATACCGAAGATTACGTCGAACTCCACTAATGGTAGAATCAACGCTCGCAAATCAAACTCCCGGTCTCCAATCCGAATCTTCATAACGCAAATCCTATCCGCACGCATTGAGCACCAATTAGGCAACAGCACATCCAACTTTTTTTCTGCCATCGAGAACGGATCTCCGATGCGCGATATGAATTTTTCGGACAAGAAGGAATGTGATGCCCCCGTATCAAAAAGGGCACTCGACGGAAACCCAAAGATTAACACAAAGCCTAGCACTAACAAACGTAAGCTAACAAATACGAAGGTAACAACTATAAAAGTTAAACCACTGTAATTTAACTCATACCTGTCACCACGTCCGCTTGCTTTATGGCCTCTTGCAGACCATTGTTGTAGACTCTAGGCTGGGCTGGAGCATGATGGGATGCGGTTGACTACACCGCCTTCCCTTTCTCCTCATAAGTTGCTCCAGGTCTCCTCTCGGACTTTGAACGTCCGCTCCAACACTCCCGAGAAAAATGCCCCGTCTTCCCGCAGTTATAGCAAGCTCCGGGGACTCGACTTGTAGTTGCCCCCGATGCATCAGCCGAAGGGGCTGAGTTCGAAGTCCTCCGCTTCTTGTTCCACCTGCGGAAACTTGACTTATTATTTGACACCTTGAACTCGGACTTCTTTTCTCCTGGGTCCTTCTTCTCTTAAACTTTCTTCGCAACCTTTTCCAACGATCGGCTGAATTGACCAAGGCTAGGAAGCCCTGCGCCTTAGGCCCAGCAAGGAGTAACTGTAAATCGCCACGAAGGCCCTCATAGAATCAGTTGGTCTTCCTCTCTTCTTCTGTAAACATAGCACCAGCATAACGACCCAACCATGTGAACTCATGCAGATATTCGTCCACGCTTCTGGATCCCTGAATCAACCCAAGAAATTGATTCTCCATCTCCAACTTCTGAGCAGAGGGTACAAATCTGGATAGGAACAATCTTGAAAATTCCTCCATCGACACATCCGCAAGTTGCCTTCCCACTAGAAGATGAAACTCCATCTCGTCCCACCACAGCCTCGCTTCACCTTCCAAAAGAAAAGTCGCTATGGTGGTCTTCTGCCACTCCTCAGTTATTGTGGCCGTCAAGACCCTCTTTATGGAAGAGAGCCAGCCCTCAGCTTGAGTTGGCGTTCCAACCCCATTAAACCTCGGAGGATTAAAGCCCATCCCATGCTTTAGCTGCATCTCCGTAGTTCTTCTCGGCTCTACGAACTCCACTGCTGCGTGTTCCACCACTCTCGGCTCTGCCGCCCTAACCGGTTCTTGCTCATTCACAGGAGGTGCGCGATGCATTTGCCCTGCAGGTTGGCCATTTATCATTGCGAATACGGCCTCAGCCACCATCTTGATGGTTTTCGCTGAAGGAAGTGTGGTAGGCACGTCCCTTGGTGCACTACTTTCCGCTGATTGCGGACGCTCTGACCGACCAGCACCGCTCCTAGCGGCCTATAGTTTGCAAAGACACACGATTAGACGACAAACAAATTGCTAAAAGCAATCATTGGAACACTCAGGTTCCACAAAACAAGTGTATTTTCCATTCCTAAGTGGATATTCATGGGTTCTTTTGATGTTATAACGATGACGCACACATGTGCTCACCACCCCTTAAAAGAATTCACCCACGAATTCATTTAAGCCTGACCATAACCAGAAGTCTGATACCAAATTGTAACACCCCCATCCGTCACATGGTATATTACAGAAGGTCCAGCTGGAAGCGGACGCCATATACCACAGACAGTCGGAAGGGTTACCAAATGAATATTCAAACCATCCAATTAAGACTGCTCGTCCTACACAGAGCATTGTAGCGGAAGTTTTTAAAGTTAAAAGAACCATACTTAAAAACAACAAATATGAATGTCCACAGCTACAAATATAGGAATGAAACCCCAAATACACTGAAACGGGTACATGGCCTTATGGCCTTATAAATGTTCACTTAATATAACATGTCTTACATACATCGGCTCGCAGGCTGGCCACACATGATAAATGTAAAAACAACTATTCTACGGCCTTCTAGGGCTAGCACAGCAACATGGGCTCCAGCCCGCTATTTGGCGCTAGGCTCCGCAGCACCTACAAGCACATACCACCGCACGGTGGCAAACAAGACAACGGTCAGCTAAAAGCTGACCAAATTATAACGACCCCGCCCCTTACTCGGGACGGCGGTGCTCTTTCCCTGCATAGCATTAGTCCGATAAAACAATACAGCGTAATTATATTTTTGTTGGGTATTGTATCCACAATCACCTGGATTTGAGGAAGCCACCTGTCAAGCTAAGATGAATTCACAATATATTTGATGAAACTTCTTAAGTTGTGCTTGCAGTTCTTCCACGCTAAGTGCACACCAATGTCAGGGTGCAATAGGTCAATATACACGGGTCTGCACGACGTAATCCCTCGTTAAGCAGATCAGTGTGTTGGACTACGTGTACTCTCTCTATTGGAGTGCACTTACTTTCAAGTACAGGGCCGTGTTTATGCAAGAGAAGACAAGGAGCAAGGATGGGTCAAGGGACAGCTCTTGGGTGGAAAGACGAAAATTCGTTCTAAGTAAAAGTCGACGAGAATCACTAGTGATTCTCGCCGAATCGTCAAGAATCATTAGTGATTCTCGCCGACTCCTTCCGGCTACCTCAAAATGGTGCCAAGTAAGATTCGGCGAGAATCACTGATGATTCTCGCCGAACCCGTCGCTGAGCAGGTCATGAATACCAAGTGAAAATCGTTGAGAATCAACAAGGGAATCGTCGAGAATCACTAGTGATTCTCGACGAATCGTCGAGAATCGTTAACTGATTCTCGCCGATTCGTCGAGAATCACCAATGATTCTCGACGAATTTTACTTGGGGTTTTCTCTGGATGCTGCTGGACCGGATTCTGCCGCTGGACTATTTTGAACCGGATTTCGGGTTTCTACTTGTGGGACCCACAACGGTCATATTGTTAGTATCTACAGTGTATAAATACACGGGTATTTTTGAACAGTAAAAAAACACGGAAAAAGATATACAAAGCAGAGCCGCGACTTGACCTAGTTCGCGAGTTTCCGCCGCCGCCTCCGTCGCCGCGCGAGAGTGTAGATCGCCGGTCGTGATCGTGTTTTCTTCCAGATCTCCGGTCGATAGAAGCCTAGCTAAGCTCAGCGTCTCACGTGTCTAACCGGAGATCTCTTGTCTCTCGATTTGTAGATCGGGAAAGTCTTCCCCATCTGAATCGATCGAGACGATTGATCCTAGTGTGACCGTTGGTAGACCTAGCTAGCTTCGCTACAAAGTTTGGATCTCTAAAGAAGTGCAGCCGCACATCGTCGTCGCCGCCGATCCCGAACCAAGCCGCCGTTTGTATTGCCGCCGCCGGTTCCGGGGAGATCCTCTCCAAGAGAGATCTAAGGTTGTAGACTCTTCGTTGACTTCACGAACACGTCGTCTAACGAAGAGGAACACCGTAGTCTCCAAACGAAGTTTGTATCTCGTGTACATTCAATTTTACTTTTGTTGTAAAGGAACGATTGTTCCGTGTTGAAAGGGTTGGGTGCAACCCGGTTTGTGGGAGTGTTGACTCCTACGAGTGGAAGGGTTCCTTCCGATAGTGCAAGGATTGGATTTCAATCCTGTTGGAGAAGTGACCAAGTCGTCCCTTGTTGGGAGATAGGTCGAAGGGGGAAAGTGGATGTACCCAAGTCGGGGAACCACTATAAATTGCCTGTGTATTCTGTGTGTTGTGCTTTTTATTTTTTTATTGTGCAGGTACCGTCGTAAATTCCGCAAAAGCGTTGCACGTCACCTATTCCCCCCCCCCCATAGGTGAACTTTGTTGATACTAGGTGGACTTTCAAGTGGTATCAAAGCGAGGTTGCTCATCAAAAAGGTTAACACCTTGAGTAGAATCCTGCCACCAGTATCAAAAGCATGGAGCTGGATTATGAGATATCGCCACTCAAACTCCCCGCTTGCACAAAGAATTATTATTCCATCTGGAGGATGAGAGTGTCATTTCACTTGGATGCTATCGATCCTCGAGCATCCTTCATCCTGGAAGAGGGTCCGTTTATTCCCATGAAGACCTCCGACTCTGGGATCCAAGTGCCCATGTGTATTGCTGAGATGTCAGAGACGGAACTGTCACTATTTAACTTGGATGAGAGGATTCATCAAATTATCTTGGATATCTGGTCTGGAGATTCTCGCTCTAGATTAGAAAAATGCAGGACGGCTAAATCCATGTGGGTGATGATCTCCGAGTTGATGGGGGAGTCAGAGAAAGGTGGAATTTGCTGTCAACCAGAGGATGAAGCCTATGTTGTGGTCCTCACCTCTGAAGATGAAGACAAGCATCTCTCGGACAGCATCAGAGCTCCAGTGTCCGTGTCTGAGACTGATGAGACCAGTGAGGAAAGCAGCTCTGATGAGGATGACGCAATGGTCACTGGCTTGAATGACAATAACACTGAAGAGCATGTAACTTCCTCATCCTGCCCCATCTCTTTTGAACCTTCTGAAGACAGGAACTGCTTTCCTCCAGAAGATTCTGATTCTCTGAAGAGAGCCCTTCAGTCAAGCAAACCTACTTGCTGAGGAGCAAGCTCAAGAGATTGCTTGACTGAAGATCTTGTTGGTTCTCCAATTGGCATCCAACAAGGTCAAAGACTCTAAGATCTCATCTCTAGAGAGTAGTCTAGAGAATGAGAAACGAATAGTATCAAACTTTTTCCAAAGTTGATGCTATAAAGAGAAAGCAAGAAAACGGGTGGATCTCCCGGATTATCAATTCGTGGAGAAATGGGGAAACGGTATTCCGACCCCCCCACTCCAAGCAGGAAGGCAACTCATCATGCCTTCAGGTATGACCACAAGAATAGTCGTGGTCACTGCAAGGGTGATCTGTCCCCATGTGGAGACACCCAGAGTGCAAGGGCCATCGTGGCCACTCATGAGAGAATACCAAAGGCTCATTCTGAGCCCTTTGTATTCACTGCCACTGCCTCAACTCGGTGTGAATCTGCATGTCCTAGCTCACAGAACACTTCTCACCACCCGAGGACACAGGATAGGGAGGTTAGAAGTCATGGTGTAAGTTTTCATGGGGCCTCTGAAAGGGGGATGCCTGAAAGGAGGGCACCACCTTCCCGGCCTCATGACGCTCACAACATGCATTCCTTCCACCCTTCCACGTGTCATGATGGAAGAGGAAATTTTGTGAGGAGATCATGCTCTATCCCGTTTAGACCTAGGACTGTGACTACCTCAGTCACTAGATCAGGTCGGAAAACTGGCGATACAAACATTCACCCATGTTGGTGTTGTGGCAAAGTGGGGCACTTTGTCATCGACTGTTGGCACAACCCCTCTGTGCCAAAGGCAAGGGCTTATCCACATTCACGGGACAGAGGTAGTCTTCCTGACAGGTTTTCTGGGGGAAGGCAGTCGAGTGCTTATGCTAACAGGAAACCTAGGACCCAATATGATTTGGGTTCCTAAGGTAAGATAATTCTTTCTTGCAGGGTAGTCTAGGTTCCCGTAAATATGAGGGGAACTAGACAGTAGGTGTTCCAAGACTGAATTGGAACATGCATCTGGAATAACAGAAGTGATATCTCCATAGGCATTCTAACATCGAGCACCTGGTATATTATAGTCAGAGAGACTAAATGTTAATTCTCATAATCCCAGGTACTTTTGATCAGTTCAAGGACTTGCGTCATATTGCATCCACATTTACACATATATCTCTATCTATATGTATATTTATACTTATGCTTATACATGTATGCGTGCACATCTAAGGATAGGTTAACTCGATACATACAAACCTTTTGCCACATCAATGAAGAGTTAACGAAGATATGTCATTGTGAATCTCGACAACTCACAATTGACATCAAGAAGTGTTTGGAAAAGCCTCGTTCAAACCCAATTAGATTGGCTTTAAAATATATATATTTATCATTTTTAAATTGACTTGACATCAGAAGAATTCGAAAATGTTGCAATGCCTCTTAACTTGAAGATTCCTAGTAAAGAAACCTTTCGATTTCGACTTAGACAAATCCCGCCGACCTTTCGTTTCCCCGGGAAACCCACCGCAGCATACTCGTCGAATGTGCTGAAATCCCGCCGACCCTTTATATACTTAGACCCCGCCGACCCTTCGCCTTCCATAAGAATCTCGCCGAAGGAGCAAATCCCGCCGCACTTCACAGGAAAGCTCGCCGAATCCCACAGGAAAGCTCGCAAAGCTCGCCAAATCCCGCAAGAGTTCCTCCGCCGCCTCTTCCCTTACCCGCCGACTCGCCGAAACACGCAGGAAAGCCGCCTCCTCCCCCGGTCTCTCGCCGACTCCTGCAAACATCTCGTCGAACCGATCTCCATCGAAGGTCTCCTGCCGATTCCCGCCGATCTCCTAATCGTCTTCCCCTTCATCGTTGTTCATCGCAAGTTTCCCGCAGGACGCTCACCTTGCTCTTGGAAGCTCTTCCGGTTTCGAGTCTTGCCACCAGGAATTTCTCGGCGTACACTCATCGGTGTCCCTCGTCTTCATCGCACTAACCCACCGTCCACACCTTTAGGTAACCCTCCCTCACCCTTACTTGGACTTGATCGCTAGTGTCGCATCCTTTTTGATTTTTGATTAAGCGTAGAATAGGGCTTCTCTCCTTAGATCTGCAATGGCTCCAAGGACAACTGCTGGGTTGGTCACTGGTTGCGAGCTTGTTCGAACTGGTTCTCTCACGCCTCGGACGAATTCCGCAACATCATTCTGATGCTGGAAGAGGCTGGGCTAACATTCGTCCTGGAGCACCCTTGTAAAATCTTGGACAAAGAGGTACTGGAGTTCTTCGCTACCGCAAGACTCCGAAATGGCGACTCACTTATCAAAAGCAAGGTGGCTGGGCCAAAAGTCAAGATGTCTGCCAGCAAGCTGACCCGCTTCCTGCAGCTTTCTAGCTCGGAGCATGAGGACTATCTGGAGGACGATGACAAAACCAGAACTCTCTTATTCTGCGGTCTTCCACGAGGAACTAGGTCCATAAAGAGAAAGGATATGAATGAAGAAAGGAAGCTCCTGTCTGACATAATTGGAAAGGTGCTCATCTGCAAGCCGGGCTCTCATGACCATATCTCAGCGGATATGTTCAAGATCCTGATAGCTATTGTCTGCCGTAAAAGGTTCAACTGGGGGGGGTTGCTGTTCGAGAAGATAAAGGACACCTGGGCTCTCCGAGTTTTGGCCGTATTAAAGTCTGTATCTAAATCAGCTAAATGGAGACAGGTTTGACATGAGCAAAGGTGTTCCTCTACACTACTTGAAGAAGATGGACTCAAGTGTGTTTGACCGATGGAGAGGCGTATTGGGCAGACTGCCGTGGAAGAACAACAGGGAGTATCTCCAGCAGTCACACCCCAGTGAAATTCCTGACACCTTGACTGCAGGAATCGAGGGGGAGCCTCTACCCCCTCATACTGATGTAGTATCTGACATCTCCCAGCTGGCCAGAGATGCTGTGGCAGATCTACACGAAGTAAGTGAACCTGAGCTGGAGAATGGGGAGGCCCCGAACCGAAACGAGCAAGGAGCCCAAGCTACTGGACTGGAGACTGCTGACAACGAGTTGGAAGATGCTGCTGATATATGATTTCTTGGATGATGACGGAGAGGAAGACGGGATGAGGGACATGAAGTATTGGAGGCTCCGGATCTTTTTGAACCTCCATCTGACAAGCATGCACCAGTGGAGGGGGAGTCAGATAAATCTACAAAGGCCGCCAGCATTCCTCCATTAGAGACTGTGCTTGTATCCAGCTCTACAGATGCGTCTGCTGAAGGGCAAGGCCCACAAGTGCCTCCGGCTCCCATTACGAGATGAGCTTGTTAAATTTTCTCAACGTGGTCAGCAAGATAGCCCAAACACCAAATTAATATCTTCGGAACTACCCAGTTCGCACGCTGAACCTGCGGAAAACCCAAGGACTAGAGGTTGCACCCAACAAAACAATGGAAGCACAAGAAGGTCTTATTATGCATTCACTTCTTTACAATCCGAGGCATACATAGCGAGACATGATTTCGCTAGTATTACAGCTGTAAACAGAAGAAACCAAAAAACAAGCCGGGCGGACAGCACTCCAGTCCGCCGAGACCGCGAGGTCGCCGAGACCGCCGAGACCGCTGAGCTCGCCCAAGCTATGCTGCAATCCGCCGAATACCACGGAGTCCGCCGAGACCGCGAGGCCGCGCGGACAGACCGTTATTCGCCTCCTGCTGAACCCGAACTGAGGAACTCCCCTACCCGCCTGAAGCCGGCGGACAGGTTATTGAAGCTGGGAAAGTTGAAACAGAACTGACAAGCCGCAGAGCGACCTCCTGCTGAGTCCGCAGAGACCGCACACTTCCAAGCACTGACCGAAGTCACAGCCAAACTCCTGGCTCCTTGAAGTTATCCGCGCGACCTGCACACAGCAAACCGTCAGCCTGAAACAATCCGCGCGGACTGAAAAACACAGACCGCAGCACTCGCCCAACCCAATTTACTGTTCACTCACGTTACTTAGGTTACTGTAGATGTGCCAGGGGGGTCCTATTTATAGGCCAGGTGAGGAGTGTGGTCACCGCCCATGAGATAGCGACACCGCCCCAGTCCGCGCGAATACAAACGACCGTCCGCTCAGTCCGCGAGGACTTAGCCAGTCACCAAGGGAAGCCGCCAGGAGCAAGGCAACCGTTGACGAACCCTCTCCAGTCCGCCCAAGCTAAGCGGACAAGGCACCAGCCCGCAAAGCTCCAACACTGCAGGACAAACCCCCTTCAATGGCTGTCCGCACCAACCCGAGGCAGTCCGCAAGACCCACACCTCAATCCGCCACAAGTCCACGACCAAAGGCAAACAGCAACAGTCCGCCCGGTCACAGCGGACTTGGCGGATACGGCGGACCACCATGAACTTGACACCAATGTGTGACCAAGTCCAAAACCATCAAGGGCCAGTGCGAGCATGGCGGACACAAAGTCCCGTCCGCCAAACACCCTAGCACAGACCGCAACCAGTCCGCGAGCTCCTCGCACTTGTCCAACGCAGTAGCACCAAGCCGGACTCCAAACATCAGTCCGCCAACCGGTCTCCACAGCAAGACCTGCTGTAACACCTGAGCTCGACAAGGCCTCAGCCAAGCTCAAGGCCCAGTCCGCAACAGCCCAACCGCGGACACACCAGTCCGCAAGGCTTCCCGCGAACTCGAACCAACCCGCCAACAGCGCAAAGCTGCACCCGCGGCCACTGAGCAATGCACCAGTCCGCAAGCCTCTCTATCCGCAGATACCAGGCCGCACCAAACCGCGGACTCCATGCAACAACCCGCTCAGAACACAGCCGGCTTCCACCAGACTTCTCACCAGGCCGCAACCTCAGTCCGCCCAGTCCGCCCAGTCCGCCAAAGCTGTCCGCACAGGCCGCGCGGCCTGTCCCGTCACCCACTTCCACTTCACAAATTTCAACACTCCCCCTTGAAGTGAGAAGTGGTGACCAAGCCCAGCAAGCTGCGCAAGCGTTCAAAAGGCCCCTTCGACAGCGGCTTCGTGAAGATGTCAGCAAGATTATCTTCACTCCGAACATGCCCGACCAGCAGAGACCCCTCCAACACCTTCTCCCTGATGAAGTGGTGATCAATCTCTATATGCTTGGTCCTGGCGTGACACACTGGATTGTTTACCAGTTTGAGAGCACTCTCATTGTCACCCCGGAGTAAAGTAGGCCCTTGCACTTCTTCATGAACATCCTCTATGAGCCTCCTCAACCAAACGGCTTCCCGAGCAGCCAAGGCCGAAGCCTTATACTCCGCCTCCGTGGTTGAAACCGACACCGAGTCCTGCTTCTTGCTACACCACGAGATGCTAGCTGAACCGCAAGTGAACACATAACCCGAAGTAGACCTTCGATCATCCGAATCACCGCCATAGTCAGCATCCGTGTACCCGAGCAATGCAAACTCCGCATCCCTTCCATAGAGGAGTCCCATCTCAGAAGTCACCTTGACATACTTCAGAATTCCCTTCGCCGCCACTAGATGAGATTGCCTTGGTTCAGCCATATACCGACTTACTCGGCCAACAGCATAAGCTATATCCGGCCTTGTAATCGTCAGATAGATCAAGCTCCCAACAAGAGCCCTGAACACCAAGGGATCATTAAGAACCCTTCCCTCATCCGTCGAAGCTTCAGCCCAGATTCCAGTGGAGTAGAGCACTTCTTCCCTTCGCCCATGCCAAACCGCTTCACAATACGATCAGCATACCCTTTCTGGCTAATGAGAATCCCGCACTCCTTCCTCTCCACTTCAAGACCAAGAAAGTGATGCAACTCTCCCAAGTCTTTCATCTCGAAGCGTATAGCAAGCTCTCCCCTGAGCCTTGCTACTTCCTCCTCCGAGTTCCCTGTGATGATCATATCATCCACATACAGCAGGACCAAGACTCTTAGCTCTCCCTTCTTCTTGACGAACAAGCTAGAATCCGAGTTAGAAGCCAGGTATCCACAGAACTGCAGGTACTCTGCAATCTTCCCATACCACGCTCGAGGAGCTTGCTTCAACCCATAGAGAGCCTTCCTGAGTTTGCAGACATAGTCCGGATGCTTCTCAGAGACGAAACCAAGCGGCTGATCCATGAAGATGTCCTTGTCAATCTCTCCGTAAAGAAAGGCATTCTTCACATCGAGTTGCCACAACCTCCATCCCTTGCTAGCAGCCAAGGCGATCACCACTCTTACAGACGTCATCTTCGCAACTGGACTGAATGTCTCCTCATAGTCTTCTCCATACTGCTGTGAGAATCCTCTAGCGACCAGGCGAGCCTTGAAACGATCAATGCTCCCATCAGCCTTCTTCTTCAACTTATACACCCACTTGCAAGTAACCGGAGTAATGCCATCAACCTTGGGCACAAGGTCCCAGGTTTCATTCTTCTTCAGAGCATCAATCTCTTCCTTCATGGCACCTTCCCACTCCTTCACTCCAGTGGCCTCGTTGAAGTTTGCAGGCTCTCGCTCATCCAGAGGACCGCAAAGAAGCAGGAGACAAAGCTCACTGCATTCCCATCACAGTACCGAGCCGGTGGCTTAACCACCCTCTTCGATCTCCGAAGACACGGCTCCTTGCTCACGGCTTCCGTTGCTTCTTCAGGCTCCACTCCTACCTGGGGCAAGCATTGAGCAGTGCTCCCCCTGCTTCCTGAGCCAGAAGGCTCAGCCTCGGAGTTCGAAGCAACAGGAGCTGCTGGTGAAACAGCAAGCTCCTCTTCCAAGCCTTCAGCAGCCTCCACCGGTGCTTCCTCAACCTTGCTACTTTCGGTAGGCTCCACCGAGCCACCTCCATATGACGTCAGCTCGTCAAAGACAACGTCTCTTGACACCACGAACTTCTTCGTCACAGGGTCCATGCACTTCCATCCCTTCTTCCGCTCATCATAGCCAACAAAGACAAGTTTCCTTGCCTTCGCATCCAGCTTTGTCCGTGAAGCATCCGGGACATGCACGTAGCAAGTTGAACCGAACACCCGAAGGTGTCCAACACTCGGCTTCTCCTTCAGCAACAGCTCAATGGGAGTCTTCATGTTGATAGGGCTGAGTGGCATCCGGTTGATAACATATGCAGCACAAGACATTCCCTCCGCCCAAAAGGACCTTGGGATATCTTTCGCATGCAGCCAGCATTTGCAGGTTTCCGTCAAATGACGGATCTTCCGCTCCGCTACCCCATTTTGTTGTGGAGTGTGAGCACAAGTAAGCTCCCGTTGGATCCCGTGCTTCCTGCAGAAGTTAGAAAACTCGGAAGAGACAAACTCCCCCCCCCCCCCGTTATCAGTTCTAAACTTCTTAATCCGCAAGCCAAGCCGGCCTTCTACCAACTCCTTGAACTCCACGAACAAACGGAAGGCATCCGACTTCTCCTTTAAGAAGTACACCCAAGTATACCTTGAGTAGTCATCAACCAAGACAAGCATGTATTTGCTTCCACCAAGGCTGGCAGTAACAGTCGGTCCCATCAGGTCGCCATGAATACACTCCAATGGTTTCTTGCTCCTTGTTTGAGATTTATCAAACGGAAGGCGATGTGCCTTACCGTATTGACAGCCCGCACAAACATGCCCATCACCAAAGGAGGACAACATCGGCAACCCCCTCACCAGACTTCTACTCGCCATTGCCTTCAGCTTGTCCATGCCAACATGCCCCAGCCTCTCATGCCAGATAGCCGCACTATCATTGGCTCTCATCTTATCAACATAGGCACTGGTGGAAAGAACAAACAAGTTCTTCACCCTCCTCCCAACATGAGCAACATCAGCCTTCACCGCTGATACGTTGCGAAGGAACCTCACGTCTGTTGGCCCAAACAGAACGTGATACCCAGCGTCCACCGCGTTGGTCACCGAGAAGAGGTTCTTCTTCATGCCCGGCACGTGATACACACTCCTTAACGTGAGTGGCCCCTGATCACTACCCAAAGACACGACCCCCTCCTTCTCTACTGCATAAACAGTATTATCAGCAGTGATAATAGCTTCATTACCTGAGTAAGCCTGCATGGAGGTGAACTTCGACTTGTCTCCGGTGAGGTGATGACCACACCCGGAGTCGATGATCCACTCGCTGTTGAAGTCCTCAGCAGATAAGGCCCGGACACAAGTGCCCGTCATGAAAGCTCCTCCCCATTCTGCTTCTTCACTTCGAGCAAGCTTCCTCCTTTCCCGCAGCATGCCCAGGCTGCAGTTTGACCTTGCAGTCCCGCTTGAAGTGCCCTCGCTGATGACACCGGTAGCACTTCAGATTCTTCTTCCAGTCCTTAGGAGCATTGCTCCTCTCCGGCGGATATGAAGTTGAAGTCTCCTTCTCAACAGCGGCTGCACCTTCTTCTTCTTCTTCCCTTCCCATCCCTTCTTCTTGCCTGAGAAGAGAGCCTCGCTGCCTTCTGATTCAGATTCACTCCAGCCATCTGCCTTGCTAAGCTCTCCTGCGAGGCAAGCAGATTCTCCAGCTCCAGCAGAGACGGCTGAGTAGCCCACCCTTGAACAGACGTAACAAAGGCCACATACTCCTTCCGCAAGCCGCGGAAAATGTGCCTTTTCATCTTTGCCTCAGAGATAGGCTCATCAGGATCCAGTGCCGACAGCTCAGCACACAAGCTCTTCATCTTTAAGAAGTATCTGGAGATGGAAAGGTCTCCCTGAGTTGCCCTGGCCAACTCATTCTCCAGGAACTGAAGCCGCGCCACATTCTTCCTATTGAACAACTCATCAATGGTTGTCCAAATATCAGCAGCCGACTCACACCCAATGATGTGATCAAACAGTTCCGGAGAGACAGCTCTCTTCAGAACGAACTCTGCCTTAGCATTAGTTCTTCTCCAGAGCCTCACCTGCTCAGCAGTACCGAAAGCAGCAGTTACTTCCTGTCTGTCGTCTCCACCGACGACTTCCCACAGCTCCTCGCCTAGAAGATAACTCTTCATGCACGACTTCCACTTTTTATAGTTAGTCGGCGTTAAGAGTTCAATGCCAAGACCTCTTGCTAAGCTTCCTTCCATTGCAATCACCTGTTGGTACCCTTCAGCAGCTCCGAGCAACAACACAGGTTGATCACCACTCAATCACTGAGTAACAACACTGGCTGACCTCCGCTCACGCAACTGAACCACGCAACCTCAGAAACCTCGCTCTGATACCATGTTAAAATTTCTCAACGTGGTCAGCAAGATAGCCCAAACACCAAATTAATATCTTCGGAACTACCCAGTTCGCACGCTGAACCTGCGGAAAACCCAAGGACTAGAGGTTGCACCCAACAAAACAATGGAAGCACAAGAAGGTCTTATTATGCATTCACTTCATTACAATCCGAGGCATACATAGCGAGACATGATTTCGCTAGTATAGCTGTAAACAGAAGAACCAAAAAACAAGCCGGGCGGACAGCACTCCAGTCCGCCGAGACCGCGAGGTCGCCGAGACCGCCGAGACCGCTGAGCTCGCCCAAGCTATGCTGCAATCCGCCGAATACCACGGAGTCCGCCGAGACCGCGAGGCCGCGCGGACAGACCGTTATTCGCCTCCTGCTGAACCCGAACTGAGGAACTCCCCTACCCGCCTGAAGCCGGCGGACAGGTTATTGAAGCTGGAAAGTTGAAACAGAACTGACAAGCCGCAGAGCGACCTCCTGCTGAGTCCGCAGAGACCGCACACTTCCAAGCACTGACCGAAGTCACAGCCAAACTCCTGGCTCCTTGAAGTTATCCGCGCGACCTGCACACAGCAAACCGTCAGCCTGAAACAATCCGCGCGGACTGAAAAACACAGACCGCAGCACTCGCCCAACCCAATTTACTGTTCACTCACGTTACTTAGGTTACTGTAGATGTGCCAGGGGGGTCCTATTTATAGGCCAGGTGAGGAGTGTGGTCACCGCCCATGAGATAGCGACACCGCCCCAGTCCGCGCGAATACAAACGACCGTCCGCTCAGTCCGCGAGGACTTAGCCAGTCACCAAGGGAAACCGCCAGGAGCAAGGCAACCATTGACGAACCCTCTCCAGTCCGCCCAAGCTAAGCGGACAAGGCACCAGCCCGCAAAGCTCCAACCACTGCAGGACAGCACCCCCTTCAATGGCTGTCCGCACCAACCCGAGGCAGTCCGCAAGACCACACCTCAATCCGCCACAAGTCCACGACCAAAGGCAAACAGCAACAGTCCGCCCGGTCACAGCGGACTTGGCGGATACGGCGGACACCATGAACTTGACACCAAGTGTGACCAAGTCCAAAACCATCAAGGGCCAGTGCGAGCATGGCGGACACAAAGTCCCGTCCGCCAAACACCCTAGCACAGACCGCAACCAGTCCGCGAGCTCCTCGCACTTGTCCAACGCAGTAGCACCAAGCCGGACTCCAAACATCAGTCCGCCAACCGGTCTCCACAGCAAGACCTGCTGTAACACCTGAGCTCGACAAGGCCTCAGCCAAGCTCAAGGCCCAGTCCGCAACAGCCAACCGCGGACACACCAGTCCGCAAGGCTTCCCGCGAACTCGAACCAACCCGCCAACAGCGCAAGCTTGCACCCGCGGCCACTGAGCAATGCACCAGTCCGCAAGCCTCTCTATCCGCAGATACCAGGCCGCACCAAACCGCGGACTCCATGCAACAACCCGCTCAGAACACAGCCGGCTTCCACCAGACTTCTCACCAGGCCGCAAACCTCAGTCCGCCCAGTCCGCCCAGTCCGCCAAAGCTGTCCGCACAGGCCGCGCGGCCTGTCCCGTCACCCACTTCCACTTCACAAATTTCAACAGAGCTAGCCACTCACACTGTAAAATGTCATTCAGGGCATTGGGAATGAACTCAAAGCCTCCTTGATGAAGCTCAGAATAAACTGTTGCACAGAATTAAGAAGTCTGAAAATCTCATGCTCAAGAATATGGTGGAGGTCAACCATAAACTTGACGTGATGGACAAGAAATTTGAAGAGAAGTATACCGCGGCCGTCGAAGCTGCACACTTCTTATGGCCGGATTGAAGAAGACACCGACACTCTTGCTGTAGTAAATCAGAACGCTCATGTTGTAGCAAACAACATTCAAAAGTTTGACGGTAATATGGTCACTCTCAACGCAAATCAGCAGGCCTTGGTCACTGAATTCTCCCGGACCACCAAGCATATTGATGACTCCCTACACTCCTATGCAAACTCATCGCTGTCGAAGCCAAAAAGTGGGAGAAGGACTACATTGCTAAGATGGCTGAACTCCGAGAAGTCATGATCAATAACTTCGAACAGTCAAACAAGTACGTCTATGAGAGCTGCTGGTGGATGCTCCAACAGGCGTTAGGCGTCGTTTTGCCTGACAACCCTGCAGGTATTCATGCTCCTGAGACTTCTATGGCTGCTGCGGGAGTAAGTGCTGCTGAGGGAATAGGTGCAAGTGCTGCAGATGTTCCCATAAGTGAGCTGATGCTAGGCTATTTCCAAAGCTAAACTGATGAGCATGTTTGACTAAGAGGCCCTAGCAAAATCCAGGGCAAGCAAAAAGCTCAAGAAGGGACCTATAAGGAGACACAGGCTGAAAAGAGAACTCGATTGAGTGAGGAGGAAGTAAGAAATGAAAAGTGGAGTCCAGTTTCAAAGAATATCATCTTGGATACCTTCTGGCTACAGGAACAGGGGGAAATCAATCGAAAGGAGGTATACAGCCAGTATGAATGGGAGATGCATAAGACGTATGAAGCGAAACGAAACATCTTCTTCAGAAACAACACGGATGTAGATAAAGTTCCTACTCCCAGATATTACCCGAAGCCTAAAGAGTACATGGAGAGACAAAGGAAGAAGTTTTTGGCGCAAAAACTCAAGGATGACTTAGCTAAGGAAAGATAGTCAACAACTTGTAGCTTGTCATTCTCTCCTAAGAACATTTAATGCTTGTTGTTATGATATGAATAATTCTGAGATTATATATATATACTTTGTATTTGAATATGTGAATGACTCAAGTCCTGATCTGGTTGTTTATATTCTCTTGTGCTGCATGTTTAACTTCCGAATGCTTTATTATTCGATTAGTGTTATTCATCTTAGCTAGTAGGGTTTTGGCTTCGTCAAATAGGGGGAGATTGTTGGGTATTGTATCCACAATCACCTGGATTTGAGGAAGCCACCAGTCAAGCTAAGATGAATTCACAATGTATTTGATGAAAATTCTTAAGTTGTGCTTGCAGTTCTTCCACGCTAAGTGCACACCAATGTCAGGGTGCAGTAGGTCAATATACACGGGTCTGCACGACGTAATCCCTCGTTGAGCAGATCAGTGTGTTGGCCTACGTGTACTCTCTCTATTGGAGTGCACTTACTTTCAAGTACAGGGCCGTGTTTATGCAAGAGAAGACAAGGAGCAAGGATGGGTCAAGGGACAGCTCTTGGGTGGAAAGACGAAAATTCGTCTAAGTAAAAGTCGACGAGAATCACCAAGTGATTCTCGCCGAATTGTCGAGAATCATTAGTGATTCTCGCCGACTCCTTCCGGCTACCTCAAAATGGTGCCAAGTAAGATTCGGCGAGAATCACTGATGATTCTCGCCGAACCCGTCGCTGAGCAGGTCATGAATACCAAGTGAAAATCGTTGAGAATCAACAAGGGAATCGTCGAGAATCACTAGTGATTCTCGACGAATCGTCGAGAATCGTTAACTGATTCTCGCCGATTCGTCGAGAATCACCAATGATTCTCGACGAATTTTACTTGGGGTTTTCTCTGGATGCTGCTGGACCGGATTCTGCCGCTGGACTATTTTGAACCGGATTTCGGGTTTCTACTTGTGGGACCCACAACGGTCATATTGTTAGTATCTACAGTGTATAAATACACGGGTATTTTTGAACAGTAAAAAACACGGAAAAAGATATACAAAGCAGAGCCGCGACTTGACCTAGTTCGCGAGTTTCCGCCGCCGCCTCCGTCGCCGCGCGAGAGTGTAGATCGCCGGTCGTGATCGTGTTTTCTTCCAGATCTCCGGTCGATAGAAGCCTAGCTAAGCTCAGCCTCTCACGTGTCTAACCGGAGATCTCTTGTCTCTCGATTTGTAGATCGGGAAAGTCTTCCCCATCCGAATCGATCGAGACGATTGATCCTAGTGTGACCGTTGGTAGACCTAGCTAGCTTCGCTACGAAGTTTGGATCTCTAAAGAAGTGCAGCCGCACATCGTCGTCGCCGCCGATCCCGAACCAAGCCGTCGTTTGTATTGCCACCGCCGTTCCGGGGAGATCTTCTCCAAGAGAGATCTAAGGTTGTAGACTCTTCGTTGACTTCACGAACACGTCGTCGAACGAAGAGGAACACCGTAGTCTCCAAACGAAGTTTGTATCTCGTGTATATTCAATTTTACTTTTGTTGTAAAGGAACGATTGTTCCGTGTTGAAAGGGTTGGGTGCAACCCAGTTTGTGGGAGTGTGACTCCTACGAGTGGAAGGGTTCATTCCGATAGTGCAAGGATTGGATTTCAATCCTGTTGGAGAAGTGACCGAGTCGTCCCTTGTTTGGAGATAGGTCGAAGGGAAAGTGGATGTACCCAAGTCGGGGAACCACTATAAATTGCCTGTGTATTCTGTGTGCTGTGCTTTTTATTTTTTTATTGTGCAGGTACCGTCGTAAATTCCGCTGCTCGTTGCTCACGCCGCATATACAATTTAAGTCCTACGCACGGGCCAAGCCTCTCTCGGATCCCAAAATTTTCCCAAACAATCTCATAACCCAGTTATGATCAAGGCCGGTTCCCAGACCGCCAAGTTAGCAGAACACGTTTCCGCTCAATTTTCCGGGTGCACCTTGAAGCTAACCTCCAAGGATCCCTGCTGCAATTTACCGCGTAGAAACCAGAAAAACCCAAAGCACGGAGTCTTCTCTGGTAAATCATAGCAAATGCAACATCACCGATCCAGACAGTATACGTCTGGGTAGGCTTCACACACAATGCCTATGCCCGTACTTACGATTCCGGACTCTATATGCAACATAAGGGGGACTATTCACATCAACCCCAAGGAACACCACGCACTCACCGCACACTCACGGGAGCGGGATTCCCTATGCAGAAAGAAAGAGCTTCAAACACTCAAGTTGAGAATCGTTACCCTTGTAGTCAGTTTTGGCGCGATGGAAAAACTACGCAGACAGAACTCTTCGCAACGACCTTCCCTCCACGGATCCGCTCTCAGACTTCGAAACGGTGCTCCGGTGCTCCGCCGGCGGCCGGAAACCTCCTTCTTCTTCCTCTTCTCTCTCACCTTGTAAGGAGAAAGCTTTGGAGAGAAAATGAGGGATTAACCTCCTATTCCCTGCCTTAACAGAGCAGGACCTCATCTGGGCCGTCGGATATTAATTAAAGAAAACGAACGGCTCAGATTTGCACAAAATTCTCCAGACCTGGGCCGAACACGGCTTGGCACACGGTCGTGTCCCAGGTCGTGTGCCTCGATCGAGGCACGATCGTCGAACTGAGAGACGCACACTGGCCAAGACACGCCCGTGTCTCACCTGACATGCCCGTGTCTGGTTCCTCGACACGCTCGTGTTCGGGGGCGTGTCACGCATAACCGCCACGGCAACGGACACGACCCAACTGCACACTGGTAGTGACACGGGTTGGCACACGCCCGTGTCGGATGATACGCCAGCGTCATCCGGCCGTGTTCCTGGCCGTGTCCTTCTCGGGATGAAAATGGCCAAAAATCACCAGCCAGACACGGCCTTGGATACGCCCGTGTCCTTGGCCGTGTACCCCTATACAGGCACCAAAAACCCTTTTTCGTGACGGACTCGCACACAGTATTCGGGGCGTTACAGCACATCTGGTGCAACTGCTGAGGGGAGCCTGCTCCTTCTATTCCAGAAGACAGAGTACCTACTCCACCAGCTACAACTTCTCTACCTCCATCAACTCCAAAAGATACTCCATCAGATGCTCAGATCCAAGAAATCATTCTCTCCACTGAAGCAGCCATCAATAAGATGATTGAAGAGCTAACTACCGATGAACCTCTTCCTCCCATCCATTCAGAGCAAACTACAGAACCATCCAAGCAACATATACCAGTACCATCTCCCACTCATACTCCTCACAGATCTCCTGTTCCATCTCCTGAATCCCCTGTTCACCACTCTCCTGCTACTGACAAAGAGCAGTTGAGACTATTTTGATTTCTGATGACAAAGAGCCATCCCCAGAAGCAGTGGAATCTCCTTTGAAGAGCTTGAACTTCCTTATCCCCACCTTCATCACTGAAGAAGGTAATGCCCTGATTCATACTACCGGAGCCAAGAGCTCAGTCACCATTGAAGAAGTCATTCCATGGTCTATTCTTCTTCTTCCAGTTCCTTCTACTGCTGCTCATCCTACTGCTGCAAATGATATTGTTGGTAAGATTGAACAGATGCTACTTGAACAAAGAAACTATTTTGATGAATCTCTCAAGGTTGTTCAAAAAAAGTCACTGCTCTTGAGAAAGAGATGAGCAGAGGATTTACTGAGATTCGGCATAATACAGCTGAATTGAGATGGCTATTCTAGATAGGTGGCAATGCTCTAGACCACATAATCACTAGTGTTGGTCATGTCATGGATCAAGTTATTACTGTTGCCAACAACTAGATTCAGTTGGAAAAGAATGCTAAAGCTCACACTTTCAAAGTCTGCAAAGAAGTAGGCACTTTCAAAAAAGATGCTATAAATACTTTGACTGTAGAAGTCAGAAAGGGGGAGAATTTAGTTGAGGAATATTTAGAGAAATCAGATGCCAACAAGCAAACACTCTGGGAAGCAAAGATGAAAGAAATTCATGATGATGTGTTGGGTCAGATTCAAAGGGTAAAGTTTCATACTTATGATACAACAGTGTGGATGCATAATCAGATACTCCCTGACTTTCCAATGGATCCAAATATGATTCCTCATAATTTGAATCCCCTAGCTCCATCTCCAGTTCCTCATGCTTCCTTCTCTCCAAGACCTGAAGGCTTTGAAGGCCTTCCTCCAAACTTTTATGCTCAGGTTTGGGAGGCTGATCTAGCAGACATATTTCTTCAAGCTCCTCCCGATATTCACATGACAAAGAAGAGAAGATATGGTGATGGAGCCTCTGCTAGTAGGTCTATTCAAGTACCAGATACAGAGAAAAGAAAAGCTCTAGAATTTGCAGAAATTTGGTCTCGTACTTCAAAGTCACTCATTCTTGAAACTCTCAAGCTAGTCATGGATTTTAATGAAAATAGACATGATCATTACAGCTCCCAAGAATAGGACTTATATGAGAAGTCTATGACAAAGAGAAGACTATATGACAGGTAACATGGAAGAAACAACTCTGCTGCTCCTCCAAAGCCTCCAAAGTACTATCTTAAGCCTTACAGTTATCAGAGAAAACAATAGGAAAAGAAAGATAAACAACAACAACCTCAGCAACCTCAAGCTTAAGCATGAAGAAGTTACAAGAGTGTGGTTAAGAATTGTGTAGAAATGACTTTTGGACAATCTTATTTATATAATTCTAATTTTGATCATTTACTCTTTGATTATATTTTGTGTGCTTATTACTTTGATTTTTATCTTGCATATCTAGTTCCTTATTTGTCTATATAATTCACCTTAGTGTAAAGGGTTCTGACTTCTGCAAATAGGGGGAGATTGTTGGGTATAGTATCCACAATAACCCAGATTTGGTGAAGTCACCCTTGAACTAAGATGAATTAAGTTGTCTTTAATGTGTTGTTTGAGTTATATGTTTGCATGACTAAATTGTCAAGTGTAAACCAATGTCAGTCTACAATGGGTCACCAAACACATGACCATATAATATAATCTCTCATTATGTGATCCATGGTGTTGACTCATGTGTAGCCTCTCTATTGGGATACACTTCATGTTTCAAGCACTGGGATTGATTGGAGAAAGAAGTGTTGCTGATTTTATTGAAGAAAGGAAATTCTCTTGAAGGAAAATTTTCTAAGTCTTTCACTCGAGTAGAAGTTTAAGCACTCGAGTAAAACATTTAGCAAATACTCGAGTAAATTTGTCTGTACTCGAGTAAGATAAATGGCTCTCGAGTAGTCTGAACATAGCTCGCGAGTGGCCAAGTTCATTACTCGAGTAGACTTTCTCTTATTCTCGAGTTAATAGATTTTTGTCTCAGAAAATATTCTAAGTCCTTTACTCAAGTAGTCATGTTAACCACTCGAGTAGATAAGTCTTTTGTCTCGAGTTACAGAAGAAAGATTCTCGTGTTGTTTTACCCCACTCGAGTAGTTCAGTTCATGTACTCGAGTAGTCTTTCTACTACTCGAGTAGTCCGGCTCTATTACTCGAATGCCCAGATTTTTATCTCTCAGAATTTTTCTAAGTCCTATACTCGAGTAGCAGAATTCCTTTACTTGAGTAGTTAATCTACTTCTCGAGTAGTCCAGTTTCAGTACTCGAGTTACCAGGATTCATCTCCCAAAAAAATTCGCCAAGTCTTTGACTCGAGTAATCCTTCTACCTCTCGAGCAGTTTATTTCTACCTCTCGAGTAGTTCATCTCCACGACTCGTGTTTATACTTCTAGCACTCGAGTGTTTCTTATCTCACTCGAGTGATTACGAATTTTTTTCTGAATTTCCTCAAGGACATCTTCTCGAGTAGTCTTCTTCTATCCTCTCGAGTAATCATATTAGTACTCGAGTAGTTTATATTTCACTCGAGTATTTCAGAAATCTTTTCCAGAATTCTGCTAAGTCCATAACCGACGGGATTTTCAAATGTCCTGACGTGATTGGTCCACGTGTACATCTTTAATGCTAATTATGACCGTTAGGGAGATCTTATATAAAGTCTTGCCAAATTCGACTAACCTTAACAACAAGCTGTCAAGATTTATTCTAAGAATATAAATCCAATTTTCTCTGTCTAAAAACGGAAGCCGTCGCCCTCTTCATCGTGCAGATCGGCTAGGGTTTTTGACCAAGAAGATTCAGATCAAGGTTGACTTACAGATTGAGATTGTTCTTCAACTCCTATCATCTCTCAGATCGTGTGAGTCAAAGAAATTCCAGATCCAGATCTTGTCGAACCTCTTCTTCAACATTTTCTGATAAAGCCGTAAAGATCAAAGAAGAAGACCTTGGCCGTGATTTTCCAGATCTGAGAAAATTACTGTTTGTATTTCATTTTCTCCATTTATTTTTTTAGGAGATTCTTCTCCGAGTGTAGGATCTTTTGTCTCCGAGTTGTAGGAAGTTTTTATCTTCCGAGTGTAGATCCGTGTTGTGGATCGAGATTGTAGGAACTTTGTTCTGAGGCGTAGGATTGGTTTTCAATCCGAGATAGTGGAGTGGCCGAGTCTAGTACTTTGTTAGATTGGTGAGTGGAAAGTGGATGTACCTAAGGTTGGGGAACCACTATAAATGTTTGTGTCCTTTGTGATTGCTTGGTAGATTTCTGTGTGCATAGATCTCTAAATTTTTATTCCGCAAAAAGACGCACAACTCACCTATTCACCCCCCCCCCCTCTAGGTGACTTAGGTAGACAACTGAATAAATTTCAGTTTGAAATCATGGAATTTAAATTTTCTCTTGAACAAATTTCTGTTTATATGAACTTCTAATTCTGTTGATCTGATTTTTACATATTTCTGCATTTCTCCCAATTATCATGCTATTAGTTTCTTTACTTATTTTTCTCTTGATGTAATTTACCTTAGTGTATAGGGTTCTGACTTCTACATATAGGGGAAGATTGTTGGGTATTGCATCCATAATAGCCCAGATTTCTATGTAGTCAGCCTTAAACTAAGATGAATTAAGTTTGTATTTGATGCTATTTTAGTTAAGTGTTTGCAAGACTTAATTGTTAAGTGTAGAACAATGTCAGTCTACAATGAGTCTCCAAACACAAGACCATATAATGTAATCCCTCATTGCGTGATCCATGGTATTGACTCATGTGTAGCCTCTCTATTCGGACACAGTTCTTTTCAAGCACTAAGGGAAAGAGAAAAGATGGATGCTGATTTTAATGAAGAATTAAGTTTTCAGTTTTTCAGATTTGTCTAAGTATTTTTCTCGAGTACTATATTTGTACTCGAGAGGGATTAGGATATTTCTCGAGTTAGACTTGTCTTAATTTCGAGTGGCAGAAGTTGTTCTCGAGAAAGCTTAATGCTGTTCTCGAGAAGGGCTTATGTACACGAGTACTATATGATATTTATTCTCGGTTGTTTATTTTCCAAACAATTATTTTTCTAAGTCTTTTTCTCGAGAAAACCAAATTTATTCTCGAGAAGATTATGGTTTGTTCTCGAGATGCAGAAGTTATTTATCGAGACCTAGAGTATTTTTCTCGAGAGCCAAACATTTGTTCTCGAGATGATTATCTGTTCTCAAGTACCAGAATGATTCTTCTCGAGAACAAAAGTATATTTTTCTCGAGTACATCTTTCCATCTCGACACTGCAGATTTCCACATCCACATATTTTTCTAAGTATTTTTCTCGAGATTTTCATTGTTCTTCTCGAGAACCAGTAAGATTTTTTCTCGAGTACAATCCTCCTCGAGAACACCCGTACTATTTTTCTGAAAATCTTCTAAGTCCAGACAGACGTGAATTTCAAATGTCATTAGCGCGTGATTGGTCCATGTGGCTATCATTAATTGTGATTATGACCATTAGGAAAGTCCTATAAAAGGTCTTGTCATTTTCGACCAACCCTAAGAAGAATAACAAGAAGCCACAAGAAGGAACAATAAGAATTCTGAATCCCTAATTTACTTTCCATAATCGGAAGCGTCGCCGCTCATCGCCTTCATCTCCAAAAGCGTTTTCGATCTAGATCGATTCAGAGAAGTTGATTCAGAGATCAAGTCATTCTACAATCTACATATCCAATACTTGATCTTACTGAGTCCAAAGAATTTCAGATCCAGAGATCTTGCCGATTCTTCTTCAACCATTTCTGATAAAGCCGCAATGTTTAAGGAAGAAGAACAGGCAAAGGTTTTCAATATCTGAGATCAAATCACTGTTTGTATTTGTTTATTTCAATCTATTATTGTCGGAGATCTTTCTCCGAGTCGTAGAAGCTTTGTTCTCTGAGTTCTTGTAGGAAGTTTTATCTTCCGAGTGTAGATCCAGTTTTTGGGATCGAGTTGTAAGAACGTTGTTCCGAGATGTAGGATTGTTTTCAATCCGAGATTAGTGGAGTAGCCGAGTCTAGTGTATTACTAGATCGGTGAGTGGAAAGTGGATGTACCCAAGGTTGGGGAACCCTATAATTCTTGGTGTCGTCTGTGAATACTTGGTTAATTTTATGTGCATCGCTCGTTAATTTTTTATTCCGCAAAAGACGCACAACTCACCTATTCTCCCCATATAGGTGATTTAGGTAAGATAACTTAAACATTTTCAATCATCAATTTGGAGGAGGAATGGCTAGAGGAGAAAGAAGAAATTCGGCGTAGAATTCTTGTATCGTTTGATTTTAATCAACATGTCTTTTAAGATCTTTTAATTAAGTGTTGTTTTCCTCAAGCATGGACTAACTTTCCTTACTCTTGTATGATGAGAGTACTATATATGTTGTGATGATGATTTCTTTTAAAAACTTATGAATGTTTATTGATTTATCTTTGTTAGTTTATGATTCTTAATGAAATTTTGGTTCTTCATCAAGTATTGAGCTTCAAGATTCGAGAGAGAGACGTTAGTATCTTGATAAAGATTTTCTTCCTATGTTGCGAGATTCGAGAGAGAAGTGACGTAGGTTTTCTTAAACCAAGTTTCTGTATTTTACTGCGTTTCAAGATTCGAGAGAGGAGAGACGTAAGTGCATCATAAATTTAACATAGCAAGCGAAGGGAGAACGAAATGTCACATTCAAGCTAACAACATTGATTTTTATTATTAATAATATTATTCATTTCACCTTAGTCAGAGATGACAAGGGAAAGGAAGCATATAATGATGTTCGATATCGAGAGATACGGACTTCCGCTTTAAATCGTTGCAAAATAAATCAATCAAATATTTCATAAGACATTATTCTAAATCATTCATCACAATAAACATAGGAAATCAGAATACAAGACTATTTCTCCATTTTGATTAAAAGTTATTTTCGTAGAATAGTATCATTTTATTTAGTAGTATTTTTAAATCAATTCAACAAAATCCCCAATTAATTAAATCTACTTGGATTTAGAGAAGAGGTTGAGTTAGTATTTGCAAACGTTATATTAGTCACTTCTTTGTGGGAATGATCTCTACTCTCATTTTATTACTTGATTCAACACGTGCACTTGTGTAATTTATATATACCTATTTCGAGCATATTAATGTGTACCCTTGATTTTGTCAAGAGGTGGGAAGATCACCTTTTCAAGGTGGAGTTTGCCTACAATAATAGGTTCCAGGCGAGTATCAAGATGGCGTCATACGAGGCTTTGTATGGAAGGCGGTGTCGAACACCTATATTATGGATAGAGGCAGGAGACACCAAACTTTTGGGAAAAGAGGTGGTGACCGATGCTTGTGAGTTGGTGCAAACAATTCAGAAGAGCATGAATGTTGCTCAAGATCGTTGATGAAGAAAGTCGTCCAGTCGGCATAGAGGATTCAGAAGTTCGACAATTGCAGAATAAAGAGGTTAAGCTCGTAAAAGTGCACTGGGATAACTGCGGGCAAGACGAATTCTCCTGGGAGCGTGACCAAGCGAAGCAGGAAGTCTTTCTGGATCTTTTTGCATCATGTATGCTTTGTTGTTTGAATGCATGCTAAATTTTGAGGACAAAATTCTTTTAAGGAGGGAGGAGTTGTAACATCTTAGTTTTCTGGACTTTAGGCTTTGGGAGTTACCGAGCGACGGTAGGTCGCTATCGCCGGTGGTAGCCTTCTTGCGTCGAGTTGAAGGCGTTGAGTGGAAGGCATCGAGTGGAAGGCGTCGAGTGTTAAGTGTCAAGTGGCAGCGTCGAGTGGTAGCGCACGTCGTTAGATAATTATCGCTCGACGGTAGCCCAATTCGTCCAGTCGAATGCATCGAGACAGAAGCATTGAGTGAGCTACCACGCAGCGATATTGCTACTGTCGGCGGTAGTGCTGCATTATTTATGAACGATGGCTTGGGAAGTTATCGTTGTGCAGTAGGTAGCTACCGCCCGGCGGTAGCATTCTGGAGCAGTTTCGTAACGACTGAGTTTAGGCTATCAGATCCTTCTTGAGACATAATCCTATGGCCAAGGACACTCCGTCCAAGAGGCTTAAGTAAGGCTGAAGGGTTGTCTTTCCCTCATTCTATTCTTTTGAGTGGAGTTAGGGTTTGAGGGAGAGGGTTTTGGAGGAGGAAGAAGAAGGACTTTCTCCGCCATTGGCGAAGCTCTGAACCTCCGTTTGTCGAACCGAGGCCAGATCTGTGGAGAAGACTTGAAGGCACACACTTTCATTCATGCAAAGCAAGATCTCCATGGCTAGGAAGAGGAGTCGTAAGGTAACGACACTTCTGATCTCGGTTTTTAGGATGCGTGCATGACATCCATTTTATTCTCGCTTACTTTCAAGCATTTAGGCTCTGGATCTCTCAAATGAGAGGGATTTGGGCTGTCATGGTTCAAGAGGAGCAACCGGGTCGATTTTGTCCGTCCCTGACATAATTTTGTCTTAGAAATCTGCTCCGCTAGTGGATTAGTCATTGTGGGTAAAGCCGTAGTCGCGACCATTAGTCTGACTCGGTGATGTTGCATAACGAGCCTTAAGGATTTTCTTAGAAATTTGTTTGTGGCAAGATGTCGTTTGTGATGTTTGTTTCCCTTATTTCGTGCGAGAACGAATGGTGGATTAGGTGGGAAAGGCTGTGATAGTGGATAACTTCTAGTGTTTTTGAGTTTTCGATGTTTTGTGTTCTGAGTTTTCAGATGCGTTGTTAAGATTGTGTAGAAATGACTTTGCTGCTCCAAACCCTAAACTCTGCTGTTCCTCCAAAGCCTCCAAAGTACTATCCTAAGCCTTACAGTTATCAGAGAAAACAACATGAAAAGAAAGATAAACAACAACAACCTCAACAACCTGAAGCTTAAGCATGAAGAAGTTACAAGAGTGTGGTTAAGAATTGTGTAGAAATGACTTTTGGACAATCTTATTTATATAATTCTTAATTTTGATCATTTACACTTTGCTTATATTCTGTGTGCTTATTACTTTGATTTTTATCTTGCATATCTAGTTCCTTATTTATCTATATAATTCACCTTAGTGTAGAGGGTTCTGACTTCTATAAATAGGGGAGATTGTTGGGTATTGTATCCACAATAACCCAGATTTGGTGAAGTCACCATTGAATTAAAATAAATTAAGTTGTCTTTGATGTGTTGTTTGAGTTATGTGTTTGCATGACTAAATTGTCAAGTGTAGACCAATGTCAGTCTACAATGGGTCACCAAACATAGGACTATATAATGTAATCTCTCATTATGTGATCCATGGTGTTGACTCATGTGTAGCCTCTCTATTGGGATACACTTCATGTTTCAAGACAAGGATTGATTGGAGAAAGAAGTGTTGGTTATTTTATTGAAGAAAGGAAAATTCTCTAGAAGGAAAATTTTCTAAGTCTTTCACTCGAGTAGAAGTTTAAGCACTCGAGTAAAACATTTAGCAAATACTCGAGTAAATTTGTCTGTACTTGAGTAAGAGAAATGGCTCTCGAGTAGTGTGAATGTAAGAACCGAACAAAAACAACCGAAATGGTTTTAACTGAAACTTTATTATCCGAAAAAGGTATCTATTACAAAGGTATGGCCTCCCTTATATAGAATGAAGAAGAGAAGAGAGAATACAAATAAGAGATGTGAGACTAAAAAATTACATGACACAAGCGGACTATACAGACACAAACCGCACAAGACGCGCGGTTAGGCAGAAGGGCTAACCGCTCGGCTACTACTAGAGAGAGAGAGATCTCCATGGGAGACCGCTAGACTGCCCTGTCTCCAAGTCGCCAGAGACAACCCGCTAGACCGCTTGGATCTCAGGCAGCAACACACAACAACCAAACCGCTGAAGGATAACCGCCAAACCGTACAGTCATCAACCCGCCAAGCCAGACCGCCAGACCGCCCGGTGACTAACTTCAACACTCCCCCTCAAGCTGGAGTATATATATCGATCATGCCCAGCTTGTAACAAATATGAAGAAAAGAGGTAGATACTTGCTTGGTGAAGATGTCAGCCAGCTCTTTATCAGAAGTGACGAAGGGAGTGCAAATTTGTTCTTTCAAAATCTCTTCACGAATGAAATGACAGTCGACCTCAATGTGCTTGGTTCTTTCATGAAAGACTGGATTTTTGGAGATGTATATGACAGCCTTGTTGTCACAAAACATAGGTAGAGGATGGTGGTAGACCTCTCCTAAATCCAGCATGAGAGCCCGTAGCCATTTTAACTCACAAGTGGTCGATGTCATACTCTGATACTCTGCTTCAGCACTGGACCTGGAAACAACAGACTGCTTCTTGCTCTTCCAGCTTACCAGATTTCCCCCAACAAAGGTGCAGAAACCGGAGGTAGATTTGCGATCCCCTTTGTCATCAGCGTAACTCGCATCTGAGTATGCTTCAACCCTCAGGTGACCATTCTTCTGAAAGAGTAATCCTTTCCCAGGCGCTGCTTTGACATACTCCAAGATCCTCAAGGCGGACTGTAGATGGCACTCCTTAGGAGCTTGCATAAATTGACTCACCTTCCCCACAACATAGGAAATGTCGGGCCTGGTCACTGTGAGATATATGAGCTTACCAACTAGACGCCTGTACCGCGTAGTATCTGAAAGAAGGGGTGAATCATCCGTCCAGGTTTTGTCTTCTCCAATAGCCATGGGGCATCGGGCAGGTTTGGCTCCAGTCAATCCTACTTCTTTTAAAAGATCTAGAGCATTTTACGCTGGGAGAGGACTAAGGAGTTGGGCTTCCGAGAGATTTCAATCCCCAAAAAGTACTTCGGAGAGCCCATATCTTTGGTGACCAGGTGTTGACGAAGATGCCGCTTTGTCAAGGCTACCCCTTCCTGATCATCGCCAGTGAGAAGAATATCATCGACATACACAGCAAGAACCACCAGGCCCGAGGAGGTTTTGTGAATAAATAGCGAGTGATCGGCAGAGCTGCGCATAAAACCAACGGCCGCCACGATGCCGCTGAACTTGTCAAACCAAGCTCGAGGGCTCTGCTTGAGGCCATAGATTACCTTCTTCAACCGGCATACTCGGGTCTCCCCCTGAGCAACATACACAGGAGGTTGCTCCATATAGACGGCCTCCTGAAGATTACCATAAAGGAAGGCATTCTTGACATCCAGCTGTGAAATCGGCCACTCTCGATTGACCGCCACAGAGAGAAGGACTCGCATGGTGCTGAGACGAGCCACCGGAGAGAAAGTGTCAAAGTAATAACCTCCATATGTCTGAGTAAAGCCCTTAGCAACAAGGCGAGCTTTATAACGGTCCACCGTGCCGTCGGGCCAAATTTGACCACAAAGACCCAGCGACAGCCAACAACATCAGTACCGAAGGGAGGAGGAACAAGAGTCCAGGTACCCCGCTCCGTGAGGGTCGTCATTTCCTCATCTATGGCCAGCTTCCAGTGGGGAATATCAAGGGTCTCCTGATAGGAACGAGGCGTGGCAGTGACAGAGATAGTCAGCACAAAGGCCCTGCGAGAAGGGGTAAGACGATCATATGAAACAACACCAGCAAGGGGGTGTAGGGTACATGTCCGCACCCCTTTGCGAAGAGCCACAGGGAGATCCAGGTCAGTGGCCCCCTCGGTATCTGGAGCGTCTGTGGCAGATAGAGCTGGCTCGGGAGAAGAGAGCGACGGCGGCGGAGAGGATGGAGACGGTGATGGAGAGGTGGGAGAGAGAGGTGGAGCGAGAGGAGGGGACGGAGATGGCGGAGGGGTGGAGATCTCGGTAGGAGACGAGGGAACGAAGGGAATAGCAGGAGAATCAGAAGCTGGGGGAAGAGGAGAGGAAGCGGGGAAGAGAGGAGGATTCAGCCAAGAAGTAGGAGACATTCTCGAAGAAGGTAACGTCAGCAGAGACGAACTGCTGACGAAGAACAGGGTTAAAGCAACAGTAGCCTTTCTGAGTGGTGGAGTACCCCAGAAAGACATATTTGGTGGAGCGAGGGATAGCTTGTCACGGGTGCAGATGGGGCATGCACAAATGCAGTGCATCCAAAGATTCAGAGAGGGAGAGGAAAGGCTCCTTGCCCGGATACATAATGGAGAATGGTGTTTTCCCGTGGAGAACGGTGGATGGAATGCGATTGATGAGGTAGCAGGCAAGGAGAACAGCATAGCCCCAATAAGAGCGAGGGACATGCATCTGGGTCATCAATGTGCGGGCCACATCGAGGAGGTGACGGTTTTTGCGTTCCGCCACCCCATTTTATTGGGAGGTGTAAACACAGCTAGTCTGATGAATAATGTCATGTTGCACACAAAAAGATGTAAAAGCATGACTCAGATACTCTTTAGCATTGTCGGAGCGAAAGGTTTTAATACAAACATTAAACTGAGTTTTAATTAACTGATAAAAATAGATCCATACATATAAAAGTTCAGAGCGATCTCGTAGGAGATACACCCAAGTACATCGAGAAAAATCATCTATAAAAGTTACAAAATAAGAACTACCCCGGCCAATGGTGAGGGTAGGAGCAGGTCCCCAGACATCGGAGTGGACAAGATCAAAAGGATGATTAGAGCCCCGACCTTGCTTCGGGGGGGAGGAGGAACGGTGATGCTTGTCTAGTTGACAGGCATCGCATTGGAGAGGAGTACTGGAGGGAGGGAGGTGGGACAGAAGCTGATGTAGAAGTCGTGGTGGAGGATGACCGAGGCAGAGATGCCACTGGAGAAGATCCGTACAAGAAGAGGAGAAGGCGGACAAGGCGGAAACGTTGTCGAGGAAGTAGAGGTCGCCGCTCTCAGTCCAGTAGCAATCGTCCGGTGGGAGCTCGGATCCTGAAAAGAACAAGAGGTCGGAGTAAATGTCACAGAACACTGAAGCTGCTTGCATAAAAAGGTAACAGACAATAGATTGCACGGAAACTTGGGCACATATAGAGTGTCCGCTAGTCGTAGTGACGGAGTGACATGAACCACTCCCGTCCCATGAACTGGGGAGGGAAAACCGTCCGCAACGAGGACCGGGGGCAACCGATCATGTTGTTCGAGTAAAGAGAAGCACTGAGGATTGCCCGTCATGTGATTAGTTGCACTAGAGTCTATGAGCCATTTACCTTGAGTCACCATGTGGGCACTACCTGAGGATGTGACAACAGAGGCAGATGGCTTGGAAGAGTCACCGGAGGGGCGAAGATGGGGATGCTTCGTCCAGCAGTGTTCGGAAGTATGTCCGGTGCGGCCACAGTGAGAGCAAAGGTAGCGGGAAGAAGCACGGCCGCCGGACTAGTGACTGCGGCTACCAGAGCCACTCCGCTGAGTGTGATGAGAATAGTTGTCTGGTGGAGGAGGAGCGGGCAGAAGTGGGCGCTGAAGGAGAGAGGTGACAGCAGCGATGCGGGCAGCGGTGGCATCTAAGGTAGGAGATTCTGCCTCACCAGAATTTGTTGGCGGATCATGTCATAAGTATCAGGAAGCCAGAGCAGATAACACACAACCAGAAGCTCCTGGAAGTGCTTGTGTTGTTGAGGCAAATCCACAGAAAAGGGGCGATTCTGAAGAATCTCAGCCCCAAGAGCCTGAACCTGTTGGTAGGCAGCAGCAGGAGACAAGGTAGGACGGGCAAAGAGGTCCGCATACAATGTATAGATGCGGGACGTCTGAGCCCCCTTGGAGTACAGAGCGGCAAGATGAAGCCAAGCGGCCTTGACCGTCTCATCATGACGGATGACGGGAAGGCACTCATCGAAAAGACTGTTAGCGAACCAAGTACGCACAAGCGCATCACTCACATCCCTGTCATCAAATAGAGGTGAAGTGATAGGAGGTGGGTCATCAACGAGGTGGTGGCATTTGCATTGCGAGCGGAGTAGAAAGGTGAAAGAGACGCGCCAATCCGGGTAGTTGGAGCCGACAAGCTTGGAAACGTTGCCAAGGTTCCCGAAAGGAGTAGGTGGAAGAGGCAGAGCCGGATTGGTGACAGGCGTGGTGGCAGTAGAAGCATCAGAAAGAGCCATAGGAGCAGGAAAAGGGAAGCCGGTCAGTTAGGAAACAACCTGCACGGATAGGAAGAAGAAAAGCTGCAGCAGTCACGAGGGTAGAAACCAGCGGCCAGAAAAGCCACGACCAAGCCGCAGACCCAATCAGAGGGGAAGAAGTTGAACGGCTAGAGGACAGGCCGCTCGAACAGGAGTAGCGACAAAACAGGTCGCGGCGACAGGAGGCGGTGACTTAGAACAGGAAACAAAAAAGTCGCGCACACAGAGGGCAACGACAATGAGAGGAAGAGGCCGCGCGGACAGGGTGCAAACGGCGAGACAAGCCGCGCGGACAGGAAAGGCACAGAATCAGGAGGAGTAGATCGAGTGCTCTGATACCATGTAAGAATCGAACAAAAACAACCGAAATGGTTTTAACTAAAACTTTATTATCCGAAAAAGGTATCTATTACAAAGGTATGGCCTCCCTTATATAGAATGGAGGAGAGAAGAGAGAATACAAATAAGAGATGTGGGACTAAAAAATTACATGACACACGCGGACTATACAGACACAAACCGCACAAGTCGCGCGGTTAGGCAGAAGGGCTAACCGCTCGGCTACTACCAGAGAGAGATCGCCATGGGAGACCGCTAGACCGCCCGGTCTCCAAGTCGCCAGAGACAACCCGCTAGACCACTTGGACCTCAGACAGCAACACACATCACCAAACCGCTGAAAGATAACCGCCAAACATGCGGTCATCAACCCGCCAAGCCAGACCGCCAGACCGCCCGGTCACTGACTTCAACACTGAACATAGCTCTTGAGTGGCCAAGTTCATTACTCGAGTAGACTTTCTCTTATTCTCGAGTTAATAGATTTTCATCTCAGAAAATATTCTAAGTCCTTTACTCGAGTAGTCATGTTAACCACTCGAGTACATAAGTCTTTTGTCTCGAGTTACAGAAGAAAGATTCTCGTGTTGTTTTACCCCACTCGAGTAGTTCAGTTCATGTACTCGAGCAGTCTTTCTACTACTCGAGTAGTCCGGCTCTAATACTCGAATGACCAGATTTTTATCTCTCAGAATTTTTCTAAGTACTATACTCGAGTAGCAGAATTCCTTTACTCGAGTAGTTAATCTACTTCTCGAGTAGTCCAGTTTCAGTACTCGAGTTACCAGGATTCATCTCCCAAAAAAATTCGCCAAGTCTTTGACTCGAGTAATCCTTCTACCTCTCGAGTAGTTTATTTCTACCTCTCGAGTAGTTCATCTCCACGACTCGTGTTATACTTCTAGCACTCGAGTGTTTCTTATCTCACTCGAGTGATTATGAATTTTTTTCTACATTTCCTCAAGGACATCTTCTCGAGTAGTCTGCTTCTATCCTCTCGAGTAATCATATTAGTACTCGAGTAGTTTATATTTCACTCGAGTATTTCAGAAATCTTTTCCAGAATTCTGCTAAGTCCATAACCGACGGGATTTTCAAATGTTGTGATGTGATTGGTCCACGTGTACGTCATTAATTCTAATTATGACCGTTAGGGAGATCTTATATAAGGTCTTGCCAAATTCGTCTAACCCTAACAACAAGTTGTCAAGATTTATTCTAAGAAATCTGAATCCAATTTTCTCTGTCTAAAAACGAAGTCGTCGCCCTCTTCATCGTGCAGATCGGCTAGGGTTTTTGACCAAGAAGATTCAGATCAAGGTTGACTTACAGATTGATATTGTTCTTCAACTCCTTATCATCTCTCAGATCGTGTGAGTCAAAGAAATTCCAGATCCAGATCTTGTCGAGCCTCTTCTTCAACATTTTCTGATAAAGCCGTAAAGATCAAAGAAGAAGACCTTGGCCGAGATTTTCCAGATCTGAGAAAATTACTGTTTGTATTTCATTTTCTCAATTTATTTTTGTAGGAGATTCTTCTCCGAGTGTAGGATCTTTTGTCTCCGAGTTGTAGAAAGTTTTTATCTTCCGAGTGTAGATCCGTGTTGTGGATCGAGATTGCAGGAACTTTGTTCTGAGGCGTAGGATTGGTTTTCAATCCGAGATAGTGGAGTGGCCGAGTCTAGTACTTTGCTAGATTGCTGAGTGGAAAGTGGATGTACCCAAGGTTGGGGAACCATTATAAATGTTTGTGTCCTTTGTGATTGCTTGGTAGATTTTTGTGTGCATAGATCTCTAAATTTTTATTCCGCAAAAAGACGCACAACTCACCTATTTACCCCCTCTAGGTGACTTAGGTAGACAACTGAATAACTTTCAGTTTGAAATCATTGAATTTAAATTTTCTCATGGACAAATTTCTGTTTATATGAACTTCTAAGTCTGTTGATCTGATTTTTTACATATTACTGCATTTCTCCCAATTATCATGCTATTAGTTTCTTTACTTATTTTTGTCTTGATGTAATTCATCTTAGTGTATAGGGTTCTGACTTCTACATATAAGGAGAGATTGTTGGGTATTGCATCCACAATAGCCCAGATTTGTATGTAGTCAGCCTTAAACTAAGATGAATTAAGTTTGTATTTGATGCTATTTTTAGTTAAGTGTTTGCAAGACTTAATTATTAAGTGTAGACCAATGTCAGTCTACAATGAGTCTCCAAATACAGGACCATACAATGTAATCCCTCATTGTGTGATCCATGGTGTTGACTCATGTGTAGCATCTCTATTTGGACACACTTCCTTTTCAAGCACTAAGGAAAGAGAAAAGATGGATGTTGATTTTAATGAAGAATTAAGTTTTCAGTTTTTCAGATTTGTCTAAGTATTTTTCTCGAGTACTATATTTGTACTCGAGAGGGATTAAGATATTTCTCGAGTTAGACTTGTCTTAATTTCGAGTTGCAGAAGTTGATCTCGAGAAAGCTTAATGTTGTTCTCGAGAAGGGCTTATGTACACGAGTACTATATGGCATTTATTTTTGGGTTGTTTATTTTCCAGACAATTATTTTTCTAAGTATTTTTCTCGTGAAAACCAAATTTATTCTCGAGAAGATTATGGTTTGTTCTCGAGATGCAGAAGTTATTTCTCGAGATCTAGAGTATTTTTCTCGAGAGCCAAACATTTGTTCTCGAGATGATTATCTATTCTCAAGTACCAGAATGATTCTTCTCAAGAACAAAAGTATATTTTTCTCGAGTACTTCTTTCCATCTCGACACTGCAGATTTCCACATCCACATATTGTTCTAAGTGTTTTTTCTCGAGATTCTCATTGTTCTTCTCGAGAACCAGTAAGATTTTTCTCGAGTACAATCCTCCTCGAGAACACCCGTACTGTTTTTTCTGAAAATCTTCTAAGTCCAGACAGACGTGAATTTCAATGTCATTAGCAAGTGATTGGTCCACGTGGTTGTCATTAATTGTGATTATGACCGTTAGGAAAGTCCTATAAAAGGTCTTGTCATTTTTGACCAACCCTAAGAAGAATAACAAGCAGCCACAAGAAGGAACAATAAGAATTCTGAATCCCTAATTAACTTTCCATAATCGGAAGCGTCGCCGCTCATCGCCTTCATCGCCAAAAGCGTTTTCGATCCAGATCGATTCAGAGAAGTGATTCAGAGATCAAGTCATTCTACAATCTACATATCCAATACTTAATCTTGCTGAGTCCAGAGAATTTCAGATCCAGAGATCTTGCCGATTCTTATTCAACCATTTCTGATAAAGCCGCAATGTTTAAGGAAGAAGAACAGACAAAAGTTTTCAATATCTGAGATCAAATCACTGTTTGTATTTGTTTATTTCAATCTATTATTGTAGGAGATCTTTCTCCGAGTCGTAGAAGCTTTGTTCTCCGAGTTCTTGTAGGAAGTTTTATCTTCCGAGTGTAGATCTAGTTTTTGGGATCGAGTTGTAGGAACGTTGTTCCGAGATGTAGGATTGTTTTCAATCTGAGATTAGTGGAGTAGCCGAGTCTAGTGCATTGCTAGATCGGTGAGTGGAAAGTGGATGTACCCAAGGTTGGGGAACCACTATAATTCTTGGTGTCGTCTGTGAATACTTGGTTAATTTTATGTGCATCGCTCGTTAATTTTTTATTCCGCAAAAAGACGCACAACTCACCTATTCTCCCCATCTAGGTGATTTAGGTAAGACAACTTAAACATTTTCAATCATCAATTTGGAGGAGGAACGGCTAGAGGAGAAAGAAGAAATTCGGCGTAGAATTCTTGTATCGTTTGATTTTAATCAACATGTCTTGTAAGATCTTTTTAATTACGTGTTGTTTTTCCTCAAGCATGAACTAACTTTCCTTACTCTTGTATGATGAGAGTACTATATATGTTGTGATGATTGATTTCTTTTAAAAACTTATGAATGTTTATTGATTTATCTTTGTTAGTTTATGATTCTTAATGAAATTTTTGTTCTTCATCAAGTATTGAGCTTCAAGATTCGAGAAAGGTACGTTAGTATCTTGATAAAGATTTTTTCCTACGTTGCAAGATTCGAGAGAGAAGTGACGTAGGTTTTCTTAAACCAAGTTTCTGTATTTTACTGCGTTTCAAGATTCGAGAGAGGAGAGGCGTAAGTGCATCATAAATTTAACATAGCAAGGGAAGGGAGAACGAAATGTCACTTTCAGCTAACAACATTGATTTTTATTATTAATAATATTATTCATTTCACCTTAGTCAGTGATGACAAGGGAAAGGAAGCATATAATGATGTTCGATATCGAGAGATACGGACTTCCGCTTTAAAATCGTTGCAAAATAAATCAATCAAATATTTTCATAAGACATTATTCTAAATCATTCATCACAATAAACATAGGAAATCAGAATACAAGACTATTTCTTTATATTGATTAAAAGTTATTTTCGTAGAATAGTATCATTTTATTTTAGTAGTATTTTTTAAATCAATTCAACAAAATCTCCAATTAATTAAATCTACTTGGATTTAGAGAAGATGTTGAGTTAGTATTTGCAAACGTTATATTATTCACTTCCTTGTGGGAACGATCTCTACTCTCATTTTATTACTTGATTCGACATATGCACTTACGTAATTTACATATACCTATTTTGAGCATATCAATGTGTACCCTTGATTTTGGCAAGAGGTGGGAAGATCACCTTTTCAAGGTGGAGTTTGCCTATAATAATAGTTTCCAGGCGAGTATCAAGATGACGCCATGCGAGACTTTGTATGGAAGGCGGTGTCGAACACCTATATTATGGATAGAGGCAGGAGACACCAAACTTTTGGGAAAAGAGGTGGTGACCGATGCTTGTGAGTTGGTGCAAACAATTCAGAAGTGCATGAATGTTGCTCAAGATCGTTGAGGAAGAAAGTCTGTCCAGTCGGCATAGAGGATTCAGAAGTTCGACAATTGCAGAATAAAGAGGTTAAGCTCATAAAAGTGCACAGGGATAACTGCGGGCAAGACGAATTCTCCTAGGAGCGTGACCAAGCGAAGTAGGAAGTCTTTCTGGATCTTTTTGCATCATGTATGCTTTATTGTTTGAATACATGCTAAATTTTGAGTACAAAATTCTTTTAAGGAGGGAGGAGTTGTAACACCCTAGTTTTCTGGACTTTATGCTCTGGGAGTTACCGAGCGACGGTAGGTCGTTATTGCCTCGTGGTAGCCTTCTTGCCTTGAGTTGAAGGCATTGAGTGGAAGACATCGAGTGGAAGGCGTCGAGTGTTAAGCGTCAAGTGGCAGTGTCGAGTGGTAGCGCACGTCGTTAGCTAATTATCGCTCGACGGTAGCCCAATTCGTCCAGTCGAATGCGTCGAGACAGAAGCGTTGAGTGAGCTACCGCGCAGCGATATTGCTACTGTCGGCGGTAGTGCTGCATTATTTATGAACGATGGCTTGGGAAGTTATCGCTGCGCAGTAGGTAGCTACCGCCCGACGGTAGCATTCGGGAGCAGTTTCGTAACGGCTGAGTTTAGGCCGTCGGATCCTTCTTGAGACATAATCCTATGGCCCAGGACACTCCGTCCAAGAGGCTTAAGTAAGGCTGAAGGGTTGTCTTCCCCTCATTCTCTTCTTTTGAGTGGGAGTTAGGGTTTGAGGGAGAGGGTTTTGGAGGAGGAAGAAGAAGGACTTTCTCCGCCATTAGCGAAGCTCTGAACCTCCGTTTGTCGAACCGAGGCCAGATCTGTGGAGAGGACTTGAAGGCGCACACTTTCATTCATGCAAAGCAAGATCTCCATGGCTAGGAAGAGGAGTCGTAAGGTAACGACACTTCTGATCTTGGTCTTTAGGATGCGTGCATGACATCCGTTTTATTCTCGCTTACTTTCAAGCATTTAGGCTCTGGATCTCTCAAATGAGAGGGATTCGGGCTGTCATGGTTCAAGAGGAGCAACCGGGTCGATTTTGTCCGTCCCTGACATGATTTTGTATTAGAAATCCGCTCCGCTAGTGGATTAGTCATTGTGGGTAAAGCCGTAGTCGCGACCATTAGTCCGACTCGGTGATGTTGCATAACGAGCCTTAAGGATTTTCCTAGAAATTTGTTTGCGGCAAGATGTCGTTTGTGATGTTTGTTCCCCCTTATTTCGTGTGAGAACGAATGGTGGATTAGGGTGGGAAAGGCTGTGATAGTGGATAACTTCTAGTGTTTTTGAGTTTCCGATGTTTTGTGTTCTGAGTTTTGAGATGCGTTGTTCTTTTATATCACTTTATAATGCTAAAGCTCTGGCGTCTATATGTTATGGGGCCCCGACGGACTCATATTATATGATCATTACATGGGAGGTGTTACACGTTCACGACCATCAATCCGGTCGGCCACCGCCGCATGGCTGCATGTCCTCGCGGTCGCGTGTCTCCCTTGGCCGGCCCCATCGGCCCTCTTGGGGTGCACAGACGGCCACCCGGTCAGTCCTCCACCGACTGGCCCCCGCTGGCCGGGCACCGTCTCCAACCTTTGTCGTCGTCTGGTCCCTCAGTCGCCGCCTAACCTTTACCGTCCAACCACCTTGTTCATGTAACCATCACGTCTGATCATCCATGTAACCACCTATTATGCGGGGTGTGTATAATTGAATCCTAGTAATGAGCGTGTGTATAACCGATTACATTAATATATTCATAATTAAATATAAGATAACTGTGCGATGGTAGAAATTCGCATTATGGTTTGCGTGTAACAAATTATATGGTTATAGTGTGTGCATAATTATATCCATCATGGGTGTACGCATAGCCACAAAATTACACACAATGAGTGTGTGCATAATACATAAATTGATTACGATGTGCAGATAGTTGAACACTCTAACAACATATTTACGAAAATGCATTCCTCAAAACCTATAAAAGGGGCTTCATGCCTCCTTTCATTCCACCTAGTTTCCAACGCACGAGAGAGCTCTCGTTGAATCCTTTGAAGATCTCCCTGTACACTCGAAGAAATCCTCAAAGATTTCCCAGAGGCATTAGAAGATCCCTTAGGGACTGCACCGTACACATTGCACCGTGCACATAGCACTGGGCACGCCGCTCCATGCACATTGCACCTAGCACATTGCAACGAACACATCATTACAGACACCTCTGCTCACAATCAGAGAGAAGCTATAGACTTTTGAACATGTCGAGCACATTGCTCCAGCTTCAGAGCAACGACCGAAGACTCTAGAATGCAACAAACACATTGCTCCCCCACTCCAGCAGACCTGAAAGTACTTGATTTTTTGAGCAGTGGTCTGTCACCCTCGAAACTTCCTCTCCCTGTCTCCCAATGACTGTAACAAGAGGAGGCCTTTTACCCTCAAATTCTCTACAAACTCTTGTAACAGAAAAATAAAATAGTGGAATTTTAGCAGGCACAAACCTGTTTTCGTGGGTTTTTTTCCTTTCATGGATTTTCCACGTAACAAATAATCTTACCAGTCGTTAGTTCTTTCTTTGCCTATTTGAGTGCTTGAACACTCCCGAGATAGGACGGTTCGTTCTTCGACCAATTCAAGAGCACTTCGACTTGACATGCAACAAGACTGCTTTTAGATTGGTCTTCAACTAACAAAAAAATGATTGTTCCTGATTTATTTTAACCTATAAACACTAAAAATACATTGAAGTGAACCAAATACAAGCCTTATTGAATCTTAAAGCTATTCTAGATTCAACTGTAGAAGGAATGCTTTTACTATCACTAAATTGGAACTCATGTTTTACTATCAAAACATAGAAGAAATGCTTTTTGATGCACAACTATGCAAAATGGCATTCCTGCATTCCTGAAATGAATCTATATTCAAGAAGCTCTAAGATTAACTGGTAAAACCTACCAATAGAATGAGAAGACCTGCATTTCCTTTGGACTGCAAGATGACGGACTAGACAGAGGTAGTCCTTGACAGAAGGGAGGTAGATAACAAAAATGTCGTCCCTGCAATCCCCGAAATGAGAAATTAATGCGAGTCAAAATGGAAGCTTTCGTCGAAGGCGGAAGAAGGGCGAACAGACGAAAAGAAGTTCTTCTAGCTCTGGAAGAGGCCGTAGGCGTCGGTTATACAGTAGACGTCACACAATTTCTCGGGAGGTGTCACGAGTTTGGGCGGGGTGCGGATATAGGATTTCATGAATTAAACATATGAGGTTTTAAGTATTTTTAGGCTGATTTATGGTGTGCGAATAAGGGTATCGGAATGCCGAAAACACCACTCTTTTTTTGAGTAATAAATGTACAATCAAAATTATATTAAGAACATTAAGCATCAATAACTATATCATTAAACAATAAGCAATTAAACAACAAACTACTAAAGCTTCATATGGCGCAACTTATTTGCTCTGATGAATTTATTCAAAAACGTCATTATCATAAAATATATGTTTGGCAAGACAAAGGTTATGACCACTACCAAGAAAATAAACTAATTTTGAGCATAAAATTTATGAATTTTTTTAGATGAGGTTGGACTTTCACGAACGACGGCTCATGACCACCACATTCACGACCTCCGCCACCGTACCAAACGAAGCCTAAATAAATAGACAAAGCTCACACATTATGAGAATCTAACCCTTAATCTCCCTCTCATGAGGCCTCAACTTACCCAACTAGAACAAGACTTCGACTTTGTTTGGTGCTGCGTTTTGAGAGCAGTGGACCGTGAATTTTTCAACGCCGCACCAAACAAAATTTCAGGGAACATTGACATCAGCCACCGCTACATGAAAATAGGTGCAGCGTTGTCCTTTTTATTAATAATTATCATATAATAATAAAATAATTAAGTTATATAATAAGTTATATTATTTAATAATTTAATATGTTATATAATAAGTTATATAACTTTATATATTATTATAATAATTATAATTAAGTTAATAATTATTATATTAAGTTAATATTATAAGTTATATATTAATAATTAATTTATATGAAATTCATATAAATTATATATTTATAATGTTTTATTTATGTAATATTTATAAAATAATATATAATTAATAAATATAATATTATTTAAATAATATTTATAAAATATAATTATTAAACACCACTACAAACGTTGTTCTTGCAAACAGATTCACAGATTATGTCATCACTCTGCAAAACACCTGATTATTCCATCACTGCTTCCCACCACTGCTCCTCCAGTCACTACAGTCGTGCCAAACAGAGCCTTCATTTGGCGTGGCTTATTTGCTCAGGCGAGTTTGGTTGAAAACACCAATATTACAGAATATATGTTTGACAAGACAAAGGTTATAACCCCTACAAAGAAAATAAATGAATTTTGAGCATAAAATACATGAATTTTTTTAGGTGAGCTCGGGCGTTCACGAACGACGGTTCATGACCATCACATTCACTACCGCCATGACCGCATCAAATTAATGGGTTAGGCTCCGTTTGGCACGGTGGCGGCGGTCATAAACGCATGGGTTAAACCGTCATTCGTTAAGGATCACCTAACAAACATCATCTTTTTGAACATAAAAGTGGATAAAGTTGTTTAAGTGAGCGTTAATGAATGACAATTTAACCCCCGTGTTCATGGAGTAATTTTTGTGTCCGGGTAGCGTTACTAATTTTGAGAGGGAGTGAAAAGATGGTCGTTGGATGACCAATCTAACAATCAACAATAAAGACGATTTTTTTTTAAAAAAAACAAAAATACACTTTGATCGGATGACGAGCAGAATTGATCCAACGGCGAACAGGCTACCCGCACTCCTTTCTCAGAAAACACTACCCTTAGCCAAAAACTTTTTGTGTTCATAACTGCCACCACCGCGCCAAAGAAATTTTTTTGCCTGCGCCACGCGCTCTCAGAGGAAGGAGCGCGGGTAGTGCAAGAGCCGTCCGATCGGCTTTAAAAACGTGTTCTATTTATTTGCTTTTGATTTTTTTATTATTATAAATCACAGACGTTATATTTAAGAAGAGGGAACGCTACCCATACATACCAATTACTAGTACCAAAGGGAGCCCTAATGGCCTACAACACCACTCCCTCAACATTTGAGTTAGGGCCGCCTACATTTTAAATCCGACCTACTCCGGCGAACATGATCACAGATTTGCTTAGCATTTTAGTAAAACCGCCGGAATCTTAACTCCGTCGACCTGCAACGCCTGAGCATCGCAATGGCTCTCGCCGAACCACATACGGAGAACGACTCTGACACTTCGCCCTACATACGTCACCATTAATGGTGGGCCTCTTTTTTACAGTACTCCTGCCTTTAATACCTTTACCCCTTTCTTCTTCCTCCTCTTCTCCCCCAAAATCTGCTCCGCTCTGAGCACCGCCGTAATACTACCGCCGAGATCCGCCGGAAGAAGAAGAAGAACGCGATTAATTCTGAATAAGCTTTCCCAAACATGTTCAAATCATGGCCAGGAGCTCTGATCTACTACCTCAAATGCTCCCCCTTCTTCACCCATCCCACTCTCTCCAAGGATCCCGACGACGCCAACGCCGACTCATCGGAGCCGCCCAAGAGAACTCCCGGCGGCTGGAAATGCATGCCCTACATCATCGGTCTCTTTCCTTCACCTTCTTCCCCTGTAAATCTCCACGAATGTGATTCACCGCGCTGAATGTTGTGGGTTTTGTTTGTGAAGGCAATGAAACGTTCGAGAGGATGGCGACCTACGGAATTACGGCGAATTTCACGGTGTATTTGCTGAAGAGGTTCCACATCGAGGCGGCGTCGGCGGCGAGCATGGCCAACATCTTTGCCGGAACCACCAATTTCGCGCCGCTGCTCGGAGCATTCATCGCCGACGCTTATTGCGGCCGCTTTCGGACACTTGTTTATGGCTCCATCTCGTCTCTTCTGGTAATAATTGCTTGCGATTCTTTCAGCTCTTGCTCCGATCCGCCGCCGTCACTTCACCCCCAATCTCTCCTTCAAACTTCTCCTCCGAATAATTAATTAAGTTTTTAATCTATTATTAGCACAAATTTGCTAATTTTTAATCTATTATTTGCGGGGACCACCCCTCAAAGTTTGCATAATTACTGTTTGCACTTTTTTAATTATACCCGTGCAAGCTGTAATTATACAAAATTTGAGGGGAGGTAAACAATCCTTTTTAATTAATAAATTGCTCAAATATTTATTAATTACATAATAAAAATAAGGATGATGTTATATACACATCATTTATGACTATACGCACTTCAAAAATAAAATTTAGTCAAGCTAAAATACATTGACCTGCACATAACCGTTGTGTGGCCTGTACATAACCAGAATCAGCCTAATAAAAAAAATTTATTAAAAAATATTTTGCTTTCCAACAAGAATAAATTTATATTTTATGGAATTCTATATTTTGCATGTTTTATGATGAATAAATTAAAGTTTAATTTTTTTTCTTAACATGAAACTGTATCAAGCTAGCAATATTGTTTATAAATAGTAGTTAGACATAGCCTTTGTAAGAGTGTAGCGGATGCTTCTTCTTGATTTCTTTATTCGGCCCTTCTATTATGAAGCACATTAAATAAATTTGGTGTGCACTATTATTATATGTATAAATAGTAGCTTCCCAATGTTATGTCTCTAAGTGGGCCATCCATTGCCGGAAAAAACATATATTATTTTTCCTCAAACATTTATATATGCTCCTAAGAAGGGGAGCTTTGGAGCATCACCTTAATTAAGGTGTTGACGTGTGATCTTAAGGTCATGAGTTTGAGTCCTAGAAGCACCCTCTTGTAAAATTGGAGGGTAAGGTTTGTCTGTATTTCATCTTTATGATGGGACCCTTCCCCGAACCCTTGCTAGGTACGGATACTTTGTGCATCGGGCTGCCCTATTTATATACGCTCATAATATAATTTTACATTTTTTTAATAAAATATGCATTAATGAGTGAGGGGTCGACTAATAAAGACTTGGAATGAAACTATAGGGAAAGACATGATGTACTTAGGCATTAGTGAGATTATGACAAAAGGTAGGGCACAATGGCGACAAGGGTCCATATATCCACTATAGTGGGATAAATGCTTGAATGTTGTTATTGTTGTATGCATTTTGATTCGGTTTGAGACGGTTATGACATTTGGGTGTAGCGTAAAACTCTGGTAGTAAGTCCATTGATGGCGATGTACTTCATTTTGTAGAGTTTAAGCGGTCTCAACTACTATTGTTTGCCACACATGTATGAATGAGACTGTTTTGCCCAAAAATGTCATTAACGCCCATCGAAGGAATTGAATCCACTTTATGTTGAAACGAATGTTGTTTGTTAGGTAATCTTTAACGAATGACAGTTTAACCCATGCTTTTATGACCGCCGCCATCATCCCAAACGAAGCCAAAATTAGAGAAGAAACTCAAATATAGCGTGTATTTTTCATAATTGAGTTCACAACATTTCTAATAAATTTAGGTTAGATGTTTAATTTTTTGATAATGTATATACATATTATTGTTGTTGATAGAATCATTATTGTGCTTGACAGTTTGAAATATGACGGGGGTGATGATTCTCCATTATTTATGTTCTTTTATAACACTTTTTTAGGTTGTGTCGATCAGTAGTACTCTGTTTCATGCTTTGCTGGAATTGCTTATCAATAAAATTTAGGGTTATTTATTGGGACCTCCCATTAAAGTTTGTTTAATTATAAAAACCTCCCCTTAAATGTTTACATTTCATAACATTCATGCACAAAGTATCCCCCTTCGTCGAAAATATTTTAGGTGAGTTACTCTCACCTATTTCTAGGTGCATAAGTAAATACTGACCGTTGATCTGATATCTTACGGCCCATACGGTATTAAAAACTGACTGTTGATCAGTATTTGGATCAATCATACTATTTTTGCAGGAAATCAACAACCAGTATTTACTCTTGCACCTATTTCTAGGTGAGAGTAACTCACATAGTATTTTTTCCTTATAGTCGATCTTCATGGAAGTCTTTTTGTGCATTAGATGTTATGAAACATAAACATTGAAGGGAGGTTCCGAAAAATAACCCTAAAATTTATGATGATGTTTGCATCAAATATTTAGGGTTTATTTGAAATAATCTTAGACTCCGTTTGGCACATGGTGGCGGTCGTAAACGCATGGATTAAAACGTCATTTGTTAAGGATCACCTAACAAAAATCATTCTTATGCAGCTTCTTAGATGGGCGTAAACAAGTGACACTTAACCCCGTATTCATGTCAGCCACCACTGTGCCAAACTGAGCTTAATTGAAAACCTGGGGTTAGAAATGATTTTTACTCTGTAGATTATGTATATGGAAGCAAAATATTCTTCATTGAAAGCCTAGGTATGAATAAAGTTTCACTTATAACTAATGGAGGATAGGACACAAACGTCACTCCCATCAAGCCTTAGGGACCCCTCCGGCTAGGCCAATAGTTAACTCAGTAGTGTTGGGTATTGCCTGTCATCCAAGTTGTTGGATGGGGCTGCCCGGGTGGATCATGGTTGGCTCCGGGCAATAGTGCAGGGAAACTCCAGGGTACGAATTAGTGCATGGGATTCGGATTGGCTCTGGACATAAGTGCCGCCGTGTAGGAGAGTTTCGGGCACGGTTTAGTGCATGGTAGTCATGAGAACAATTTGACCTGTCCTGCTAAATAATAATATATATAAAAGTTGATAGCGTCCATTCCTAACACTCCGGATTTTGAAAGAGTTGAAAGGGACCAGTCAGAGCTCTTAATTAGTAATTACTATAAATTCACAAATTAAGGGTGTGTAATTAAAATTTGTCCATTTTTTCTCACAAAATTGGAGAAGCTCAACCAGCTTTTTCTTAATTACTGAGCAGGGAATGGTAGTGTTGACTCTCACAGCCGCAGTCCCCCAGCTCCGGCCGCCGAGCTGCACCGCCGGCGACCACAAATCGAGTCATTGCGACGGCCCATCCAGCTCCCAGCTAGGAGTCCTCATCCTCTCCCTCGTTCTCCTCGCCTCCGGCGCCGGCGGCGTCCGCCCCTGCAGTCTCCCCTTCGGCGTCGATCAGTTCAACCGCCAATCCGCCCCCGGCCGCCGGAGCCTCGCCAGCTTCTTTAACTGGTACTACTGCACCTCGACGGCCGGCGTCGTGGTGGGGATGACGGCTGTCGTTTTCATCCAGGACAGCATCAGCTGGGCCGTCGGCTTCGCCATTCCCGCCGTCTGCATGCTCTTCTCCATCACCGCCCTCTTCTTAGGGACAAAGCTCTACATTTATGTCCCGCCGGAGGGCAGCGTCTTCTCCGGCGTCGTGCAGGTCTTCGTTGCCGCTTACCGGAAGCGCGGTTTTCAGCTCCCGGCGGCTGAGGATGCCGCGCAGCAGGAGGCCGTGCTGTATAACCCGCCGGCGAGGAGCGGCCGCCACATGAAGCTTCCCCTTACCCTTCAGTTCAGGTATGATTCTTATTAACAGCTATTTCATGTTGTTTATAAAAATACATATAAGCTAGTATTCATTATTTTTTTGATGGCTTTTTTGACATTTTGCAATCCTGAAATGAAAGGTGAGATTTTGACACTTTACATCTTGAAAGTTTAAAATTGACATTTTTAACTTTCAAAATACATTATATTTAGCACAATGTATATGCCGAAATTTCAGGGGTATTTTTGTCCCTCGCACTAGCTTTCGACCACGATTCGCTACTCGGTGTTGTCGGTATGGTGGAGCAGTTTGCCAACAGAGCAATGCTCCTCGGTGTGCGCATCATGCGACGGCCGGGGACTTCCTTTGGTTGGCCGGATGCGGGACGGATGTGACCTTCCAGAACCTGGTCGCGGCGGATCGCCGTGGGTTGGAGGGGGCGGATTTGTATTGTGTTTGTTTCCTTGGTCTATTTTTTGTTGTCCCCCTCTTGTTTCCTATCTTTTTTCTTGCTAGTGCATTTCCACGGATGACGTATACGTATTCAAGACAATCAGTGTCAAGCTTTTCCCCTTGAAACAGCTCCTTGCCTCGCACTCGAAATGACGAGGTAAAGTCATGCGCGTTCAGATTTTAGGTGATGTCCGAACAAAAATACCCCTAAAATTTCGGTCTGAGGTACAAAGTGTCAAAGATAATGTTTTTTAGGGATGCAAAATGTTAATTTTAAGCTTTCGAGATGCAAAATACCAAAAATCCGTATTTCAGAGATGCAGAGTTTCTAAAAACCATTTCTTTGATAATATTCTAATTCTAATAAATGAATTTAATTTTATGTCCTAAAATAATATTGACCTTGAAATATGTCATTGAATTTCTTTTTAAATTAATAAAAGACGTAAACACATAATTGATATTAAAAATATTGACATCTTATAATATCAAAAACATTTAGGAAATGTTTTGGGGCATTTTTGCCCCGGTGAGTTTGAACTAAAACACCCTCACCAATCCCACCATAGAATGTATATTTTTGGCATAACTATTATGATGCCGCCAAAAAAACTAGTTTTAAATGTAAAAATGAATGAAATTTCTTAATTACTTAAATGGGGCATTCACGAACGACGGTTCCTAACCACCTCGTTCATGTCCGCAACGAATTTTGACTGCTTGTACGTCAAAAACGGTGATTGGATGATTGAGAAACGACTCCGGAAAGCTGAAGACGTTCAACAAGGACATTGAAGTGCATGAGTAGACCACCGACGAAGAACAAATAGACATTGAAATAGAGAACAACGATGTTGCTAGCATTGGGTTTTACGTGTTATAACACGTACGACGGGTGGGAGCTCCACCCGTCGACGGGTTGATGCGGGAGTAGTTGTGTGGAGTGCATGAGTAGAACACTGAGGAAGAACAAATAGACATTGAAGCAGAGAACATCTATGTTGCTAGCATTGGGTTTCATCGTGTTATAACGCGTACGACGGGTGGGAGCTCCACCTGACCGAAATACCGAGCATACATTGAATATTTTACATAGATTAATTGTTGTCATGAAATATTGTGCACGAAGAGTATTATACTATAATATTGTCGCTATTAGAAAATTGACTTTTAGTAACGAAATTTCTTGTCACTAAATATTGAATTGTGGGTACTAAAGATATTTTCTGACCAAATTTAGATCATTTGCAAAGTGGTCACAATAGTCTCGACTTTAAATAAATTTAGTGACCAAAAATAATACGCCAAAAAATATACACATTTAATTACAAAATTAATTCGGTCGCTAAAAATCAGCCTCCTTATAATGTCTGCGTGATATTTGAAGTGGACTGTTGCGAGCACATCAATTTTGGATATGGGCATATCATTGATATGAGCACATCACAAAATTTTATTTGCTATTCATTTTTAAGAGCTTCACACATCTTCTCCCAAACGGCGTCACTCATGTCTGTTCCATTAAGATTATCAAGGTTCAAGACGACAAAAAACTAGGCGGGCGAGCAACATCGGTCGGCGACATCAAGAAACGTGGACTCCAGGCGATCAAGCAAGTGTCGTCTTCACGCCCTAATTATTCTAGTTCTAGCCTTCGTCCCCTCCCACCACAAAAGAGAAGGCACCATAAGAATCATTCATATACGTGGCTCTGGATGGAGGTGGGGAAGTTGCCGGAGCGTGATGGCTAGGAGTAGTTGGCCGTTGTGGGCGGAACCGGGTCCGGGTCCTTTGCGTTTGCTTGAGGGGTCTAGGTATGTTAAGGTTTCACGGGATTTGGGTTTCACGGGACGGTGGAGAGATGCGGAGTTGGGTGGGGGTGTGCGCGAAAGGGGACATAGAAGAAAGTAAAATAATTAGATATTATTTTACTTTTGAGTGTGCACATATCCAAAATAAATGTGCTCCTAATAAAGCTTTATTTGAATGACTGTTAGTTAATTTCTGCCCACTTTTCCTCGTATAATAATTTAAGTTCTCTTGCATTTATATTTCTGTATTTTATTATATTTTACATTATGATAATATATTTTATATTATTTTATTTTGTTATAAATTTTTATAAAATTATTAATTAAAAAATAAAATTAATTCAATGATAATTGATACTTCAAACTTCTATGATATTTTGCGTGGCGGTGGCGGGCGGAGATGGAACCCGAGAGTGGGAGGTTAGGCTGAAAATGTTGCTTTTGAGCGTCTTTTTCTCAATCTAGCGGATGCAAACGGAGCAAATGCCGTCGGCGTCCGTTTGTTTACCCGCCGACAACATTTACTTCAAAAGCAAACGGTAAAGCACCGAAACAAATGAATCCTAACATAAAAAATCTTTATATAAAGAGAAAGAATGACAAGATGTCAAAACCAACAATAATCATAAATTTATCTAAAATAATATTTATTTATTTATTTATTTTTTATTTTATACCGTTAATATATAAGCATCGAATTAAATATTTGATTCATGCATTGTCTGGTGACTAATAATAAAGGGCCTAAGTGACGTGGTTATGTGGGCACAATTTAAGCGCACATGGAGCGGGCTTGTTACAAAATGGAACTTGCTTTTTTATCATTAATAATAATAATAATATTAATATTAATATTACTATTTTATAGTTTATTTAGGACCAGTTCGCATTATTTCATAACTCCATGAAAGTAGCAATAATGGCGAGCCATGCAAGTAACCCATGACTACTGTTTCTAAAATATTTTATACACGATTAATTAATTTTGTTGCGGGCTCGAGACTCCAGTAAATCGGAATAAATTAAACTGTCTTAGTCCAGGATCGGTCCAGCACGCACACAGTCACAGTAAAATAATATCTAATGGTCGGATATGTGCCGACCAAAGCTCCACTATTTGCTAATTGTCGTACAGAGTTTCTTTTGAGTAACTCAAGGGCGACAGACTGCTTATTGTTACAGTTTTTTTTTGAGAGAGAGTGCTGGGATCAGAAGGTGACAAGACCACGTCACAAGGTCTATGATCTTCTATTGAGCTACGAGGGATGAACTCGTTGTGATAGGCCACCTCACAGGGGTGACGAAGAGCGCGTGAAGCGTTTGCTGAAGTAGAGCGCACGGAGCACTTGCTGACGGAGAGCGCGCGGAGTGCTTGTTGGAGGAGAGTGCGCGGAGCGCTTGCAGATGAAAAGCGTGTGGATCGCTTGTTGGAGGGGAGCGCTCGGAGCGCTTTCTAGAGGGGAGCGCGCGGAGCGCTTGCTGGAGGGGAGCGCGCGGAGCGCTTGCTGGAGGGGAGCGCGCGGAGCGCTTGCTGGTGGGAAGCGCGCAGAGCGCTTGGTGGAGGAGAGCGCTCAAAGTGCTTGCTGGCGAACAACGCGCGAAGCGCTTGCTGGCGAAGAGCGAGCGGAGCACTTGCTGACAGAGAGCGCACATAGTGCTTGCTGACGGAGAGCGCGCGGAGCGCTTGTTGAAGCAGAGCGCGCTCTTGCTGGAGGAGAGTGTGCGGACCGTGCAAAGAAGCGGAGCGCGCGAAAGCGTGCAAGGAAGAGATGTGCGCTGGAGCGCGCAAGGAAGCGATGCACACGAGAGTGCGTTATGAAGAGGCACGCGCAGGAGTGCGCAAGGAAGAAAGTGCGCGGGAGTGCACAAGGAAGAGACGAACACATGGAAGAGGCGCGTGATGGAGTACGTAAGGAAGAGGCGCATGCAGGAGCGCGCTAGGAAGAGAAGAGGAGGAGAGAGAAATCTGTATGTTGATTTTCGGGTGGAGGAGAAGATCCCAAATGAAGAGGAATGAGCCCTTTTTATATATTTTAAGAGGAACAAGCCGGTAATTTCCCCCCAGTATCCACCGGCCGGATGAATAGAATTGCTTCGTTTAAAGCACGCAGATCGCCATATTTACGCAAATGATGAAACTTCCGACGGCCGGAAAATAACCGCGCTCACTAGAAAAATAACCGCCTCTCCCGCGAGGGGATGGGCGGTCCGATGAGGACGACGGTCGGAGTAGGCCGGCGGCCGGGTAAGAGGACCCCCGGCTGGGGCCAAGCGGCGAAATCGATGCCCCCTTCGGGCGGCGAGGAAGCCGCCCCAACTTGACGGCCATAGGGCTGCTCGATTTGGGGCGGCCCTACTGGTCGCCCTTCCCTACTAGCAGAGAGACCGCCAAGAAAGGGAGGCCAAAAGGCCGCCCAATCTGGGCGGCCTTGCTCCCAGGCAGGGCATCAGGAACGGGGCGGGCGACAAAGAGATCTCCCGCCCTAAACGGCGGAGAGGCCGCCCAGAGAGGGCGGACAGATGGTCACCCCATCGGGGCGGCCTTGCCCTTAGGCGGGCCGCCGGGAAAGGGTGCGGGCGCCCATGTTGTTGCCCGCCCTAGGAGAGGGAGGCGCCGCCCAGGTTTGATGGCCAGAGGGTCGCCCGGCCTGGGCGGCCCTGCCCCCGACGTGAGGTGTCGGAGAAGGCGTGTGCGGAGGCGAAGACGACGGCTGACGCGGCGGCGACGACGATGGCTGACGTGGCGGTGACGATGCTTGCGGCTAGAGCGTTGGTTGGCACGGCTACCGTGACAACGACGACCGGCGCACCAGTTGGCGCAAGGTTACACCTCGGTCGGTTGCGTGCGGTTCAATGGGTTCGGTAAAACCAACTGAGAGGAACCCCCATCAAATTCAATAATATATGTATAGACATCTATATTATTTTAAAAATGAAAAACATCTTTTCATTAATTTATGTATTTTTTAATTATAAAATATGTATTCTTTTATGGTTAAAATCTCTTATATACAATAAAAAAATATAGTTTTTCTGTCGCTCGCAAATCCTCATGCACAAGGAAAAAAACGAGAGACATGTATAATAGTGTTCTGGGGTTTGCGAGCGGCACGTGCACGGTCACGTCGGCGCAATGTCGTGGTCGGAGTACTGTCGCGCTGATCACATGCACTGTTACGATCGAGGTTCTGTCGCGGTTGGTTGTAGGGACGGAGCCCTGTCCCTGTCATTCGTGTGCGTGCGCGTGTGTGTGTAATGTGCTCTTATATAGGCACATTTTTATGTTTTCGTATGCACTGCCATTAATTTGAAGTGTGAAAGTGAATGAAGTTAAACCTAAGTTGAACATTAATAGTGTTGAACATTAATAGTACTGTTGTGGGTCAACTCGATGCTCTGGTAGATCGATCTAAAATCACATTGTTTTTGCTCGGGAGCGGTCGAGCACACAAATAGTCCAAAAAAGTGAGACGGCTTAGAATTTTTTTAGCATGAAAACCCCCAAAAATGGGTAAAAAAACCACGTAATCGTATGCCGACCAAACTTCCACTATATCCTGGTGACGTTACAAGAATTTGAAGAGAACTCGAGAGTGACAGACCGCCTCTCGTTACAGTGGTATAGAGAGAGGCTTCGAGGGTGAGGTCACCGCGCGTGGAGTTAAGTACGTATTTTCTACTTGTGCGGTGGGGAGCAATGTGCTTGTTGTATTTTGGAATTTTTTTGTTGATGCTTAGAAGTTGGAGTGATGTGCTCAGCATGATCTTGTATCTGCGACCTGTCTCCGATTGCGAGCGGGGGAATTTGCGACGATGAGCTCATTGTAGGGAGCATGACGCAATACAAGCGACGAAGTGTGCGGTGAGTGTGATGTGCGATGAGTGTAATGTGCGCACAGGGAGATCTTTGACGGATTCTTCGGGAGCTCTCTCGTGCATATGAGAGAAGATGAGATGGCAGGAGTGTCTGGGGTCTTGTGCGCACAGGGAGATTGACATTTTCGTAAATAAGAGATTGGGGTGGTTTTGCCGCTATTTGCACACCATAATCAATTTATGTACATATTATGGGTAGTCTTGTGGCTATTCGTGCACCATAACTAATTTGCGTTATACGCATACCAATGGTAGAGATATGGTTATGCGCACACCACAACCATATTATTCGCTATACGCAGACCATTATGCATATTTTTGTTATACATGGGCCGACATATAATATTTTATTATGCACATATTTAGAAAATGTCCTATGCGCAAAGCCATTATGGGTTCAGTTATATGCACCCCCATAATGGGTTGCAACGCCGATGATGGGGAGCAGTGGTTACGTGTCTAAGCTGGTTGGATGGCGGAAGTTAGGCGATGACCGTGGTGTCAGTCGGGGAGGCCTGCCTGCGGAGGACGAGGGACCGGCCGGTGGAGGCCGGTCGGTGGTTGTTGGTGATGGGGCCCGGCTGGTGGAGGCCGGTCGGTGGTTGTTGGTGACGGGGCCCGGCCGACCAGGGCTGGCCGGTGGAGTGTCGGCTGGATGACCGGCCATGACGACGCGGGGATGCTTTGCTACATGGTCTATCATTGTTGTCTGGCTCGTAATGTTAAGATCCATGGCTAGGAACATGGTACACCACAAATAATTGCGGTCAATGTCCTCACCTCTCTATCATGTGGAACCTCTTTCTCTTCGCAGGGGAACTGGAGCACCCTCCAACCTGCGCGCCTGTCTTCAGCTGCTTTCTGGTCCCCCCCCCCAATCGACGGCGGGCGGGAATGGGGATTGTGACTCATGACGATGCGGGGAGGATCCTAATTGTTGTGGCAGCATTCCAGCTCTCTATCCTCCATCTATGTCAGTCTTATCTGCAGGCCCCTTCTACATTAGCTGAATATGCATTGCTGCTGTAGCAGCATTCCAGTTCTCTATCCTCCATCTTCTTCCTCCACTCCATTCCGTTCTTCACTTGCAAAATCTCAACTTCTTCTTAGTTTAATTTCAACACGCAATAGTACATAAAATGTTATATTGAGCGGGGGTGAATTGGCGGGCCACGAGTTGAAAATTAGAAATTGATTTGCGTATAAATTTTGTCAGTGAATAACTAAATCTGATTTGTGGATAGCCAAATTTTGATATGTTTATAACAAATCACAAAAACATAGGGGTGCTAGTGTCCATTTTGCCCCCCTATTGATCCTCCCTTCAGTGTAAAGGGCTTTTGTTTTGAGGACTTCGGAGATTTGAATGGTAGCGAGAGTCGTGAAGTGCAACCGTGGAGGACTCTAGGGCGACGCCGTAGGTGGTGTATTGTCCATTTTTTCTTCATTTTTTGGACCGCCGTGCGACCGCAATTCATCAATCCCCAATAGCTATTTAAATTAAAGCCGCAGGTCTGAAAATTTCGCCTTTCTTAGCCTCCATCTCTCCAATTACACTCCCATCACTCCCTCATCCAAGCAACCAGGGTATGCAGTATAAAACGTCTATACTTAGAGAAAATAGTAAGATTTATAAAGTAGTGTGCCGACATGGGTTCAGGTTTGGGTATGCGGACGTAATGTGCGGGTGATGCAATTTATCGTAAAGTGCTGACATTCAATCATCCGCATAAATGTCCGCACATATCTTAAAGCAATTTGAGATGTGTCCGCTTTAAGATGTGTGCGAGCATTCACACAGACCATTAAATGCACACATTTTACCATAAAATGCACGGCATTTTACTCCCCTTTACCCGTTTTGGGCTGCTTTTCCTTTGTTGGAACTTCTCTGAATGGCAAAATTTATATATTCACAACTCTCAGCTCCTGCATGTTTTTCAATGTTAAATACTAGTTGCAGCCGCTAGGTTTCATTTTTTGACTAAAGCACGCAATAATTCACCATGTCCGTTTTTGGAATGTATTCGTACCTAATTTAGGAGGTGCACGAGCAGATCCGGCCGTAGAATCTTGTGATCAACGGTACAAATCATTCTCCCACAATACTCCTCAAAAACTGTTTTATCCTGAAGTGACATAGTACGGTCGTAACAAATCTGCGCCGTTGATCTTCCGGATCCTACGGCCGGATTGGCACGCGCACATCCATAAGATGTGCATACCTACAAAAAATTTTCATAATTTAATGGAGAATTTCACAATCCTTCAGTTTTTTTTTTGCTTTTTTAAAGAAAATCATATTAATGAACACTTAATTAATAATATTAAGTTCCTCTTGTTTTTTTACTAATCAATTGTTGTTGTTTTTCCAAATATTATGTGGTTGAATTAAACATATTTCATTTTAAAGCATTTTAATATAATTTTGGCCCCTTTTGATTTAGTTTTAATTAATATACGCCAATTGGAGCTGCATCAATCTCCTAGGAAATAATTGTTCTTCCAATTTAAATGTATTTTTTTATTTAAATTTATTTTATTTTAGTTAATTTGTTATATTAAATGTTCTGTTTCTTTATTTTATTGTTCACTTTAAAAACAATGTATTTTAAAAAATAAAAAATTAGAAAGAGTAATAAATAACTTTAAAAAGAAAGAATAATGAGTACTTGGCAAATTTGATACACTGACAAGGTCGACATTTGATCTAGCTATTAGATAGACGTTGCACCTGTAATCGCTATTAGCAGTCATTTTTATGTGATATTTTTAGGGTGCTATTAGCCAATATAAGGGTGCTATTAACATTTGATTTTCCTATTTCACCCCCTTCTTATTATAAAATTCTCGGATTTCTTTTATTATATATATATATATATATATATATATATATATATATATATATATATTATATTAAAAATGTGTTGCCGCCATAGCCAAGTTCTATATTTACAATAAAAAATATGCTCTCTTTATCGCTCGCAAATTTTGTGTGCATAAAAAATGAGTGACGTGCAGGTTATAAGAGCGCTCAGGGGTTTGTGAGCGGTGAATGCGCGATCGCCCAAAGACGACGTTCCATGACCGGAATACTGTCACACTATGGGAATCCCACATACACTATGGCAGTCCGGGTAATATCATGATTGGTGGGTGGAGCCCCGTGTTGCTCATTATATAAAATAATAAATATTAAAAGAGGAAAAACTTAACAAATATATTTATCTTAAATAATAATTTGCATGAACTAATTTTCAGGTTTTTGAACAAAGCGGCCATAAAATGCGAGGGAGATCAGGTGAGCGACGCGGGGGACCGAATGAATCCATGGCGAATCTGCACCGTCCAAATGGTGGAAGAAGTAAAGCTCCTGATCCGCATCATCCCCATCTGGGCCTCCGGCATCCTCTGCTTCGTGGCTCTGTCTCAGCAATGGACCTTCTCCGTCATCCAGTCCTTCTCAATGGACCGCCACCTCGGGCCCCACTTCCAGATTCCGGCGGCCTCCGTCGGAATCATCTCCCTCCTCGCACTCGCCCTCTTCATCCCCGTCTACGACCGCCTTCTCGTCCCGGTCCTCCGCCGCGCCACGGGCCAGGAGACGGGCTTGAGCCTGCTCCAGCGGCAGGGCGTCGGCTTGTTCATCTCTGCCCTCTCCATGGTGGTCGCCGGGGCTGTGGAGGGGAGGCGTCGGAGAAAGGGAGTTGCGGCGGCGGCGGGAATGTCAGCGGTGTTGTGGCTGTCGCCGCAGCTGGTGCTGATGGGCGTCGCAGAGGCGTTCAACGCTGTCGGGCAGGTCGGGCCAATTCTTTCTTAGCTTTTTTTTCTTGGGTCCGGGTACCGGATCACGTTCGGGACCAATGAAAATACGCCATCTATCTGCGCGGTGTAAAAGTGTTATGTGCAAACTGCACTGTTCACGTCGGGATCCACACGTCGGGATCCACAGTATGGAGTGTTCCCATTGTTTTCATTGGTCCTGTCCGGCGCCCTGGCGGGACTCGGGGGAGTAAAGTGCACTCCTACATTTTACGGTAAAGTGCTGGCATCCAACGACCCGCGTGGATGCCCGCACACATCTCAACTTGCTTTCAGATGTGTGCGGAGGGATGCTCACACTTTACAGTAAAGTACAGCAAGTGCACTTTATCTCCCGGAATCCATCCTTTGACACAAGAAATTCTACTAATTTTCTCTAATTCATCGAGAAATAAAAATCCACTATAATTAGTGTTTAAAAACTTTTTAACGATTTTATTTTATTGTTCTACTTCGTGATGATTTCTCTATTTAATTGATTAATTCTGCACTATTATTTTTGATATTGAAGATTAATTTATATTTCTTTGATTCAATAATGTTTAAAAAATTATTTATTTTTAATAAATATATGTGTATATTATTATTATTTGCAATGTGATTGTTAAAACATAAACATAGACACTAAAGTCATGACTAGTTGAAGATCAGGGGTTGATGATTTAGACTCCGTTTGGTACGGTGGTGACGGTGATTAACACGAGATTAAATTGTTATTTCTTAACGTCCATCTACAGAACTTCATCCACTTTTGGATCAGTTTATGATTTCTATTATATAGTTTTTGATTAGAGAAACTCGGGCGATATAAACATTTAATATTTCTCACCTATGTTAGATGTTGGGCCAAGTCATTCTTCACGAGTACTGTAAGCTCACCCAAGCACAACTCGTGCTAAGATTCAAACAGGCGATCGACGCAACTGTTGAACTATAGTCTGTACGCCCCAGCCTTTTCTTCTCTTTAAATATAAGGTTGTTAAGGCTAAGTTTTGAACCACCAACCTCCTTTATAAGATATCACATATTCCACCTCTTATAAAGGAGGTTGGCGGTTCAAGCCTCGATCTCAATAACCTATCTCCCTATATTTGGAGAAGAGAAAAGATTGGGGGTGTATAGACTCCAGTTGTTGGATCGTTTGTTTCGCTCTTAGCACATAAATGGTGGCTGTATGGACTTATCTTATTCGTGCAAAGTGATTTGGCTCAACCTTCAACACCTATATATATATTATGAAAATTTTTGGGTACGTATATGTGTTAGAGTGCTCGAAGCATCCACGTGACCATCAAGTTTGGAATGACCTCCCCGTTGCCCCCAGCAGGGGTATTTATAGGTGAAACCCTAAATCTTCGACTACGGGTTTGGATGTCTATCGGATCCTAACCGACCCGTTAAGGAGCTCATTAACACATATATAAATATACCTCAACAATCTCCTCTTATATTGTATATAAGTGTTAGCATATGAAAAAGAGCTACTTATCCAATAGTTAATAATGACCAAACAAAATAGTTTTTTCAGAAATGTAAATATGAGTTTTAGATAACAAAATGCTAAACTCAAAACAAATGTTCTAAACATGAAATAAAACAAGAAACTGGAAAATTCAAACTGATAATTGATCTAGGCGAATAACAGATCATCATCATCTGGGTCAAAATCAACTGTCTCTCCTCCAATCTCCACTTTTCCTACAAACAATTACAATAAGAATGTCATGAGACAAATCTCCATGAATTCAAACATTTGCAGAAATAAAGTGATTAGTTCTAACAGCGGGTGAACTTAATACTCTAATTGGGAGGAAAGAATCCCAAAACAGCATCTATATCTAATTTACACAAAATTAGATTAATTGATTTCATAGAATCAAACTATGTTCCTTCGATTATTAAGATTATTATTAATGTTCCATAATTGTGCTATATCATCAAGTTTGGAATGATACAAAAAGCTATGACTATTATATCATCAAGTTTAGAATGATATAACTAATAATCGTAATATCAGGACACATATCAGCAACCTTAGTATTCCTTTTTGGAATGATACCCAATTTAGTATTTGACAAAGAATAGTTACTTAAGTCATCAAGTTTGGAATGACTGACAACTATCTCACCTCTAACTTTCATCAGATAACATCTGAAATACTTTAGTGTGCTCAACGTAGATGCTTAAATGTAAGTAGACAACGATTCTTAAATTTAAAACATAAGCTAGGTATTAAGTCCTCCTAAATGGACGTTAATCTCATCTCCCCCGATGTTTTAGATGTGAGAACCTTACATAAGCCCTTAGTAAGGACATCTGCTACATTATCTTTTGATCTCACGTCCAATAGGGAGATTATCCCCTGACTGGTGAGATAGGTCAACCAGGCATGTTTCATCCTTAGTTTCCTTCGCTTTCCATTGAACAACGTATTTGTAGCAATGGTCTTTGTGGCTTGATTGTCACAATAAATCGAAATAGAGTTCATTTTTAGACTCGTCATTGGAATGTCCAATATCAGATCTCTTATCCACTCTGCTTCTTCTACAGCTGAAGCGAGAGCATAGAGTTCCGATTCCATAGAGGATAATGCAATGCACGTTTGCCTCTTAGACTTCCAAGCTACTGCAACTCCTCCTAGTGTAAACACAAAACCACTAGTGGATCGACAATCAGCTATTTCTGAGCATCAAGATGCGTCGGAATACCCTTCAAGCACTAGAGGATGCTCACTGTAACATAAAACATACTTTTCAGTATACTTTAAGTATCTCATTAGCCTGTCTAAGGCGTCTCAGTGGTCCTTCCAAGGGTTACTGGTGAATCTACTCAACATGCCGACCGTAAAGGCTATGTCAGGTCTAGTGCAGGTAGTAGCGTACATGTGACTTCCTATGAGTTTGGAATAATCCAACTGTCTAATAGATGAACCTTCATTAGGTTTCAGTCTATTATTATAATTGTATGGAGTCTCAGCCTTTTTGCTCTTATCGTAACCCCACTTTTCTAATAGATTCCTAATGTACTGACTCTGACTCAGGGTAATACCCTTTTTGTGAAGTTCACTTCCATTCCTAGGATGGTTTTCACCTCACCTAGGTCTTTCATGCTAAATTGTGTCGTCAAGGTAACTTTCACGTCTTTCACCTCAGACTGATCAGTGCCCAGAATTAGCATGTTATCAACGTACAAGCATATGATGACTACTTTATTTGCACTTGTTCTTACGTACATATATTTATCTGATAGACTGGATTTAAAACTCAAGCCTTTTACACAGGTGTCAAATTTTTCATGCCACATTTTAGATGTTTGTTTCAATCCGTATAGTGACTTAATCAACTTACAAACCTTATTTTCTAGACCTTCTATGACGAACCCTTCAGGCTGGTGCATGTAGATCTCCTCAGTCAGATCTCCATTCAGAAATGCAGTCTTGACATCCATCTGATGAACAGTGTAGTGTTCAATAGATGCTAGTGCGAGAAGAATCTTAATTGTCGCATAGTGACATACACGTGAGTATATATCAAAGTAGTCTACACAACTCACTTGAGTGAAGCTTTTGACAACTAGACGTGCTTTGTATTTTTTGATACTCCCATCAGGATTTAGCTTTTTCCTCAGAACCCACTTATTGCCAATGGTTTTAGCCCCTTTGGGCAAATCGACCAAAGTTCATGTGTTGTTCTGCATGAGAGAGTTCATCTCTTCGTCTATGGCTTCTTTCCATAATAGAGAGTCTCTAGATTGCATCGCTTCCTTATAAGTGGATGGATCAGCTTCAACTTGGTGAGTCACGAAGTCTGTACCGAAGCTTTTAGGCATTTTCTCTCTACTAGATAGCCTTCTGGTATCTAAACCACTCGTGTCTATAGGCTCAGTGTCAGAGTTACGTTGTCCTGGCTCAACTAAAGGCTCAGTACTAGTGGTTGGCAGACCTGACAGTGTTAGGTTCTTGTCCTTAAGGAACTTATCCTCAAAGAAGACAACGTCTCTTGATTCTATTACAGTATTAGTGGAGAGATCCAGAAACCTGTGTGCAGCACTATCATCTGCACATCCTAGGTAGACACAGGTATTAGTCCTAGGTCCAATCTTAGCTCTTCTAGAGTCTGGTATCCTAACATAAGCGATACAACCACAGGTCTTAAGATTGTCAAATCTAGGAGGCCTCTTAAACCAAAGCTCATAGGGTGTCTTAGTCAACTTAGCATGGGGAACTTTATTAAGAATGTGATTTGACGTAAGGACGGCTTCACCCTAATAGGCCGTAGGCATGCCAGCAGTCTGCAACATATAATTCAACATTTCTGTTAAAGTTCTGTTTTTCCTTTCAGTGATGCCGTTGGATTGTGGGGAATATGGAGCGGTGGTTTCAGGGATTATGTCATTGCTGACAAGGAAGTCTCAGAACTCCCCCGAGACGTATTCTCCTCCTCTATCACTTCTTAGCCTTTTAATTTTCATGTCAAGTTGATTTTCAACCATATTTTTGAAAATACGGAATTTTTCAAATGCTTCATCTTTGGTTTTAAGAAGGTAAATGTGACTGAATCTAGAGTAGTCGTCGATAAAAGTTATCAGATACTTCCGACCTCCTCTTGTGACAAAGCTTTTGTAGTCACAAATATCGGAATGTATTAACTCTAGCAATTGTGTGCTCTTAGAAACCCGACTAAAAGGTGTTCTAGTTATCTTAGTTTGAGCACAAATTTCACATTTTTCAAATTTGGTTTTTGTGTTGAGGGGTATGTTGTGAGTTCTAGCTAGCAGGAGAAGTTTTCTATAATTGACGTGTCCTAGTCTTGCATGTAAAGTCTTAGGATCTATAATATTAGAGTTAACCTGATTTACTACCTCGTGTGCTAGCTCAGCCTGTACATCCCGTTAACAACATAAGCGCAACCAACGTAATGTGAGTGAACTATTAGGGTTACCCGACCACCACTAATGTTAAAAGACATACCAGCATCGCACAGCAGGTTAATCGAAATTAAATTAGCAGCTAATGTCGGTATAAATTTAACATTTTTCAAAGTTATAGTCTTACCTGAGGAGAGAGTCAAGGTAGCGTTGCCGACCTTCAGCACGTCAGCTATAGCTCCATTCACAACAGTGACAGTCTCTTCTACCTCTTTTGCATCCTCTAGAAGCTTTGGATTGTGGCAGACGTGGCAGGTAGCACCTGAATCGAGCCACCACTCTGAACTGGCCGTCCCGTTACTGACCATGAAAACAAAGTCGGTAGACGCAGTCTGATAAACCATGTTGGCTTGATTATCAGTCCTTGGTGTGCTGGAATCGCCCCGTTTGGGCTGTCGGCACTTGGAAGCGCAGTGACCACATTTATTGCAGTTGTAGCACTTGCCTTTGAATTTCTTCTTTATTTGTTTGCTGGTGGCAGCAACTGCGGGTGCACTGGTCGGTGGGCGAGTCTTTCCAGGCTTAGGCTTCCGCTTAGGATGCGTGATCATGTTAGCAGTAGAGGACTGCTTGCTGATCGTCTCTATAGCGTGCCTAGTCCTGTTCTCATCCTCAATGCAGATGAAGCGCTTGAGCTTTTTAAGACTCACCTGCATCTTCTTCCGGTACATCTCAGTCTTGAAGAAATACCAGACCGAGGGAAATTTGAAAATGATCGCCCCTGCAACAAATCCATCTGGCAGAGGGATGTTCTCACTGTTGAGCTGGTCCACCAAATTTTTGAACTCAGCAACCTGTGGCAGGATTTCCCTTTCCTTAGTGAAGGTGAATGCCATAAACTTGTCCACCAGGTGCGTCTTGGACATATTCTCCTCCTCCTTGAATTGCTCCTCTAAGGCTTCCCAGATCTCTTTGGCCCTTTGCATCTTGTCGTACATCTCTGCAAATCTGTTGGAGAGGCAATTCAGGATGTAGTATTTGCAGAAGTCCTCATCGTTGACCCATTGATCTTCATTTTCGCTTCCTTTGAATTCTTCAAAGACATTCTGCACTGTGTAGAAGATGTTCAGTTACTTCATGCCGAACTGAGTGTTGCGCTTCCAGGCACTGAACTCGGCATTGGAGAATTTCTCCAGCTTGATCATCGGCACGGGAGAGGAGTGATTGATCGTCTTGGACATTTTGTGTTTCTTTCCAAACAAAAGTATTCTACTAGCAACCTAAATCACAAGCAGAAAATACTGAAAAGAGATCACCTGAGCGAGACGATGACGGTCTTGGGATCCAATTCAGAGAATTTGTTTGCTCCTCCTCTTGGCTGAGCACAATCGCCAAACACTAGATCTTGATCAGTAGAATTTCACAACAAAGCTCAATGCATGTATGAGATTCTGCGGCAGAGATCAGATCTCGTTCAAGAATCTGCAGCGGTGTCAACCCCCTTTTTGATATGTTGAAAATTGAAAAATAATTCAGGAGAGACTCTTGATCAAACGTAGAGATGAATTCTTTGGATGAAGGAGTCAGCGATTTGGCTGGATCACGATTTCTCTGAATGAAAGAACAACTGGCAATAGGGATCTTGAGCCCAGAGAATGATCCACTGCAGCAAGGTTTCGATTGGCCAAGATTTATACTTCCAAGTTTTGATCTTGAAGAAAACGCTTGGCTTATCTTCTCCAGAAAACAGAGTAGCGCAGACACCAATACCTTGCAGGCGGTGGGATCGTCAGAATGAAAACGGCGTGAACCCTCTTCTTCGACCGAGCAAAGAAAGCTTTTCCCGATTCTAGATCCGGCGATGGCAGGGACAGATCTAGCCGGAGCGGCGGCGGGGACGAACCTCCGATCCTTCTTCTTGCGACGAACCCCGACGCGGTAACTCGATCGGCGAAAGCACAGTAGCGGCGACTGAGAAACACGCGAACAGCAGCGGTGCTCGTTCGTTTTTCCCGATCGACGAGAGCAGAAAAAAAATGCAAGTGGGATTCGCCTCACCTTCGCGATCGGCAACGGCGATCCAGAGAAAATCGCGAACAGGGAGACGACTGCTAGGTCACGGGAGCGGAGCGGGCTAGGGAGAAATCTTCGAGAATGTTAGAGTGCTCGAAGCATCCGCGCGACCATCAAGTTTGGAATGACCTCCCCGTTGCCCCCAGCAGGGGTATTTATAGGCGAAACCCTAAATCCCCGACTACGGGTTTGGATGCCTATCGGATCCCAACCGACCCGTTAAGGAGCCCATTAACACATATATAAATATACCTCAACAATATGTACCGTGCGCGAGAAGATCTGACCGTCCGATTTGTCAAAATACGGTCATAAATACACATACGGTCGTAACACTCACGTATTACGACCGTATTTTTACAGATCGGACGGTCAGAACTTCTCGCGCACGGTACGGATACGTACCCAAAAAAAATTCTATATATTATTAGTCTCTTTTGATGTTATATGCAAACCAATAATGACTATATACAAACATTTATTATATACAAAGCAATGCAAATATTTTTTTTGTTATACACAAATCTAGTGGTTATATACAAATCAATTTAAAAAAAAATTAAATTTGTTAAACCAACAAAAATTAAATTTAAAGACAACCCATCAATATCATCTTTTTCAAAAACAAATTAGTTTTATAAAAACCGAAATTAACCGATATCAATTATATTAGTCTTTCAAAATATTCTAACTACACTGATTGAGGGTAAATCGAATTTTGCAACTCAACGGAGTATGACAAAATCGGGTCTACTGATAAGGGAATTTCGGGATTGCCTAAATGAAGAAAATACACATTATTTTAAGAGATCTAAGGTTTCTACAGGAAAAAATGAGAGAAAAAATAGTTAAGGTTTAGGTTAAACCTTGATCCCGTGAATAAGAGAGATATTTGTTGAGGGAGAAAGGGGGCCGACCATGGTGCCATCGTCGGCCATGAGAGGGGTTCGCCGGCCACCCGCAACACGCCGAAAACAAGAGGAAATGAGCGGCGCTGGGTGCGAAGGGCTTCCGCTCGGATGGGCTCCAGCCGAGTTCGGGAACCGAAGGAAGAAGAGCGGCCCGGACCGGATGCTTGTAATGAGAAATCGATTTTTTAAGGATTTTATTTGATTTATGTACAGTATTTTAAAACACCTAAATATTTCTAAAATATTGATTTGTATATATTTATTATTAGTTTATATATAACATCATCCAAATTTTATTAGGCACAAATAATTAGACCAATATACATAAAAAAAATAAAAATTTAATTATAAAATGAACATATCGCGTGCACGAATTGACCTCAGTCGAATACTTTGCTTGACAGAAAGTTGAATTATTCGCGGAATGATAGGGAACAGCCACTGCAGATTTGACTTTACTTTTGACTTTTCATTGTGACTTATTTATGTACCGGTCAAACTTGGGATCTGCGGTGGCACACGTTTGGTTAACTTGAAATGAAATCCGCTTTCTGAAAAGCTGCCCGGCCCACGTGAAGACGTGATGGACGGTGGATTTAAATGCCTTTAATTTTAGGCGACTGTTATTAGCACTACACTTTTGGATATTCGCACAATTTTTACTCTTCATTTTTTGTGCCTTTCGAAAATACTCCTTGTACATGCATTTTTAGGAAACGTGTTCAACACGAAAGTTGTAGATCTCGACGATATCTACAACTTTCGTGTTGAACAATTTTCCTAAAAATGCATGTACAAAACGTACATTAGAAAATACACTCAGATTTCGCGCCTTTTAGAAATACGCCTTATACATGTATTTATAGGAAAAGTGTTCAACACGAAAGTTGTAGATCTCGTCGAGATCTACAACTTTCGTGTTGAACACTTTTCCTAAAAATGTATGTACAAGGAGTATTTTCAAAACGCGTGAAAACTTAAGAGTAAACGTTGTGCGAATATCCAAAAGTGTAGTGCTAATAACAATCGCCTTAATTAATTCATGCTTGAAATTTGATTTTTTAATTCTTCAGGTGGAGTTCTACAACCAGCAGTTCCCTGAGCACTTGCAGACGGTGGCCGGCTCGCTGTTCTATTGCAGCCTCGCCGGGGCGGGGTATTTGAGCTCGACTCTCATCGCCATCGTGCAGAAGGCTACGGTCCGGAACGGGCGGGGCGGGTGGCTCGCCGGAGACATGAACGGCGGCCACCTCGACTACTTCTACTACGTCATAGCGGGGCTCGGGGCGGCGAACTTCGTGTACTTTTTGGTCTGCGCTCATTTCTACCGCTATAAGGGGTGGAGGCCGAGGCCGAGGGCGGCGGATGGCGTCGGCACGGTGGAGCTAGACGAGGAGGCTTTTGTCAGGGAAAAGGAAGGCAGCGGGTAGACGGCCCAGCCGGAGAGAGTGATGCGGGCAGGCCGGGCCGACACCGTGGACTTTTGGATGGAAGTTTTTGTCCATATTATATGTGCATGCATCTTAATTATTGTGAGAGTATGATTGATCATCATATATATAGGGTGGTGTTATATGCAGGTCGATAATGTGCAGTTCGAAGATAAATGCATGCCAAGTTGTGAATCCGTATAGACTTGGCCGGCCTGCACATAACATTTATGAAACTATGTGGTCTCCACATAACCGAAGTCGGCATATAATTTTTAGTTTTTCTGTTTTTTTAATAATTTTTCTTGACTAAAAAATGTTGATGTGGGCAATGGTGAAGCTGGATTAATTGCCAGTCTATTGGGTTTTTAAATTAAATGTTGTTTTTATAAGAAATATAGTATTGAAATCATAATTTAATGAGTTCAATATGCATTATAACTTGTTATATTTGTTGATATAATTTGAATGTTTTGATTGATTTTGTGTTTATAAGCTTAAGGATGGTGCAATGAGAATAGTTATTGTTGAGTTAGTTTGGTTTTTGAATTCATGTGATTAGCCTTTCCGTCTATGATTATAATTTTGTATATTTCCGTTCAACATTAATAAAATTATTATTTTTTCTTTCAAAATATGAAATTAATCGTATTTTTTTCAATCACAAATTCACAATATGAAATTAATAGTATTTTTTCATTGTATTTATAAATTATATTTAATTTTTTCTATAAAAAAATAATTTTTTTAAAAAAACGGGTGCGGCTAAGCCCGGGCCCGGCCCGGCCCTGGGGGCCTTAGCAGGCCCCTCCCGGAGCCAGATGTCGGTCAGGCTCTAATCAGGGCCCGGGCCTGGTTCGGGAAAGCCCGGGCCCGATGTTGAAGCCAAAATTGACCTCTGTGGAGTTCGGGGTCCCTGAAAGGGGTGACCTCACACCTACTACACTCGAGAGAACGTCACGGACCGGAGACTTAGGAGACTATGAACAGACCCTCGGCTCTAGCGCGGAGGTCTCACCTCACACCCGGAAGGCTACCTGAGCACTTCCCCTCCCTAGCCAATGCTCGAGCTAGGGTGCCTTGAAGAGCTTTCTCAACACTACCTAGAAGAAGCTAAGGGAGGAGAAAACTCAGAAAAAGGATCCTCTTCAAGGCACCCAAGTGGGTCTATTTATAGTTTTCCAAATCTCATGGGCCGAAAATGACCAAAATACCCATACGGCCAAAAGGCCTCGGGCCAATAGGAAACCGCCACGACGGGGGGTAGAGAAGGAAAAACGCGTCACCTAAAGCAAATAGGGGACCCACCCTGCGGGACGGGGCGAGACCCGGCCTGGGGCCGGTCTCGCCCGGCCTACACGCCGGGCTGGGCGAGACCCGGCCTGGGGGCCGGTCTCCCCTGGCTGCCCGCGGGACGGGGCGAGACCCGGCCTGGGGGCGGTCTCGCCCGGCCTACCCGCCGGGCGGGGCGAGACCCGGCCTGGGGGCCGGTCTCGCCTGGCGGCCCGCGGGGCGGGGCGAGACCCGGCCCGAGGGCCGGTCTCGCCCGGCCTACCCGCCGGGCGGGGCGAGACCCGGCCTGGGGGCCGATCTCGCCTGGCTGCCCGCGGGGCGGGGCGAGACCCGGCCCGAGGGCCGGTCTCGCCCGGCCTACCCGCCGGGCTCGGCGAGACCCGGCCTTGGGGGCCGGTCTCGCCTGGCTGCCCTGGGGGCGGGGCGAGACCCGGCCCGAGGGCCGGTCTCGCCCGGCCTACCCGCCGGGCTCAGCGAGACCCGGCCTGGGGGCCGGTCTCGCCTGGCTGCTCGCGGGGCCGGGAGAGACCCGGCCCGAGGGCCGGTCGCGCCCGGCCTACCCGCCGGGCTTGGCGAGACCCGGCCTGGGAGCCGGTCTCGCCCGGCTGCCCGCCGGACTGGGCGAGACTCGACCCGAGGGCCGGTCTCGCCGGCCTGGGGGAAAAGGGGGAGGGGGAGGGCCTGCTGATCCTGCCTCCACACCCAATTGGCCCGGGCGGGTGCCTTCCAACCTGCCGCTCTCACACTCCAACTAAGGGGGCCGCTGGGGGAGGCCGATTTCTCCTCCCCCAACTAGTAGATTTCCAAGCTAGAGCCAAAATTGGCCACCGAGAGTGCAAAATACTCAAAAAGCTTAAAAACTAATCACGCCTCATTTAGGGTCCACTCTTCGCGAATACGGGGATGTACACAATCCCCGCTCTTTTCGAGGTTGGCACAAGCTCGGAAAGAAACATCCAACCCAACGTATTCGCGGAGTGTAACTTCCCCACGAGGTCAACCTGTCATGCCAGCTATGGGAGCCTGGGTGGCGAGAGCTTCTCCGGGTAACAAACTTGGCTCCCACGAGAGATCAACCAGCCCTGTCAGCTAGTGAGAGCCTGACAGCGGAATCCATCTCGGAGCAAAGGACTTGGCTTCCACGAGAGATCAACCTACCCGGCCAGCTAGATGAGAGCCTGACAGCGGAATCCATCTCGGAGCTAAGGGCTTGGCTTCCACGAGAGATCAACCTGCCCTGCCAGCTAGATGAGAGCCTGACAGCGGAATCCATCTCGGAGCAAAGGACTTGGACTTCCACGAGAGATCAACCTGCCCTGCCTGCTAGATGAGAGCCTGGCAGCGGAATCCATCTCGGAGCGAAGGACTTGGCTTCTACGAGAGATCAACCTGCCCTGCCAGCTAGATGAGAGCCTGACAGTGGAATCCATCTCGAGGTGAGACCTTCCCACCCTCCGAGAGATCAACCTGCCCTGCCAGCTAGGTGAGAGCCTGACAGCGGAATCCATCTCGAGGTGAGACCTTCCCACCCTGCAAGAGATCAACCTGTCATGCCAGCTAGGTGAGAACCTGACAGCGGAATCCATCTCGAGGTGAGACATTCCCACCCTCCGAGAGATCAACCTGCCCTGCCAGCTAGGTGAGAGCCTGGCAGCGAAATCCATCTCGAGGTGAGACCTTCCCACCCTCCGAGAGATCAACCTGCCCTGCCACCTAGGTGAGAGCCTGGCAGCGAAATCCATCTCGAGATGAGACCTTCCCACCCTCCGAGAGATCAACCTGTCCTGCCAGCTAGGTGAGAGCCTGACAGCAGAATCCATCTCGAGGTGAGACCTTCCCACCCTCCGAGAGATCAACCTGCCCTGCCAGCTAGGTGAGATCCTGGCAGCGGAATCCATCTCGAGGTGAGACCTTCCCACCCTCCGAGAGATCAACCTGCCCTGTCTGCTAGATGAGAGCCTGACAGCGGAATCCATCTTGGAGCGAAGGACTTGGCTTCTACGAGAGATCAACCTGCCCTGCCAGCTAGATGAGAGCCTGACAGCAGAATCCATCTCGAGGTGAGACCTTCCCACCCTCCGAGAGATCAACCTGCCCTGCCAGCTAGGTGAGAGCCTAACAGCGGAATCCATCTCGAGGTGAGACCTTCCCACCCTCCGAGAGATCAACCTGCCCTGCCAGCTAGGTGAGAGCCTGACAGCGGAATCTATCTCGAGGTGAGACCTTCCCACCCTCCGAGAGATCAACCTGCCCTGCCAGCTAGGTGAGAGCCTGGCAGCGGAATCCATCTCGAGGTGAGACCTTCCCACCCTCCGAGAGATCAACCTGCTCTGCCAGCTAGGTGAGAGCCTGACAGCGGAATCCATCTCGAGGTGAGACCTTCCCACCCTCCGAGAGATCAACCTGCCCTGCCAGCTAGGTGAGAGCCTGACAGCGGAATCCATCTCGAGGTGAGACCTTCCCACCCTCCGAGAGATCAACCTGCCCTGCCAGCTAGGTGAGAGCCTGACATCGGAATCCATCTCGAGGTGAGACCTTCCCACCCTCCGAGAGATCAACCTGCCCTGCCAGCTAGGTGAGAGCCTGACAGCGGAATCTATCTCGAGGTGAGATCTACCCCACCCTCCGAGAGATCAACCTGCCCTGCCAGCTAGGTGAGAGCCTAGCAACGGAGTCCATCTCGAGGTGAGACAACTAGGCATCAACGAGAGGTACCACCGGCCCTGCCCAGCTAGTGAGAGCCTAGGCAGCGGGACCGTCTCGGAGCAAAATAACTAAGCATCTCAATCAATCCCTTGCCAAATCCTACATCCTCAAACGGGGAGAAATAGATGGGTTACATGATCCCCCCGACTCAGCTGGTCAGGGGTAGCACTTGTTACAAGACAAGAAAAATGAAAAAACTACCGCAAGGCGAGGCACCCTCATGGGGCCTGGGTATGACGGCCGTCTTCCGCTTCCTTTTCCTCGGGCGCTTCCATCTTGCTCAAGCTCTCTATGACCTTCTCCATCTCCTCTGTCTGGGCCAACCAAGAGATGGTGTTGACAGCCGTGACGTAGTACTGCCTTGCCATCCTGGAGTCCCCCTTGACTCTGACCTGGATCCCTCCGGAGCTGAACTTGATGCATTGGTGGAAGGAAGATGACACGCAACAAAAGGCGCTGATGAGGGGCCTTCCGAAGATGGCGTTATAGCTGCTTGGAGCGTCAACAATGACGAACCGACAGTTCCTTGAGGCCCCTCCCAAACTTTACTTGGAGTCCTACTCCACCTTCGACCTCCTTTCTTTCTCCTGAGAATCCGAACAGGGGTCCGTCCGATGCCAACACCCTCCTTGGCTCTACCTTCATCTCATCAAACGCCTTCCTGAAAACGATGTTGACGGAGCTCCCGTTGTCAACCAAGACTCAGGAGACGCTGTAGCCCTCGATGGCCGTCTGGATGACCAGCGCATCACAAAACGGATCCTCATGATCCGGTAGGTCCTTCACTGAGAAGGTGATCTTCTCCTCCTAGGGCGGGGTCTGGGAGGTTGAGGCGACGCTCCTTCGGTACATGACATGGAGGCTTGCCTTCCGAGTAGCCTCGATCCCCACTCCACCATGGATCACCGCTATACCGCCTCGGGGTCCGAAATTGACCCGGTCCTCACAAACATCATCCCCTCCTTCTCTTGGCAGAACCTCTTCAACCCGCACTGGTGGCTGTGGCTGGGCAGGGTCTCTCGTCCCCCTCACTTCTAGGAACTCGGGGCAGGTAGCTGCGGCGTGCCTCTCCACCTGGTGGAAGTCACAGTACGGCAACTCTACCCTGACCCTTCTCCTTCCCTGGCGGTTCCTCCTCTCCCTTCGACCAATCTCCATCGCTTGCTGTGGTGGGGGGAGGAGCTGCCTAGGGGCTTGCCTTTGGAAGTTGAATCTCCCTTGGCCCCCATGGAAGTTTCCCCCATCTGGGGCGTAACCTCTTCCGGGACCCTGAACGGGTCCTCTCTGATGTCTCCAACCTGGCTCTGGACCCTCCTGAGCTCTCCGCTCCTCCCTCCTTCTTCCTTCCTGATGCCTTGAGCCACCCTGCTCCTTTGACTCTGTCTCCGTTAGCTCTGCCAACTTCTTGACAAATGCCGGGTTGGCCGCCTCCATGGATATCTCCTCAGCCGCCCTTTCCATCAGCTCCTCAAAGGAAAGGGGGGCCTTCCGGGTCAAGCTCATCTTGAAGAAGCCCTCCTTTAGTCCAACGGTGAAGGCCATCTGGAGAGCATACCCTGACATCTCCTGGACCTCCAGGATCTCCCCCTGGAACCTGCCTACGTAACGGGTCAGCGACTCTTCGGCCCCCTGCCTTATCAGGAAGATGGACTCAGGACTCCTCTTCCGCTTCTTGGAGGTGGAGAAGCGAAGCTGAAAGCTCCGGCTCAAGTCCTCGAACCCATAGATCGACCTTGGAGGGAGTTGATGGAAACCAGTCCCTTGCCTTCTCCTTCAACGTGATCGCAAAGAGGCGACACTTGAAGGCATCCGTCATCGGCCTGATGGAGACGACATCCTCGAACCACTGCAGATGCTGAACGGGGTCATCCTTCCCGGTGTAGTAAGCCATGTCTGGCTCTCTGAACCCCTCGGGAACGGGTGCTGAGATGATCAGCTCGCTGAAAGGTGACCCCCTAAGGGGTGGTCTCGCCACCTCCACTCGCGCAACCTGCTCGCCCGGGAGGTTGGCACTCGCCGGGCTAGAGAACAACTCCCGGCCAGTGAGGTCTTGGTCGACCCCATCTCCCATCCTCTCCTTTCCTAGCCTTCTTCCTGGTGCGCTTCCTTCTCCCCCCGCTGGGGTCATCTCGCCTAGACCCCTGGGAGTCGACTCGTCGAGGGGGGGAGCTAGCTCCTGGGGGGTCGGGGTGGAGCTGCCACCCTGAGGAGCAATGCTTCGCAGCATCTCCATGATACCCTGGATGGAGGCCATGAACTCTTGCCTCCCCACAAAGGGTCCTGAGCTAGGGAGCTCGCCGAGATCATCACTACCTCCCTCACCTCCAGTCATGACTCTCTCCCGAGATCTTCTGTGCTGGTCACTCTCCATGCTCACCGCACCAAAGTGTTGAAGCCAAAATTGACCTCTGTGGAGTTCGGGGTCCCTGAAAGGGGTGACCTCACACCTACTACACTCGAGAGAACGTCACGGACCGGAGACTTAGGAGACTATGAACAGACCCTCGGCTCTAGCGCGGAGGTCCCACCTCACACCCGGAAGGCTACCTGAGCACTTCCCCTCCCTAGCCAATGCTCGAGCTAGGGTGCCTTGAAGAGCTCTCTCAACTCTACCTAGAAGAAGCTAAGGGAGGAGAAAACTCAGAAAAAGGATCCTCTCCAAGGCACCCAAGGGGGTCTATTTATAGTTTTCCAAATCCCATGGGCCAAAAATGACCAAAATACCCCTACGGCCAAAAGGCCTCAGGCCAATAGGAAACCGTCACGCCAGGGGGTAGAGAAGGAAAAACGCGTCACCTAAAGCAAATAGGGGACCCACCCTGCGGGACGGGGCGAGAGCCGGCCTGGGGGCCGGTCTCGCCTGGCTGCCCGCAGGACGGGGCGAGACCCGGCCTGGGGGCCGGTCTCGCCCGGCCTACCCGCCGGGCTGGGCGAGACCCGGCCTGGGGGCCGGTCTCGCTTGGCTGCTCGCGGGGCGGGGCGAGACCCGGCCCGCGGGGCGGGGCGGGGCGAGACCCGGCCCGCGGGGCGGGGCGAGACCCGGCCCGCGGGGCGGGGCGAGACCCGGCCCGCGGGCCGGTCTCGCCCGGCCTACCCGCCGGGCTGGGCGAGACCCGGCCTGGGGGCCGGTCTCGCCTGGCTGCCCGCGGGGCGGGGCGAGACCCGGCCCGAGGGCCGGTCTCGCCCGGCCTACCTGCCGGGCTCGGCGAGACCCGGCCTGGGGGGCCGGTCTCGCCTGGCTGCCCGCGGGGCGGGGCGAGACCCGACCCGAGGGCCGGTCTCGCCCGGCCTACCCGTCGGGCTCGGCGAGACCCGGTCTTGGGGCCGGTCTCGCCTGGCTGCCCGCGGGGCTGGGCGAGACCCGGCCCGAGGGCCGGTCTCGCCCGGTCTACCCGCCGGGCTTGGCGAGACCCGGCCTGGGGGCCGGTCTCGCCCGGCTGCCCGCCGGGCTGGGAGAGACTCGGCCCGAGGGCCGGTCTCACCGGCCTGAGGGGAAAAGGGGGAGGGGGAGGTTCTGCTGATCCCGCCTCCACACCCAATTGGCCCGGGCGGGTGCCTTCCAACCTGCCGCTCTCACACTCCAACTAAGGGGCCGCTGGGGGAGGCCGATTTCTCCTCCCCCTACTAGTAGATTTCCAAGCTAGAGCCAAAATTGGCCACCGAGAGTGCAAAATACTCAAAAAGCTTAAAAACTAAGCACGCCTCATTTAGGGTCCACTCTTCACGAATACGGGGTTGTACACCCGGGAGGCCCGGTTTAGACCCAGGCCCGAGGGGCTTTATGAACAGAATATTTGAAACTAGACCTAAAGTTAAGAGACCAATTTGAATAGATTTGCCTCTTATTTATTGCCTAGACTATAAATGTAACTTTTTGTAATTTATGAGTGCTTTTTTTTATTTATGAAGTGGACATGTCAAGCTAGAAACATGGCATTTAATGTTAGATGTATCTTCTCAACAAAAAATATTAATATTAAGGGAATACAATTTTTGACTAAATGCAAATCCTTGTTATGGGCAGATCAAAGACCAAAAATATTAATATTAGGAGCTGGCAAAAAAAATTATGTGCATACCAAAACAAACAAAAAATTGATGAGCAAGATTGTTGGTTCTTGGATTGTATTGAACTCTGTATCCAAATCGTATCGAATGATTTCAGGAATATGATATCGATACATCCATGAGAAATCTGGCGATGTGGATGAGTAGCTGCTCTTCATTTCCAGATTTTCTCCAAGTATTTACTCTAGTAGTTATCTTCTGTTCACTCGAGTAGTTACATATAGTACTCGGGTAGTTGTTTCTTCACTGCAGTATATCAGCTTCACATGTTTCTGAAATTTCGTTAATTCCAGATTGACAGATTGCTTAATGAACCTTGATGTGATTGGTCCATGTGTACCTCATTAAGATCTAATTATGACTGTTATCGCAGATCCTATATAAGGTCTTGTCAAACCGACAAACCCTAAGAATCAGAAGTTTTTGCAACCGATTATTTTCTAAGTTCTCTGAATCTCTCTCTCTCTCTCTCTCCAAGAACCGAAAACCACCGCCACCGATCATGATGTAGGCTAGGCCTTTGGGATCCTACACGGAGGGCGTGACTACAGCCTTGGCAACGTTATCGCTCTCTAACCGGCACACAAACGCAACGCAGCGACCACAATGATTGTTTTTTTATCGTTCGCGCTAACATACGGATAGCCGATCCGCAAATGGAACAGAGAATGGCTATAGGCCAAAATCCTTTCCGGCTAAATGGAATAATATTAATTCCGATCGAGCTTTGGAGTTATACCAAAATAGATCCACCAAAAAAAATTCACGATTCGAAAAAACGGTAGGATCTATCCCAACAAAACAAAAGCGAGGAGCGCCAATCCTCTTGCGAGATCTTTTCGGAAAACCAACTGAAAATCTCAAATCTATTTTTAGGAACACCGCGAGAATTTAGCAATTCGAGAAATCACGCAAAATCCGTCCACCACAAGAATTAATCAAGAAGAGAATCTCTTATGTAGGAATTTCGTTACCCCACTCGGAAACGTAGATCCGAGATGTTGGATCCACCAAGTACGATCGCTCTTCCCTTTTGGAATCCACGAGAAACGCGCCACGGATGAAGATCTTGTTCGCCTCCTTCGCTTCTCGCCGTGGTTGATTACCCCAACCTTGATTCTTCCTTGCACGAGATCTTCCTCCTCCAAGGTTGGCCGACCACCTTTGAAAGAAAAGGGATGGACACGTAGATGAGAGGGTGTAGTTGGAAGAGGGATGAGGGAGGGAAAGAGAAGAAGAAGAGAGAGAGAAGGGGGGTGCGGCCAAGATGAAGAAAGAGGGAGAGGATGGGGGGCCGGCGGCTAGAAGAGAGGGAGGGGAGATAGAAAATTTAGGGTTGGAGGAATTTTCAATTGATTTCAATATTAGCCACACCACCTAAGGACCCGTCGATTGCGTCCAAGGACACAGTGGTCCCTGCGGAAAGGAAAACGATAAGTCTTATAAGTAGGAAGGAGTTATAACGTGAGACCTTTCTCGATGGCGTCATATATGCGTTAGTATGTCTACAAGTACAGGAAGATTCACCATCTTTAGAGAACATACTGTTATCTCTGCGCACATTATTGGAAGAATATAAGGACGTCTATCCGATAGATTTACCTTCCAAGTTGCCACCAATCAGGGATATTCAACATGAAATTGACTTCGTCCCGGGCTCGACCTTGCCTAACTTACCCCATTACCGACTTAATCCCTCCGCACATAATGAACTACAAATGTTAATTTCCGATTTATTAGCTAAAGGATTTATCCGTCATAGTAAAAGCCCTTGTGCCATCCCTGCCTTGTTGGTCCCGAAGAAAGATAAGTCTTGGAGGTTGTGTGTAGACTACCGAGCCATCAATAAAATAACTGTCAAGTATAGGTTTCCCATCCCCTGTTTGGACGATCTATTGGATATGTTGTCCGGTGCCACCGTGTTCTCAAAATTGGATTTAAAGAGTGGCTACCACCAAATAAGGATTCGGGAGGGAGACGAATGGAAAACGGCCTTTAAATCTAAGGACGGGCTTTACGAGTGGTTAGTGCTAGGAGAGGGACTCACCAACGGACCAAGTACTTTCTCACGATTAATGACTCAAGTATTTAAGCCATACATGGGAAAATTTGTCGTAGTCTATTTCGATGATATTTTGGTGTTTAGTACCTCGCCGATCGATCATGAAACTCATTTGCGGACAATCCTTACTACATTGCGCCAAGAGAACTTATATATTAATTTTAAGAAGTGCGTATTCGGTGTGACTTCCGTGGAATTCTTAGGATACATAGTGAACGCTGAGGGAATACATGTTGACCCTAAGAAGGTCCAAGTAATTTGAGAGTGGCCGGAGCCGCAAAATATTCGGGAAGTTAGGAGTTTTCATGGATTGGCCACGTTTTATCGACGATTCATTCGCAATTTTAGTAGCATCATGGCACCCATCACTGAGTGTATGAAGAAGGGTGATTTTATATGGACCAAATCGGCCGCTAGTTTTCATGGATTGGCCACGTTTTATCGACGATTCAAAACAATGGTCTTACCATTGAACTTGAACATCCGATCCTTAGGGGAGATTGATGGCGCCATGGATCCCCGTCTGAAAGCGTTCGTGGATTGGGACGGTCGTTGCCGCAAGCTCACAGATGGTATTTCTACCTCGACGCCAACGCCGCCGCCAAAGCGTTCGTGTATTGGGACGATTGTGGCCGCAAGCTCACGGATGGGATTTCTACCTCGACGCCAACGCCGCCGCCACTATTAAATAAAATATATAATTATGAATAAAATAATTATAATTATATATTTTATTAAATTGTTATTTTATCGATTGTTATTTTAAACAATCTTATTTCAAGCATTTTAATTTTGTATTGCATGATGGGTGCTTATAACCATCTTGCATTTTTTATTATTCATGCAAACTCTATGCTTTATTTAATTCATGATGGGTGCATATAACTATCATGAGGGTGTTAATTTTCTAAGGTGAAGATTGAGTGGTGTAGCCTATATATAGGCATGGATTGTTTTCATATGGTTAAGTTGAATGAGAATTTGAAATCCTACCTCCAAAAGAAATCTCCCCCCTCTCCCTCCTATTCTAATTTCGGCTCCCTCTCAATCCTAGCCTTCTTTCCCCTCTTGGCCGCCAACCTCCTCTCCCTCCCAAGCCGCCCAACTTCTCCCCCTTCCCCCTTCAAGGAAGAATCCGGCCACCCCTCTCTCTTGGTGGTTAGAGCAAGGTGCTTGTGGTAATCTCTCGTGGATCTCGGCCAAGGCGTGACGCGACGAAGGAGGAAGAGTTTCCTCTCCATCCGGCGTAACTCCGGCGGAACCGTGGAAGAGCGATTCAAGCAAGATAACCGGAATCATCTATTTCGGTTTGGGTAACGAAAATCTCTACCGTTGTGTGTTTTCTCCTCTGGATAGATCTTGTGGCATATGCGTGTTGCGTGGCTTGTGAAGCGTTTGAAATTTCATGGTTAAATTTTCATTGATATTGTTGGTGTTTTCCTTTTTTTCTATTTAAGTGTTAAATTTTTTTAACGTGGTCAGCAAGATAGCCCAAACACCAAATTAATATCTTCGGAACTACCCAGTTCGCACGCTGAACCTGCGGAAAACCCAAGGACTAGAGGTTGCACCCAACAAAACAATGGAAGCACAAGAAGGTCTTATTATGCATTCACTTCTTTACAATCCGAGGCATACATAGCGAGACATGATTTCGCTAGTATTACAGCTGTAAACAGAAATAACCAAAAACCAAGCCGGGCGGACAGCACTCCAGTCCGCCGAGACCGCGAGGTTGCCGAGACCGCCGAGACCGCTGAGCACGCCCAAGCTATGCTGCAATCCGCCGAATACCACGGAGTCCGCCGAGACCGCGAGGCCGCGCGGACAGACCGTTATTCGCCTCCTGCTGAACCCGAACTGAGGAACTCCCCTACCCGCCTGAAGCCGGCGGACAGGTTATTGAAGCTGGGAAAGTTGAAACAGAACTGACAAGCCGCAGAGCGACCTCCTGCTGAGTCCGCAGAGACCGCACACTTCCAAGCACTGACCGAAGTCACAGCCAAACTCCTGGCTCCTTGAAGTTATCCGCGCGACCTGCACACAGCAAACCGTCATCCTGAAACAATCCGCGCGGACTGAAAAACACAGACCGCAGCACTCGCCCAACCCAATTTACTGTTCACTCACGTTACTTAGGTTACTGTAGATGTGCCAGGGGGGTCCTATTTATAGGCCAGGTGAGGAGTGTGGTCACCGCCCATGAGATAGCGACACCGCCCCAGCCCGCGCGAATACAAACGACCGTCCGCTCAGTCCGCGAGGACTTAGCCAGTCACCAAGGGAAACCGCCAGGAGCAAGGCAACCATTGACGAACCCTCTCCAGTCCGCCTAAGCTAAGCGGACAAGGCACCAGCCCGCAAAGCTCCATCCACTGCAGGACAGCACCCTCTTCAATGGCAGTCCGCACCAACCCGAGGCAGTCCGCAAGACTCACACCTCAATCCGCCACAAGTCCACGACCAAAGGCAAACAGCAACAGTCCGCCCGGTCACAGCGGACTTCGCGGATACGGCGGACACCATGAACTTGACACCAAGTGTGACCAAGTCCAAAACCATCAAGAGCCAGTGCGAGCATGGCGGACACAAAGTCCCGTCCGCCAAACACCCTAGCACAGACCGCAATCAGTCCGCGAGCTCCTCGCACTTGTCCAACACAGCAGCTACTTTCCGGACTCCAAACACCAGTCCGCCAACCGGTCTCCACAGCAAGACCTGCTGTAACACCTGAGCTCGACAAGGCCTCAGCCAACCTCAAGGCCCAGTCCGCAACAGCCCAAACCGCGGACACACCAGTCCGCAAGGCTTCCCGCGAACTCGAACCAACCCGCCAACAGCGCAAACTTGCACCCGCGACCACTGAGCAAAGCACCAGTCCGCAAGCCTCTCTATCCGCAGATACCAGGCCGCACCAACCCGCGGACTCCATGCAACAACCCGCTCAGAACACAGCCGGCTTCCACCAGACTTTTCACCAGGCCGCAAACCTCAGTCCGCCCAGTCCGCCAAAGCTGTCCGCACAGGCCGCGCGGCCTGTCCCGTCACCCACTTCCACTTCACAAATTTCAACACTCCCCCTTGAAGTGAGAAGTGGTGACCAAGCCCAGCAAGCTGCGCAAGCGTTCAAAGGGCCCCTTCGACAGCGGCTTCGTGAAGATGTCAGCAAGATTATCTTCACTCCGAACATGCCCGACCAGCAGAGACCCCTCCAACACCTTCTCCCTGATGAAGTGGTGATCAATCTCTATATGCTTGGTCCTGGCGTGACACACTGGATTGTTTACCAGTTTGAGAGCACTCTCATTGTCACCCCGGAGTAAAGTAGGCCCTTGCACTTCTTCATGAACATCCTCTATGAGCCTCCTCAACCAAACGGCTTCCCGAGCAGCCAAGGCCGAAGCCTTATACTCCGCCTCCGTGGTTGAAACCGACACCGAGTCCTGCTTCTTGCTACACCACGAGATGCTAGCTGAACCGCAAGTGAACACATAACCTGAAGTAGACCTTCGATCATCCGAATCACCGCCATAGTCAGCATCCGTGTACCCGAGCAACGCAAACTCGGCATCCCTTCCATAGAGGAGTCCCATCTCAGAAGTCACCTTAACATACTTCAGAATTCCCTTCGCCGCCAACAGATGAGAACTCCTTGGTTCAGCCATATATCGACTTACTCGGCCAACAGCATAAGCTATATCCGGCCTTGTAATCGTCAGATAGATCAAGCTCCCAACAAGAGCCCTGAACACCAAGGGATCATTAAGAACCCTTCCCTCATCCCGTCGAAGCTTTAGCCCAGATTCCAGTGGAGTAGAGCACTTCTTCCCTTCGCCCATGCCAAACCGCTTCACAATACGATCAGCATACCCTTTCTGGCTAATGAGAATCCCGCACTCCTTCCTTTCCACTTCAAGACCAAGAAAGTGATGCAACTCTCCCAAGTCTTTCATCTCGAAGCGTATAGCAAGCTCAGCCCTGAGCCTTGTTACTTCCTCCTCCGAGTTCCCTGTGATGATCATATCATCCACATACAGCAGGACCAAGACTCTTAGCTCTCCCTTCTTCTTGACGAACAAGCTAGAATCCGAGTTAGAAGCAAAGTATCCACAGAATTGCAGGTACTCTGCAATCTTCCCATACCACGCTCGAGGAGCTTGCTTCAACCCATAGAGAGCCTTCCTGAGTTTGCAGACATAGTCCGGATGCTTTTCAGAGACAAAACCAAGCGGCTGATCCATGAAGATGTCCTTGTCAATCTCTCCGTAAAGAAAAGCATTCTTCACATCAAGTTGCCACAACCTCCATCCCTTGCTAGCAGCCAAGGCGATCACCACTCTTACAGATGTCATCTTCGCAACTGGACTGAATGTCTCCTCATAGTCTTCTCCATACTGTTGTGAGAATCCTCTTGCGACCAGGCGAGCCTTGAACCGATCAATGCTCCCATCAGCCTTCTTCTTCAACTTATACACCCACTTGCAAGTAACCGGAGTAACGCCAACAACCTTGGGCACAAGGTCCCAGGTTTCATTCTTCTTCAGAGCATCAATCTCTTCCTTCATGGCATCATCCCACTCCTTCACTCCAGTGGCCTCGTTGAAGTTTGCAGGCTCTCGCTCATCCAGAGGACCTGCAAAGAAGCAGGAGACAAAGCTCACTGCATTCCCATCACAGTACCGAGCCGGTGGCTTAACCACCCTCTTCGATCTCCGAAGACACGGCTCCTTGCTCACGGCTTCCGTTGCTTCTTCAGGCTCCACTCCTACCTGGGGCAAGCATTGAGCAGTGCTCCCCCTGCTTCCTGAGCCAGAAGGCTCAGCCTCGGAGTTCGAAGCAACAGGAGCTGCTGGTGAAACAGCAAGCTCCTCTTCCAAGCCTTCAGCATCCTCCACCGGTGCTTCCTCAACCTTGCTACTTCCGGTAGGCTCCACCGAGCCACCTCCATATGACGTCAGCTCGTCAAAGACAACGTCTCTTGACACCACGAACTTCTTCGTCACAGGGTCCATGCATTTCCATCCCTTCTTCCGCTCATCATAGCCAACAAAGACAAGTTTCCTTGCCTTCGCATCCAGCTTTGTCCGTGAAGCATCCGGGACATGCACGTAGCAAGTTGAACCGAACACCCGAAGGTGTCCAACACTCGGCTTCTCCTTCAGCAACAGCTCAATAGGAGTCTTCATGTTGATAGGGCTGAGTGGCATCCGGTTGATAACATAAGCAGCACAAGACATTCCCTCCGCCCAAAAGGACCTTGGGATATCTTTCGCATGCAGCCAGCATTTGCAGGTTTCCGTCAAATGACGGATCTTCCGCTCCGCTACCCCAATTTGTTGTGGAGTGTGAGAACAAGTAAGCTCTCGTTGGATCCCGTGCTTCCTACAGAAGTTAGAAAACTCGGAAGAGACAAACTCCCCCCCGTTATCAGTTCTAAACTTCATAATCCGCAAGCCAAGTCGGCCTTCTACCAACTCCTTGAACTCCACGAACAAACGGAAGGCTTCGGACTTCTCCTTTAAGAAGTACACCCAAGTATACCTTGAGTAGTCATCAACCAAGACAAGCATGTATTTGCTTCCACCAAGGCTGGCAGTAACCGTCGGTCCCATCAGGTCGCCATGAACACACTCCAATGGTTTCTTGCTCCTTGTTTGAGATTTATCAAACGGAAGGCGATGTGCCTTACCGTATTGACAGCCCGCACAAACATGCCCATCACCAAAGGAGGACAACATCGGCAACCCCCTCACCAGACTTCTAATAGCCATTGCCTTTAGCTTGTCCATGCCAACATGCCCCAGCCTCTCATGCCAGATAGCCGCACTATCATTGGCCCTCATCCTATCAACATAGGCACTGGTGGAAAGAACAAACAAGTTCTTCACCCTCCTCCCAACATGAGCAACATCAGCCTTTACCGCTGATACGTTGCGAAGGAACCTCACGTCTGTTGGCCCAAACAGAACGTGATACCCAGCGTCCACCGCGTTGGTCACCGAGAAGAGGTTCTTCTTCATGCCCGGCACGTGATACACACTCCTTAACGTGAGTGGCCCCTGATCACTACCCAAAGACACGACCCCCTCCTTCTCTACTGCATAAACAGTATTATCAGCAGTGATAATAGCTTCATTACCTGAGTAAGCCTGCATGGAGGTGAACTTCGACTTGTCTCCGGTGAGGTGATGACCACACCCGGAGTCGACGATCCACTCGCTGTTGAAGTCCTCAGCAGATAAGGCCCGGACACAAGTGCCCGTCATGAAAGCTCCTCCCCATTCTGCTTCTTCACTTCGCGAGCAAGCTTCCTCCTTTCCCGCAGCATGCCCAGGCTGCAGTTTGACCTTGCAGTCCCGCTTGAAGTGCCCTCGCTGATGACACCGGTAGCACTTCAGATTCTTCTTCCAGTCCTTAGGAGCATTGCTCCTCTCCGGCGGATATGAAGTTGAAGTCTCCTTCTCAACAGCGGCCAGCACCTTCTTCTTCTTCTTCCCTTCCCATCCCTTCTTCTTGCCTGAGAAGAGAGCCTCGCTGCCTTCCTGATTCAGATTCACTCCAGCCATCTGCCTTGCTAAGCTCTCCTGCGAGGCAAGCAGATTCTCCAGCTCCAGCAGAGACGGCTGAGTAGCCCACCCTTGAACAGATGTAACAAAGGCCACATACTCCTTCCGCAAGCCGCGGAAAATGTGCCTTTTCATCTTTGCCTCAGAGATAGGCTCATCAGGATCCAGTGCCGACAGCTCAGCACACAAGCTCTTCATCTTTAAGAAGTACTTGGAGATGGAAAGGTCTCCCTGAGTTGCCCTGGCCAACTCATTCTCCAGGAACTGAAGCCGCGCCACATTCTTCCTATTGAACAACTCATCAATGGTTGTCCAAATATCAGCAGCCGACTCACACCCAATGATGTGATCAAACAGTTCCGGAGAGACAGCTCTCTTCAGAACGAACTCTTCCTTAGCATTAGTTCTTCTCCAGAGCCTCACCTGTTCAGCAGTACCGAAAGCAGCAGTAACTTCCTGTCTGTCGTCTCCACCGACAACTTCCCACAGCTCCTCGCCCAGAAGATAACTCTTCATGCACGACTTCCACTTTTTATAGTTAGTCGGCGTTAAGAGTTCAATGCCCAGACCTCTTGCTAAGCTTCCTTCCATTGCAACCACCTGTTGGTACCCTTCAGCAGCTCCGAGCAACAACACAGGTTGATCACCACTCAATCACTGAGTAACAACGCTGGTTGACCACCGCTCACGCAACTGAACCAACAACCTCAGAAACCTGGCTCTGATACCATGTTAAATTTTCTCAACGTGGTCAGCAAGATAGCCCAAACACCAAATTAATATCTTCGGAACTACCCAGTTCGCACGCTGAACCTGCGGAAAACCCAAGGACTAGAGGTTGCACCCAACAAAACAATGGAAGCACAAGAAGGTCTTATTATGCATTCACTTCTTTACAATCCGAGGCATACATAGCGAGACATGATTTCGCTAGTATTACAGCTGTAAACAGAAAGAACCAAAAACCAAGCCGGGCGGACAGCACTCCAGTCCGCCGAGACCGCGAGGTTGCCGAGACCGCCGAGACCGCTGAGCACGCCCAAGCTATGCTGCAATCCGCTGAATACCACGGAGTCCGCCGAGACCGCGAGGCCGCGCGGACAGACCGTTATTCGCCTCCTGCTGAACCCGAACTGAGGAACTCCCCTACCCGCCTGAAGCCGGCGGACAGGTTATTGAAGCTGGGAAAGTTGAAACAGAACTGACAAGCCGCAGAGCGACCTCCTGCTGAGTCCGCAGAGACCGCACACTTCCAAGCACTGACCGAAGTCACAGCCAAACTCCTGGCTCCTTGAAGTTATCCGCGCGACCTGCACACAGCAAACCGTCAGCCTGAAACAATCCGCGCGGACTGAAAAACACAGACCGCAGCACTCGCCCAACCCAATTTACTGTTCACTCACGTTACTTAGGTTACTGTAGATGTGCCAGGGGGGTCCTATTTATAGGCCAGGTGAGGAGTGTGGTCACCGCCCATGAGATAGCGACACCGCCCCAGCCCGCGCGAATACAAACGACCGTCCGCTCAGTCCGCGAGGACTTAGCCAGTCACCAAGGGAAACCGCCAGGAGCAAGGCAACCATTGACGAACCCTCTCCAGTCCGCCTAAGCTAAGCGGACAAGGCACCAGCCCGCAAAGCTCCAACCACTGCAGGACAGCACCCTCTTCAATGGCAGTCCGCACCAACCCGAGGCAGTCCGCAAGACTCACACCTCAATCCGCCACAAGTCCACGACCAAAGGCAAACAGCAACAGTCCGCCCGGTCACAGCGGACTTCGCGGATACGGCGGACACCATGAACTTGACACCAAGTGTGACCAAGTCCAAAACCATCAAGAGCCAGTGCGAGCATGGCGGACACAAAGTCCCGTCCGCCAAACACCCTAGCACAGACCGCAACCAGTCCGCGAGCTCCTCGCACTTGTCCAACACAGCAGCTACTTCCCGGACTCCAAACACCAGTCCGCCAACCGGTCTCCACAGCAAGACCTGCTGTAACACCTGAGCTCGACAAGGCCTCAGCCAACCTCAAGGCCCAGTCCGCAACAGCCCAAACCGCGGACACACCAGTCCGCAAGGCTTCCCGCGAACTCGAACCAACCCGCCAACAGCGCAAACTTGCACCCGCGACCACTGAGCAAAGCACCAGTCCGCAAGCCTCTCTATCCGCAGATACCAGGCCGCACCAACCCGCGGACTCCATGCAACAACCCGCTCAGAACACAGCCGGCTTCCACCAGACTTTTCACCAGGCCGCAAACCTCAGTCCGCCCAGTCCGCCCAGTCCGCCATAGCTGTCCGCACAGGCCGCGCGGCCTGTCCCGTCACCCACTTCCACTTCACAAATTTCAACATTAAGTTCGTGAGGCGTGACGACCCTCGTTTTATTTTGTTGGGAGAGAACCATCCTTGTCCGAATCTTTTGTTTTCGGTGGATTCTCTTTTGGTACAACAACGCTCGACCGAACCGTGTGGGTTCCTTTCGCTTGAGAGGACCTTGGCCTATCGCCTTGGTACTATCTTGAAGGGCTTTGCGAACCCTCCATCGTCTATGTTTAATGAATATACGAGTTAGGTAGTTGCTGCGTTTTTGTTGCTTGAGCGTGACGTGAGAGTTAGTGGAGAGCGTTGCGTTTAGTTATGTCCGTCTCCATAACGTCAAATAGGGGCAAGCCTCCATCAATTTGGTATCAGAGGGAGGTTCTCGTCAATTTCCTAATTGACACTCCTCCCCCTCTTCAAATTAAAAACAAATAAATTTCAAATTTTAAATTTCAAATTTCAGATTTTAAATTTAAATTTCAAATTTCAAATTTCAAAATTTCAAATTTCAAATTTCAAAATTTAAATTTTAAATTTCAAATTTCAAAATTTCAAAATTTCAAATTTCAATTTTCAAAATTCAAATTTCAAATTTCGAATTTCGAATTTCAAATTTCAAAATTCAAATTTCAAAATTTCAAAATTTCAAATTTCAAATTTCAAAATTCAAAATTCAAAATTCAAAATTCAAATTTCAAATTTCAAAATTTCAAATTTCAAAATTCAAAATTCAAAATTTAAATTTCAAATTTCAAATTTCTAAATTTCAAAATTCAAAATTCAAAATTTAAATTTCAAAATTCAAAATTTCAAATTTCAAATTTCAAATTTTAAATTTCCAATTTCAGAAATCCAAAAAAAAAAATTTTATTTTTCATTAAATCATTATTTTTATTAAGTTATTTTAAAATTTAATAGTTGGTCTGCAAATAGCGGCATATATTTTTATATTTTCAGCAAAATTCAAAAATAAAATTTTTTTAATAATCCTCATATTTTTTCTAGCAAGAAAATCTATTTTATATAATTATAACCTTAGTGACTAAGCGGGAACAATTCCATCTTTTAAAATGAAGTAGGGTCAGGTTATTTAGTCATTGCATGTACACCAGTTCTGGGTGAGTTTTCTCTCCGGTTCTCACTAAATGACATATGACATATATGCTACCCAGTTAGACTATTCTTATGCTAAGGATATGACTAAACACACCCCTATGACACACCACATTTATCCTACTTTTGACGGTTTAGAGTATCCCCAAAGTTTTCGAGACTGGCTTAAGGGATTAGAACAATATTTTAATTGTCACTTATGGGATGACTACAAAAAAGTTAGCTTTGCCCGAGAGCGGTTAGTAGGTCGAGCCCGATTATTTTGGTTAAACGAAGAGCGTCGTGTTGGTAGCTATCATTATACTTGGCCGCACATGCGTAGCCTCCTCTCGGATCAATTTGATCCCGCCTACCTGCGCACTAATAGCACCACACCCGTTAGTAAGAATAGTTATGGCACCAGACCCGTATCTGCTTATAGGAGTGACCCTACGCCTCAGGATAGATCCTATCTACAGAGAGGTAGTAATACCCAAAGTGTGCCTAGTCCCACCTATAGGGAACATAAGCCATTTAGACCCCAAAATTTAAACTCGAAAGAGGTTACTATTAGGGTGCTTGCTTCTTTAGCCTCGACATCTAGGCCCTCTGGTATAGTGACTGATATCTCTGAGGATTCCTATGTGGATATAGAATCTCTAGATGATGAAGTTAATCAGCCAGGTGAGAGTCTTCCTTCACTTACGATAGTGCCTGACTCTCCTATTGAACCTGAGGATGTGAATAGGACTAAGCTCGTCACTGAGGACGAGGCAATTCTCGTTGACGCTTTTAGTGACGTTGAGGAGATTGGTTACCCTAGTGACCTGGACGAGGATTTCGCCCCTGAGGAATCATCTCCACCCCCCATCGACGATATTTTAGTCAGGGAGTCGTCTGATGACCCTGAGTCAGAAGACGTTCCGGCTGAGTCGGTAGAGTCATCCAATGTTGAAAGCTTACATGTTACTAAATTAGGTGATGACTTGCTAGGACCTGGTATTATTATGGTTGACCAAGAATTAATGGATGTTCCGACGGTATTGGAAGAGTCATCTTGGGATGGTTGTTCAATTTGGGATAATCTTATTGTGATACATCCGGGAGTTAGTTCATTTACGGTATCAACGCCGCTTAAAAGTCAAGTTAATTTTGATACTCCCCGGGATTCGATTTGTCCATCCCTTTATTTTGATTGTGACGACGCACCCACTTCATGGGAAGAGTTGGTTAACGAAGGATGTGTCGTTTTGGAAAATTTACAATGTGGGGAAAAATTATCTTTGGATGACGGTAGCCCTGAGGGCCAGAAAGACATTTTGTTGATGATAGCTCTTTTACATGGGGCCCAAAACTGTTTAGAAATTTTGTCGGATACGATTTTGCCTACTTATGATACATTCACTAATTCTGAATTAAATGAAGTATCGAATGAGTTGGAAGACTTGTCGGCTGAGTTTTCAATGAGGACGAATCCACTGTTTAATTTTTCATATGATTTTAATGGCCTGCAACCGGAGGCTTGTTCTTGGACGAGTAATCTGTGTTTTGACGTTGAGTGTGACTTAACTTCCCCTACGGAATCACCCATGTCGACTCTCCCTCCGGTTCATTTAACTCGAGTAGATGATTGGTTAGGACACGAGCTAGTCATTCCTAGCCCTTTATATTTGGAGAAGTTTATTATTACCGCCTCCCCATTAGGCTTACTTAGATGGATGTGGGTAAACGTAGTTGGTGATGAGCGTTTTCTGCTGGCTATTCATTACGAAATTTTTAAATCAAAATTTAATTCCAAATTTAAAACGAAAACGTTATGTTCCACTGAAATAATTTTTGAAGTTAAAGAACCCGTGGCACCTGATATAGTTCCGTTATTTTCTACTATTAATTCTAGTCATGTTGCATATGGGTTCACCCCACATGGTTTTAAGTTAATTAGACGCATTCTTATCCTTTTAATCCATCAAAATGCGTCCTTTAATTTACTTGCGAGTTCGTGTCAGAAAGTCTCCTATTGTTATGTGGATGATTTGGGTTTGGCTTGTCTCACCCCTGAACGGATGCCCCCGGACACCTTAAAAATATTAACGAATCGGCAAGTCCATCCTTTGCGAACCTTAAGGGAGTTTGGTAACATCACTTTTCTATTAGAATTTTCCATTGATTGGGGCATAGCTTCTATTTTCATCGTTTCATATTTTACGTTTCATGCTTCTATGCCACTTGAAATGTCTACCTCTCCGTATATATATTCCACTTTGAATTCTATCGGGTTGGGTGGTGCAAGTTTCTCAGGATCATTCTCTTTCTCGGTCTCCATCGGAGGTATGTTGGTTGATGTTGTGGAAACTATTTTTCCTTCGTTGGCTAATGCGTTTTTGAGGTCCCCCCAAGACCACTTTTTTTTGCCTTGCAGGTTCTTCTTCCCCGTCGACGATCTTCCATGCGAGTACTCACATTCCTACTCATCAGTGATGAGTATTTTTGAGAGGGGGAGGATTGATGGCGCCATGGATCCCCGTCTGAAAGCGTTCGTGGATTGGGACGGTCGTTGCCGCAAGCTCACAGATGGTATTTCTACCTCGACGCCAACGCCGCCACCAAAGCGTTCGTGTATTGGGACGATTGTGGCCGCAAGCTCACGGATGGGATTTCTACCTCGACGCCAACGCCGCCGCCACTATTAAATAAAATATATAATTATGAATAAAATAATTATAATTATATATTTTATTAAATTGTTATTTTATCGATTGTTATTTTAAACAATCTTATTTCAAGCATTTTAATTTTGTATTGCATGATGGGTGCTTATAACCATCTTGCATTTTTTATTATTCATGCAAACTCTATGCTTTATTTAATTTATGATGGGTGCATATAACTATCATGAGGGTGTTAATTTTCTAAGGTGGAGATTGAGTGGTGTAGCCTATATATAGGCATGGATTGTTTTCATATGGTTAAGTTGAATGAGAATTTGAAATCCTACCTCCAAAAAAAATCTCCCCCCTCTCCCTCCGATTCTAATTTCGGCTCCCTCTCAATCCTAGCCTTCTTTCCCCTCTTGGCCGCCAACCTCCTCTCCCTCCCAAGCCGCCCAACTTCTCCCCCTTCCCCCTTCAAGGAAGAATCCGGCCACCCCTCTCTCTTGGTGGTTAGAGCAAGGTGCTTGTGGTAATCTCTCGTGGATCTCGGCCAAGGCGTGACGCGACGAAGGAGGAAGAGTTTCCTCTCCATCCGGCGTAACTCCGGCGGAACCGTGGAAGAGCGATTCAAGCAAGATAACCGGAATCATCTATTCCGGTTTGGGTAACGAAAATCTCTACCGTTGTGTGTTTTCTCCTCTGGATAGATCTTGTGGCATATGCGTGTTGCGTGGCTTGTGAAGCGTTTGAAATTTCATGGTTAAATTTTCATTGATATTGTTGGTGTTTTCCTTTTTTTCCATTTAAGTTCGTGAGGCGTGACGGCCCTCGTTTTATTTTGTTGGGAGAGAACCATCCTTGTCCGAATCTTTTGTTTTCGGTGGATTCTCTTTTGGTACAACAACGCTCGACCGAACCGCGTGGGTTCCTTTCGCTTGAGAGGACCTTGGCCTATCGCCTTGGTACTATCTTGAAGGGCTTTGCGAACCCTCCATCGTCTATGTTTAATGAATATACGAGTTGGGTAGTTGCTGCGTTTTTGTTGCTTGAGCGTGACGTGAGAGTTAGTGGAGAGCGTTGCGTTTAGTTATGTCCGTCTCCAAAACGTCAAATAGGGGCAAGCCTCCATCAGATCATCATCGTTCTCATCCGGCTAGGGTTTTCGATTTCAGAGGATTCAGATCAAGAAGGTTTTACAGATAGATATTGCCGCTCAATTCATCATCTTCTATCTGATCGTGTGAAACCAAGAAAGTCCAGATCTACTTTGCAAGAATCGGGCTCCAAATGGAATCACCGATCGAAAATGACTTCAAAGACCAGTACCGAAGCATCTTCTCAGAAAAGAATCGCAGTCACACAAGCAGAGGCGAAGAAGATAACCATGGCTGACATCAAAGGCCGTCATGCGACAACGGCAGAAACAATTAATTAATCTTAGATGAGATACACCACACTAATATGGTATCATAACATACTATACTCAACAACCCAATTCAATTAGGGCAGTCCATACATTATGAGCTTAAATACCCTACACAAGAAGTGGCAAAAACATAATCTCACATTAAAAACCCATGTACTCTCAAACTTGCAACAATTTGGTATAAAAATGCTTTGGAGCAAGAGCTCAAAGCATGCTTATCAACACTAATCATATTAGATGATTGAAGACTACAACTAATTATGACAATTCCTACTTAGGATATACAAAACATCAATAAAGGACAGCTCAGTGCACAAAGGAATCCCCATGTAGCGAAGATCCGGCGAAAGATCCCACCAAAAGGGTGAAATGTAGGCAAACCTTACCATGCATTTTTGTAAGAGGTTGCTTCCAGGAAGTGGCGGACACAAGAATTTTTTCCAATGGGAGGACTTCAAAATTATTTGACTCATCAGTTTCATCATGACGAGCTCAATGAACATGAATATCTCAGATGACCAAACACACTGTATTTGATAGAGGAAGCAAGACTCGACACGATAAAGAAGGGAACCCTAGTTTTGGATGAAATCGGAGAAGAAAAACTTAGGCTAATACTTTTTAAAAAAAAATTAGGGTATTAGGCATAGTTTAAATCATGACTAATATTATTAATTTTTTTACAGAAAATGGTATTAGTCACGGTTTAAACATGACTAATACAATTATTTTTTAAAAGAATAGGGTATTAGTCACGGTTTAAACCGTGACTAATAGAATTAAGAATGGGATATTAGTCATGGTTAAAACCATGGCTAATACTACTTTTTAAAAAATTGAGTGTGAGGTGCCGCCCACCCTCGCCCCAAGGTGGGTCTGCCCCTACTTCCAGGACTCAACCAGTGACCTCAGTGACGGACGTAGAGAATATTCTCAGTGTGGGCGGTGTATATTTTTTAAAACAAAATAAATTAATAAATATAAATAAATATGTCTATATTATATTAAAATATCAAATAATACTTGATAATTGTTAAACACTCATAATTTTTTTAAAAAATAGTAAATAAATATGTCATACATAGAAAATAAAATGATAAATACAGCTTTTAAGACATATAATTGTAAGTAATTAAAATAATAAATTTTACGATGTTACAAATTTGAATTATATTTATAAATAAAAATAATAATAAATAGATGTGTCATACCGAAATAAAATGGTAAATAAATGTGTCATCCTTAAAAAATAAAATGATAGATACATGTAAAATAAATAAAAATAAATGTTAAATGAATATGAAATAAAAAGGAAAAAATGGGTAATGAATAAAAAATAAAAAGATAAATAAATGTGTTTTGCATATGAATTGAACTCATGACAACATAATAAAATACTGCAAACTTTACCAACTTACCAAGCAGACAAACATGTATATTTTATTAATATTATTATATATATATTTAAAATCAAACAAATAAAAAACATGTTTACTACTGTTCAAAAGCAATATTTTTTCAAATCAGTGTCGACGGCCGCCCACACTGGGCCCTATGTGGATCCGCCCCTGAGTGACCTCAAAGTCGCACGACAACACCTCAACCGGTGCATCTAGGCTCCCCTTCCATATACAAAACATCAATAATAAGAAAAAAAAAGCATTCCATTTTAATAAGGATATAAATTATTTAATAGCTCAAGGATGGAAGATATTTCTTTTGGAGACATAAGACCCTTTAATCATATTACAACTTACAAGACATTATTTGTAATTTGTGTCATTGCATGATAAAAACATCATTTATTTTGCATTAAAGAACACAGTATTTGGCACACAAAAAAAACACTCCAATGTTGAAACAAGTGCTCAGAATATATTCTCATGTTACGAAAAAATGTAGTCTCGTGTATTTAACATAGAACTTGAGCACCGTGCTGACCGTTAGCCCAAGCACAAGATTTATTTTCGTTACTAAAGACTTTTGGCGGAGAAATGACGCATTTTTGGAGTGGACTATTTCTCAAATAGATTTGGACGCGTATAATTAGGCTTCATTTGAAAAATTGGTCTCATTTGGTGCATCTTATTCAAACCTTTTGTATTGGCACACCATGCATTCGTACGGCCTGTATGTTTCATCTTTCTTGCAAGTTCTAACTTGATATCAGAGCAGGCTGGTCACAATGACACACTTATGTCACCAAATTATAAGAGACTTTTACGTATTAGAGACAAAGTAGTCTTGTGCGTTTATTATAGATCATCCTCGCCTGCTATGTAAACATATAATTTTCCGCTAATCTTCAGCCTATGTTTTCTAACTGAAAGCAGGAAGTCAATGCATATTTGGTTCATGTTACAGCTTATATAATCATCCCTGCTAACTCTGTTCATTTATAGTCCACAGATGAGAAGGTAACAGCAAGAAGTAAATTCATAGCTGATTTCTACAGGCACAAGCACAATTCAGATGAAATTTATAGCAGGTTTCTCTGATGCGATAACCCAGCACAACGAATTTTGTGTTCGGTAGGGATCCCAATGAATCATATTTAACACGAGAACCTAATTAATTAGTAGGTTCTTCTTTTTCCCTGTTTAGAACTCATACATACTAGCAACTTTTTATGTTTGGGGTTGGAATGCACAAACCAGGTCGTCAAGTCTACTCCGTGTTTTGGTTTAGCTGAAATGGGTTTCGGGTCAATATTTTCAACACGTTCAATAAACTGATTGTGTTCGTGTTGATTATTGTGTGATTTTCACGGCGAACCTGACCCATTAACCCGAATCATGCAAATTGATACAAAATGCATGCAAGAGCGTGTGGCCCCCTGCGTGTAACAAACAACATAATCAAAACAGAGTCATCTACAACATAATCAAAACTGAGTCGTCTGCGTCCAAAAGAACTACAACACAAAAAGTAGAGAGCCAAAATCAAATCAGCTAGGAATTTGCGGGCGGAAGCCTAGTTGACAACATTTCTTGTGGTTTTATGTTAGGCTTAAATATCACAAGACAGGGCAGTATAGTTAAACTATTGTCATCAAAAGAGATCATCATAAGCTCTGATTTTCCTTTCAGCATAGGAAAGTTGGGGAACTTTCTTAGTTACTAGTGTACCCGGAATTATCTGCTTCTTAGTTCTGCCATGTCTGCTCAAAGGCTTTTCGGCTCGCAGGAGTTTGGAAGTGGAAGAAGCTCTGACTCCGAGTCTCCAATGTGCCACCGGGTCACTCGCCCGAGCCACTAGAAGCTGCAATATGAGGACGGAGGTCAGAATCTATATATCCATATAGTTAGTAAACGTGTCGGGAGATTAAGGCTCCGTTTGGGAGGACTTATTTTCACCGGTCAAGCGGTTACGACCGCATGTACCGGACCTTAATTAAGGCCGGGTACATGCGGTCGTAACCGCTTGACCGGTGAAAAAAGTCCCCAAACGGAGCCTAAGGCTCCGTTTGACGGGACTTATTTTCTCCGGTCAAGCAGTTACGACCGCATGAACCGGACCATAATTAAGGTTTAGTTCATGCGGTCGTAACCACTTGACCGGTAAAAATAAGTCCTCTCAAATGAAGACTAAGGCTGTGTTTGGCGCGGCTTATCGCAACTTATTTGCTCTGGTGAGGTTGGACAAAAATCTCATTGTCATACCAAAATCTAATGCCTCAAACTACTTTCTTTTTTGTAACATTTGTGATACCAAACATACATTCTATGACAATGACATTTTTATCCAACCTCATCGGAGTAAATAAGCTGCGATAAGTCGCACCAAACCAAGCCTAAGGCTCCGTTTGGCACTGCGTTTTTGCTCCAGTGAGTTTGGACAAAAAGCATTTGAATGCAACTATATTTGGCAAGACAACTATTATGACCACAACCAAGAAAATAAAGCTAGTTTTGAACATAAAAGGAAATGAAGTTCCATAGATGAGGTGGGCGTTCATGAACAGTGTTTAATAACCACCACGTTACAATTGCCACCGCCGTGTCAAACGGAGCCTAAATTACTTACAAAGAATATTTTAGTGACAATTTCATTTGGGTAATGTTACAAAAAATCTCACTAATGCCTAAGTAAATCATGTCTTTTCTTATAGTTTCATTCCCAGTTTTTATTGGTCTACCCCTCCCCCGTTTAACATGCCTAGAGACTAAACTATCACAACGCCTAATAGGTGCCTTTAATGGTCACCTTTGTACATGTCTGAACTATCTTAGTCGAGCTTCTCGCATCTTCTTTACAATTGGCGTCACTCCTGCCTTATCCCTCTGATACATTTATTCCTAATTTTATTCAGTCTCGTGTGTCCACACATCCACCTATTAAAATGCAAGTCATATACACATAAAATCAGTCTAACAATCTAACCATAGATCATGTACATTTCTAATTATTGCATTCAATAACTGAATAAAAAATTTAAATAGAAATTGTCTATAATTAAAAGATAAATTAACATACATTTAATTACAAAAATAGTATTGATAGCTCTTTAATTATCTATATTTTAATATAATATTGTATTATTAAATAATTAACTTTTATTCATTTTATCTTAATTTTGGTCTAATTCACTTTCTTTTAGGGTTTCAGGAATGAATAGATTGCTGGTAGCAATTTAGAGCATACAGTCATACTCAGGAGTCAAAATGGAGCATTTCGGGAAAATTGCAAAGTACACGCCCCAAGGTCACGGGCGTGACAAAGGGGCGTAACGTAGTGTCACGCCCAGGACCTGTCTCCCGATCCAGAATGTGTCTGCCACATCATTTAAAATTACACGCCCTAAGTCACGCCTGTGACAAGGGGGCGTAACATCTAGGTCATGCTCGTGACTCGCCTCCAAGCCAATCCAGCAGTCACGCCCCTGATCCAGCCTAGTCACACATGTGACTTTCAAGGGTCACGCCCATGTACTTCCCCTGGATCAGCCGTTACTCTTCCACCCGCCAAGATTTTCTGCCAGAAGCAATTTTAACATGTCACGTCCCTATGTCACGGGCATGACCGAGAGGCGTGACACGTCGTGCAACGCCTGCATTGACTCCAGATCGTTGCTCTCCCGCCTCCAGCCATTACGCCCCAGACATGCCCCAGGTCACGGGCATGACCTAGGGGCGTGTAACCTGAATTTTTCAGCTATTTAAAGCCAGCTGCTCCATGTAATCATGGGTCGAATTCTAGCCCCCTTTGGGCCATTTACAGCTTCATTTCATGTATTTTCTTTCATGTATTTTTCTTTAATTATGGCAATTTCATTTAGTAGATTAGAATTTACTTTTCTGCACTTGTAATCTCTTTTTCTCTAAGTTTTATCTCTTTTTGAATCAAGTCTAGCTAAATTATTTTAAGCATTTGATCGGATGATGTCTTTGAAATTTTAATTATGTGTTTATTTCTCGGAAGCCTTGAATAATAAAGCTATGATTTATTCTTGAATAATCTCAATTTTATATGTCTATGTATGATTTTGTATTTGTATTCGTATTCTAATTAGCTGAGAGATTCGTAAGTACAAATCGATCTCTTAAGAATAAAAGCAGTTGATCGCAACCCTCGAGAGAGGATGACGAAAATCTTCCAGATAAGAGTTAAATCCTATGGTGGGATTCACCTCATAAAGCAAGATTTAGGTGATGCGATTTGAGAACGAGAGTTCAGTCGATAAACCTAAACTTAGGTGAACACTTTCCTCGAGAGAGGAGTATTCATATTTCGGGAATCTCCACGGTCAAGTTCTTATCATCGAGCTTTTTGAGTTTAAATCTTACTAATTAAATTTTTCTTAAAATTGATTCATGATCAAGTGTTTTTTTCTTTTTATGTTTTATTTATTTCTTCTCTCAACCCCCAAAAGTATTTCGTCGATAAAATAATAATAATTTGCTCGAAGTAGAAATATTCAACAGACTCATGAAATACAACACTTAATAATTAGCTTTTTAAATATTATATATTATATTTCAATAAGGTACACTTATCTTTATCATCTATAGATTGGTGAATATAAATCCTCTAATTCTACCTATCAAGTATTAACTGATAGGTCAATATCAATATAAGCTTCCTCTTTTGTTTTTCTAAATAATTTTAATTATTTTACTGGACAGAGAGAAAGGCTTCATTAATCCTATTTTGCTAAAACAATTTCATGATGGATGAGAGAATTAAAAGTACTTAAATATTTTCATTTTACATAAAGAAGAAAGCTTAAATATTAAGCTGATTTTGTCATTAATATTGTTAGCATTTTTAGCTTATTCTATCAATTAGAAAAGCCTCATCCTAATCGCTCACAATTTATCATCTTAGCCATTCATTCTCATTCGCGCAAATTATGTGTCTATTGTATATAGAGGATTTCTCTTTTGAAAAAATGCATTTCTTAAAATATTCCTCTTTTTCCTATATCCAAAATTTTGGTTCTAATATCTGATTTTTCTCCAATCTGGAATGAGGTTCATTGGTTCAACACATGATCAATCCGAGAACCTCAACCCCTAGGTTCACTCTAACCACATATAAACACACTCCTTCCCTTGGATCCTATCCACTTCAGCCCTAAGCTCTGTCGGATCAGACATTGGGTAGATGAGGATGATAAGAAAAACAGTGGCTTTTGTATTGAAGATCGACATTGCAACTCGGATCCTCATTGCCGTATGTTAGAAAAGCCTTAGTAAGGGCCCATCTAAGAGCTCATTTTTCTCTCTTTTATCTCTCTTTGTATTTGTCTCACATCTTGGATTGAGATTTTCTCTTCTTCCTCTCTTCCTATATAAGTGTATTCATATTTGTAATTCATTATTCAAGAAGTATATACAAAGTTTGAGGTCATTCTTTACATGGTATAAGAGGAACCGGTCTCCTCCTTGGCTGTTCGGCTTTTTGTTCGCGGCTGCTCGCGGTCTCATCTTTCTTAACCGCTCGAGCTCAGTTAGCCGGCCTGTCTGTTTGCAGACCGCCTGGTCTCCCGGCTGACCGCGCGGCCTGTCCATTCTCTTGCTTAGCCGCAGTATCGAGCGGCATGTCTTTCTCTAGACGATGTCCCCTTATCTCTACTTCTGTTGTGGCCTCCTTGCCTCCTCCACCACCCTCTCTCTCTTTTATAAACTTTTCTCACACGTGGGGTCCACCTTCTCTTGCTTCTTTCCCTGCCCGTCCGGACTCCCTTGCTATCTGCGCGGCATCTCTATCTTGCTATCCGCGCGGCCTCTACCCCTTGCTCTCCGCGCGACCTCTACCTTCCCGCTTGGCGCGACCTCTCTCAAGTCGCTGTGGGTTACTCCTCTTCTCTCTTTCTTGTTTCAGTCCGCATCTAAGTCGCGACATCTCTCCTTGCCGCTGGTGGACTCACCTTGATCGTGCGGACTCCTCTTCTACCCTCCTCCCCACTAGTCACTGCGACCTGTCCTGTCGCTAGCGGTCTCTCCTCTTCCCTTAGCTGCATCCTGGTCGCAACTTTCCTTGTCGCTGGTAGATTTACCTTGACCATGCGGACTTCTCCTCTACCCGCTTTTTGCCAGTCGCTGCGACCTGTCTTGTCGCTAGCGGCCTCTCCCCTTCGTCGCATCTTGATCGCGACTTTCCTTGTCGCTGGTGTATCCTCTGTGACAGTGCGACTACTCTCTTTGCCGACTTCTCTACCAAGCCGTCCGACCCTCTTTGCCAAGCCGCCCGGCTTCTCCTGCTTGCCGCCCGGTCCAAACCCTGCTGACCGCCCGACCTCTTCTGTTAGCCGTCAGGTTTATCTTCTAGAAGCCCGGTCTCCTCTGTTAGCCGCATAGCTTCCGATGCATCCGCTGCTACTTCTGCTCCGCCAGCCCGTGCAGCTACTACGGCTTCTGAACTCTGTGATGAGCTACGGATTACTACCATCTCTCTGACTGGGAAACGCAATTTTGTCGAAATGGGTTCACTCTGTTCGTCGTGTTCTGCAGACGAAGGGTCTTCTCCACCACTTGAATCGTGCTGCCCTCGTTGCTCCCTCTGATGACTGGCTTTGCGATGATGGTCGGGTCCAGTCTTGGCTCCTCAACTCTATGGACACCGAGCCCTACAGGATGGCCATGTATCATGACACGGCCAAGGCAATGTGGGAGGAGCTTCACTCCTTTTACTCAGGGCACAACAGTTTTCAGCACTTATATGATATTATATCTGATCTTCAGAACCTTGCTCCTGGTGCTCCCGGCGATATGATCTCTTTTGTTGCCCAGGCAAAGACACCGGCCGAGGCTTGGATTCAACATCAGCCTCCCACTATGGATCCAGCTACTCAACGGGCCCAGAAAGAGGTTGTCACCATCGCGATGATGATGTCCCGTGTTCCGCCCCACTTGCATAGTGTTCGGGCGCAGATCCTTTCTTCCACGATGACTACTTCATTGTCTGATGTCTGCTCCATGCTGCTTCGGGTTACGCCTCCTACTGAGGCTCCTCCCAGCTTTGCACATGCTCTTCTTCAACAGCCTCTCCTACCGACCCCCCCGCCCTCCTACTCGTGGATCTTCCACTCGAGGGGGCCGACCTCCGTCTCGGGGACGCGGACGTGGTGGACGTTCGTCTATAAAATGCACATATTGTGGCCGGAGTGGCCATCTTGAGGTTACCTGTTACAGCAAGCATGGGTTCCCTCCCCACCTCGCTGCTACTTTCTCTGCTGCTCTTGCTCCCACTGTGGCTTTTGCCCAGGATCCGGCATCCACTACCCGCCAAGATATCGATGAGCACCGCACCCAACTCCATCAGCTACAGGGTGCCCTCAGCCGCTCCTCCGTCTCGGTTGCGTCTTTTTCTGCGGAAGGTATAACCTGTCTCTCTCCTAGCCCCCACTGGATCGTCGATTCCGGTGCTACTCACCGTATTACCTCCCAGAAGCCCTCCCAGTATTTCTAGACGGCTTATCCCTTGTGTATCACTCTGGTCAATGGCGACACCCTACCGGTCTCCGGCGCCGCTGCTCTTCAGCTTACCCCGGCCCTTTTTCTTTCCTCGGTTCTTCACGTTCCGGGATCTCCTTTCAATTTTACACTGCATTTTTGCAAGAGGCTGCTTCTAAGACTAGAACCTGTGACCTCAAGGTTGCACAACACCACCTTTTTGTTAGTCGTCTGACGCACGATCTTGATTGTTGCATAACTTTTTCTCCCTCTTCCTTTCTTATGCAGGATCGTCGCACCCGGAGTATCATTGGTAGGGGCAGCTGTTGAATGATCTTGGATATCCCACCCACTCTTCTCTCCATCGTCTCCACTATTGATTGTCATCGCCGCCTTGGGCATGCTCCTCTTCTGATTCTCAAGCTGGTTATTCCTGATGTTCCTTTATGGGAGTTCTCTTGTGAATCTTATATCTACGGCAAACAACATCGTTCTACCTTCCCCCCTGCATGTACCAGGAGTAGTACTCATTTATCCTTAGTTCATTCTGATGTATGAGGTCCTTATAAAGTCCCTAGTATCTATGGCTTTCGCTATTTTGTAACTTTTATTGATGACCACTCGCGTACTACATGGCTATATTTAATGCATGATCGTACTGAACATACATCTGTGTTTCGTGTCTTCTTAACTGAGATGCGTACGTAGTTCTCCACCTCCCTCAAAATCAAACACACTGATAATGCTCGCAAGTATACGGGGCGCACCTGCTCCAATCTCTACACCGAATTTGGTGTCATCCATCAAACTTCGTGTGTGTATACCCCTCAGCAAAACGAAGTGGACGAACGGAAGAATCATCATTTACTTGATGTTGCTCGGTCGCTCATGTTTCAAATGAAGGTTCCGATCGAATATTGGAATTTTGCCGTCTCAACAGTCTGTCATCTCATTAACCGCCTACCTTCTTTTGTTCTTGACTTTGCTGTTCTAATCCAACTCCTCTATCCTACTACCAACCCAACCACTCTCACCCTGCGTGTTTTTGGGTGTGTTTGCTATGTTTATCTTCTTGGACCTCCCTCCGACAAACTTGCTCCTCAGACAGCCAAATATATGTTTGTTGGCTACTCTCGTACTCAAAAGAGGTATGTTTGTTACTCTCCTTCGGATGACAAGCTAATCGTCTCTGCGGATGTCACCTTCTGCGAAGACCAGCCCTTTCACTTACCTTCCTCCACCCTGTCTTCCTCTCCTGCTTTTTCCCGGCCTGCCGTACCTATCACGCCCTCCTTTCTGTCATCTCCCTCCTCCTATATTCCTGCCCCCAAGGTTCCTCCTGCACAGTGTTTATACTTGTCGCGGCTCCAAGGATGGTTCTCTAGCCCAGCTCCCTGCCCCAGCTCCCTACTACTAGTGACACCCCAACAACGGCGGATCCGGTTCCTGCTTCTACGGCCGATCCCCTGGCCAACTACGTTTCTCTCCATCGTCTCACTCCACCTCTCTACGCCTTTGCCACTTTGCTTTCCTCTATTTCTATTCCTAACACTGTGCAGGAGGCGCTTCAACATCCGGGGTGGTGGGCGATCATGAACGATGAAATGAGAGCTCTCTGGGCTAACCGGACTTGGAATCTAGTTCCTCTTCCTGCAGGCGAACACTGTGTTAGCTGCAAGTGGGTCTTTGTTGTTAAACATGTTGCGGATGACACTGTTGAGAGTCTAAAGGCCCGCCTCGTGGCCCGGTGTTTTACTCAACAACATGGTCTTGATGATGAGGAAACCTTCTCTCCGGTGGCCAAATTGAACACGGTCTGCGTTCTTCTCTCATTGGTTGTTCACCGTCATTGGCTTCTCTATAAACTGGATGTTAAGAATGTCTTCCTCAATGGCGATCTGCAGGAGACTGTTTATATGCACCAACCTCCCGGGTTTGAGACTACGGGGGAGTCTCGGGTTTGTCATCTTCGAAAATCTATTTATGGTCTCAAACAGTCCCCGCGCGCTTGGTTTGAAAAATTCAGCAAGGGAGTCTACGATATTGGCTTCATTCGGAGCTCGGCTGATTTATCTCTCTTCACACGACACCGGTCAACCGGAACTGTGATCCTACTTGTCTATACTGATGATATCCTCATTACTGGGGACGATACTACAGGGATACAACATACCAAGCAACAGTTGAGCTTCACCTTTCAGACCAAAATCTTGGTAAGCTACGGTATTTCCTCGGGCTTGAGGTTGCACGACGCCCTGATGGTCTTGTATTATCCCAAAGGAAGTATTGTATGGACCTCCTTCATGATGCAGGCTATTCTGGATGCAAACCTACGGATACTCCTATGGACGCTAATCACAAGCTCTCGACCCACAGCTCTGACTCTGATAAGCTGCTTACGAATCCGGAATACTACAGACGCTTGGTTGGTAAACTGATGTATCTTACGGTTACTCGATCAGACATCTCTTTTGTTGCGGGAGTCGTGAGTCGATTTGTGCATGCACCTCGGCCATCTCATCTTCAAGCTGTCGAGCGCATTCTTCGGTATCTCAAGAACACTCCAGGATAAGGGCTTGTGTACAATTCATCCACATCTTTATCTTTTGTTGCATACTCGGACGCTGACTATGCAGGATCCATTGATGATAGGCGTTGTACATCTGGTTTCTGTACCTACTTCGGTGGACATCTCATAACCTGGCGTAGCAAGAAATAGACTGTAGTTGCTCGCTCTTCTGCTGAAGCCGAGTACCGGGCCATGGCTGTTGTTGTTTCCGAGTTAACTTGGCTTGAGAGCCTTCTGGGAGACTTGGGTGTTCGTCTCTCATCACCGGCGACCCTATTTTGTGATAGTCAAGCAGCAATACATATTGTCAAGAACCCGGTCTTTCACGAACGCACAAAGCATATTGAAGTTGACTGTCACTTTATTCGGGAAAAAGTACAGTCAAAGAAGATAGATTTGGAGCATGTCTCTGCTACAAACCAAGTTGCTGACATCCTGACTAAAGCTCTCTCCCGGCCGCTATACTACCAATTTTTATCCAAGCTTGGTGCCTACGACTTGTACGCTCCAGCTTGCGGGGGAGTGTTAGAAAAGCCTTAGTAAGGGCCCATTTTTCTCTATTTTCTCTCTATTTGTATTTGTCTCACATCTTGGATTGGGATTTTCTCTTCTTCCTCTCTTCCTATATAAGTGTATTTATACTTGTAATTCATTATTCAAGAAGTATATACAAGGTTTGAGGCCATTCTTTACACCGTACATGAGGGTGATATGAAAAACGTAATCTTCCTCGGAGCCTTGTCGACATCTTCATCGTCCTCCAGTTAAACTTATGCGGAGGCCCGAAAATGTCATACATTTTCAGCCAACTTATGAAAATAAAGATACAACAACAACACTCAAGCCTTTATCCCACTGTAGTGGGGTCGGCTATATGGATCCTTTGTCACCATTATGTCTATCTTTTGTCATAATCTCACTAATGCCCAAGTAAAACATGTTTTTCCTTATAGTTTCATTCCAAGTCTCAACTTATGAAAATTCTTAGAAAAAGAACATGTAAAGGCCCATATAATGACCCATCATAGGCTTTCTTCCTCTTTATGTACTAGTCTCGCATCTTGAAAAAGGGACTCTTCTGTCTCTTCTCCCCCTATATATGATACTTGTATTTATTGACACAAGAAAGATATACAAAGTTTTACAGCTTTTCTCAATTGTTTGTGCACTTTTCTACATAGTATCAGAGGCACTCGATCCCGCTAGGCGGTCTCTGTTTTCTAATTGCACCCCCCTCTGCGGTCTCTTGTTTTTGGGCGGTTAGAGGTTATGTCTAACCGCAACCCTCCTGCGGACTCTTTCTCCAGACTCCGGCGGACAGACCCTTTCTATCCGCAAGATACTTGGTGAGCTGTTTCGCCTTCTGTTTTCATATCTCCTCTTGATTTTATAGACTTCGTTGCTGGGTCCCACCGTACTGCCACCCTGCGGTGTGGTCTGCCTATTTCGGCCTCATTTTGCCTGCTTGCGGCTCTTCCTTGATTGCGTGGTATGTCTCTTTGACCACTGCGGTCTGCTCTTTATCCGCTGCTCACCATTGTTGCTCGCTGATCTTCTTTGACTGTGTGGTCTCTCTGCTTTGATCGTGTGGTCTGTTTTTTCTTATCTCACTGCGGGCTGTTCTTAGACCTCACCATTGTTGGTCGTTGATCCTCTTTGCTCGTTGCGGTCTACTCGTTACCGTTGCGGTCTACTTATTGTTCTCTACGATCTGCCTTTGTCGCGTGGTTTGGCCTATGGTGTTGCTCATCGCGGTTCTTCTCAGTGTCTTGTCATTGGATTGTGTTCGCCGCGACCCGCGGTCTGCTCTCTGTGTTTGCCCAAAGTCCTCTCGTTGCTCTGCTTGCCGGCTTCTACGTCCTAACCGCAGCCCTCTGCTCCTGTCTGCGGCCTCTTCTCAGTCTGCACTCAGTGTTTATCGTTTAGCCGCACTTCGTGTTGACTGCTTACTCAGGTCGGGGTCTTGCTTTCTCTCAATCCGTCACGACCTCTTCTTAGTTCGCTGCTCCCCAGTCCGTCGCGGCCTTGCCGGTTAGCCTGTTTCAAGCCGCGGCATCATGTTATTTGTTCCAATGCGATCATGTCTCCTGCTCGTTGTGGTCTTGCCTAGCTGTTGTTGGTCTTGGCTCAGTTGCGGTATTGTCTCCTGATCACTGCACCGAGTTAGCCGCTCTTGGTTGTCGCCTGTCGGGCTCTCTCTTTATCCGCCAGATCTTGTCGCACCTTCTGTCCGCAAGCTCTTGCCGCCTGTGTATTGTCAGTCCGCCAGATTTGTTGTTGCTGCCTATTTGTCCTTGTCCACGGCAGTCTGTCCATGTCCTTGCCGCATTGTCCGTTGTGCCTTCTTTGTCGCTTAGTCTTAGTCGCTTACCCGTCTTGTCGGTTAGCCGCTTCACCTAGCCGCTTGGTCGTGTGATCATGGATTCCTCCGCTGATTCTTCTCCTCCAGCCCGCTTGATCCCTACTCCTAAACTTTGTGACGAGTGGAGAATCACCACCATCTCTCTTACTGGGAAGAATAACTTTGTTGAGTGAGTGCATTCTGTCCATCGGGTACTTCAGTCAAAGGGACTTTTGTATCATTTAACTAAGGATTCTCCTGCACCTACTGATAACTGGTTGCATGATAATGGTCGTGTTCAGATTTCACTTCTCAACTCCCTTGATGGCGAACTTTACCGCATGATCACGTATCACGCGACGGCCAAGGCAATGTGGGATGAGCTTCATTCCCTGTACTCAGGCAAGAATTGTCTCCAACACATGTACGACATCATCACCGATCTTCAGTCCCTTGACTCGGGCAATGCTTAACCTCCTTTGTTGCTCGGTCCCAGACGCTAGTTGAGGCCTGGATTCAGCATCAACCCCCGGCTACGGATCTAGCTGTCCAACGCGCTCAAAAGGAAGTTGTTGGTATTGTCATGACGATGGCTCGAGTTCCTCTTCATCTTTATAGTATTCAGGCTCAGATCCTCTCATCTGCTATTATTCTCTCATTCTCTGATGTGTGCTCCATGCTGTTAAAGGTTTCACCGCCTCTTGATGTTATCATCCCTCCTTCACCGGCTCTTTTCCAGCAATCGTCTGCATCATTACTCCCTCTCCCTCCCCTATCTGTGAGGGACGTACAGGCTCTCGGGGGAGGGGGTCGAGGTGGTCGGCCGAGGCCTAATTGTTCTTTTTGTGGTAAGGATGGACACCTTGAGGCGACCTGTTACCGCAAACATGGTCTCCTTCTCGTCCAACTGCTTTTGTTGCTGCCCACAACCCTTCTTCCACTCGCGTTGACCTTGATGAAGTCCATCTCCAGCTCCAACAACTTCAAGGGTTGCTCCACAACTCACCTGCCTTCGTTGCCTTTGTCTCTCGTGAAGGTATCGCTTGTCTCTCCACTAATCCGCGCTAGATAGTGGATTCACGTGCAACTCACCATATCACCCCTTGAAGTCACCCCAATACTTGAATTCTCCGCATCCAAAGTTTATCACCGTGGTCAATGACAGCACCGCTCTTATCTCCAGCACTGCTGATATACCTCTCAATCCCTCTATTTCTCTTTGATCGGCTCTCTACGTCTCGGGCTCTCCGTTTAATATATTTTTTGTTAGTCGTCTCACTACCGATTTGGATTGCTCTATCACATTCACCTCTTCTTTGTGTCTAATGCAGGATCGACGGACGCGGGGTATCATTGGTAAAGAACAACCGCACAACGGGCTCTACCTTCTTGATGTCTCTCCTACGGTTCTCTCTTCTGTCTCCTCTGATGACTGGCATTGGCGTCTTGGGCATGCTCATCTTTCAATTATCAAGAAGGCTCTTCCTGATATTCATTTTCCTGCATTTACCTATGATTCTTGTATTTTGGAGAAACTACATCGTTCCTCTTTTCCTCCTCATTGTACCCAGAGATCTGCTCATTTTATGTTAGTGCATTCTGATGTTTGGGGCTCATACAAGATAATAAGTCTGTATGGTTATCGTTATTTTATCACTTTTATTGATGATTATTCTTAAATGACATGGTGGTACTTATTTTGTGATCGCTCTGAGCTTCCTCGTGTGTTCCAGGCTTTCGTTCTTGATACTCGTACACAAAACACTCGGGACAGATAATGCTCGAGAATACGCTAGTCATAAGTTTGATAATCTCTGCTCTAATTTTGGGATTATTCATCAGACTTCGTGTGCATATACTGCTCAACAAAACGGTGTGGCTGAGCGCAAAAATAGACATCTACTTCATGTTACTTGCACCCTCATGATTCAAATGCACGGTCTCAAGGCTTATTAACACTTTGCGGTTTTGATGGCACGTTATCTCATTAACCGTCTTCCATCCACTGTCCTCAACAACGCCACCTCGTTTAGCCTCCTCTTCCCTTCCGCACCTCCATTCCCTCCTTACACCTCAAATATTTGATTGTACATGCTATGTTCATTTACTAGATCCCTCCACCGACAAGTTCGATCCTCGGGCAGCCATTGGTTATTCTTGTACTCAAAAGGGTAATGTTTGCTACTCTTACTACCTGCAAGGTAGCTGTCTCGGCCGATGTTACTTTTCTGGAAGATCAACTGTTTTTCTCCACTCCAACGTCACCTCTTCCACCACCATCATTACCAAGACATGTCATCCCAATTACGTCTCTTCCACCACCACCACCACCACTTCTCCCCAACCCAGCTCTGGTTCTCCACAAATCCCCTCTTTTTCGTGTCTATACTCGTCGACCTCCCAGCTCCGCCGCCCCGCTGCAGTCGACTTCAACCCCTGTCACTTTGCGACCTGTCTCCACAGTCCATCCCATGGCGAATTATGTGTCCTTACAATGTCTGTCCCTGGCGCTTCAGACCTTTGTCACTACATTATCCTTTATTTTTATCCCTAATTTTGTACATTATCCTCCCATGATGACGGCCTTTTAGGCTAATCAAACATGAGATCTAGTTTCTCTTCCTCCAGAACAGACTCTTGTTGGCTATAAATGGGTCTTTGTCATCAAGCATGCTCCTGATGGAACAATTGGCTGTCTTAAAGCCCGACTGGTGGCTCACATTTTTGCTCAACAACAGGGCCTCGATTATGAGGAAACATTCTCTCAACACGATTTGTGTCCTCTCTGTGGTTGTGCATCGTCAATGGCTCTTACATCAACTGGATATCAAGAATGCTTTTCTAAATGACAATCTCCAATAAACTGTCTATATGCAACAGCCTCCAGAGTTTGAGATCATGGGGGAGTCCCGAGTTTGTCACCTCAAGAAGTCGATTTATGGTCTCAAACAATCTCCTCGAACATGGTTCGATAAGTTTAGTAGGGCTGTTCGGGAAGTTGGATTTACTCAGAGCTCGACAGATTTCTCTTTGTTCACTCAACAGAAAACAAGAACGGCTCTTCTTTTGGTGTATGTCGATGACATTCTAATCACAGAAGATGATTCAAAGGGAATACAAGTGGTCAAACAGCACTTTAGTTTTGTTTTTCAAACAAAAGATCTGGGGAACCTTCAATACTTCCTTGGTCTTGATATCGGAAAGACGTCCTGATGGCCTTGTCCTATCTCAACGGAAGTACTGTCTCGACCTTCTTCGGGATGCTGGCTACTTTGGATGCAAGCCGGTTAATACTCCTATGGATGTCAATCAAAAGCTGTGTGCACATGCTTCTGACGCAGATCTTCTTCCAAATCCAGAATACTATCAACGTCTAGTTGAAAAACTGATTTATATAAAGTCACAAGACCGGACATATCATTTGTTGTTGGGGTTATCAGCCGGTTTATGCATTATCCTCGAATGTCACATCTACAGGCTGTCGAACATATTCTGAGATACCTGAAAACAGCTTCTGGTCAAGGGCTGATATACAAAACTTCTTCCTCGTCTACTCCAACATTGGTTATGTATTTAGATGTTGATTATGCTGGTTCCCTGGATGATCGGCGTTCCACCAGTGGATTTTGTACTTACTTCAGAGGTCACCTTGTTACCTGGCGCAGTAAAAATTAGTCTGTGGTTGCTCGATCTTCGGCCGAAGTTGTGTACCGTTCGATGGCGTCTGTTGTATTTGAGCTCGCATGACTTGAGAGTCTCCTAGTTGATATGGGAGTAAACTTTTTCTTGCCAACTATCTTACTCTGTGACAGTCAAGCTATTATACACATAGCTAAGAATTTTGTCTTCCATGAAAGAATGAAACACATTGAAGTTAACTGTCACTTCATTCGGGAAAAGTTCAAATGAAGAAACTGGAATTGAAACATGCTCTGGCTACTGACCAAGTTGTTGATCTTCTCACTAAGGCGCTATCATGTGCTCTATTTTATCAGTTCTTATCCAAATTGAGTGTCTGCGACTTGTCCACACCAGCTTGCAGGGGAGTGTTAGAAAAAGAACATGTAAAGGCCCATATGATGGCCCATCATATGCTTTTTTCCTCTTTATGTAATAGTCACACATCTTGAAAAAGGGACTCTTCTATCTCTTCCCTTCTTATATATATGTACTCATACTTGTATTTACTGACACAAGAAAAATATACAAAGTTTTATATTTTTTCTCAATTGTTTGTGCACTTTTCTGCAAAAATAAAGATATCCTCATAAATCTTGTATAGAAGAAAAAAACCATGGAATCGCAGCCTCAAACTTCTTAACTTCTTCCTCTCGGAATTGGTCTATCATCTTCTCCAATCTCCACCAGCCACTAGTTCACTATTGTGAACCATTGCTCTCCATAGGTCTTAGTTGCTTTGTTGTTGCCGCCTCACCAATAACCTCATCTTCAGCCAACCCCATTGGTCAACTCACATAAACTCCTCCAAGATCTTCTCCATCTACTGGGTCCATCGTGAGCGGCTCTCCCGTTACTGGCGGCATACAAAGGTTGGATCTCATCTTCACAATTTTTCAACCACAAGCTACCAACCTCTATCTCACCGGTCTCTATCTCATTGGCTAGGAAACACCTATACGGGTACGAGTACCGAGATATGTATCCAATACGGCGGTACAATAATGTTTTAAAAACAATATGTGGGTACAGCGGGATATGTTGTATTAAAATATATTGTAGAAAGAGCTCGAAAACTTATGTATATTTCTTATGTATGTAAATACAAGGAGAGAACACAAATATATAGGAGGAAGAAGGAGAGAATCAATCCTATACATGATGTGGGACTAAAGAGGAGAGAAGAGAAAGAAGGGAAAATGGGCTCAATAATGGGCTCTTTACATGGGCTTTTATAACACTCCCCCGCAAGCTGGAGCGTATAAATCGTATGCGCCAAGCTTGGACAAGCACTGATAGAAGAGGGGCCTGGAAATAGCCTTTGTGAGGACATCCGCAACTTGTTCAAACCCAGGAACAAGCTTTAGATCGAGCTTCTTCATTTGAATTTTCTCCCGGATGAAGTGACAGTCGACTTCGATGTGCTTCGTTCTTTCGTGGAAGACCGAGTTCTTGGCGATACGTATAGCAGCTTGACTGTCACAGAGGAGAATAGCCGGTGAAGATAGTTTTACACCCAGATCAGTGAGAAGGCTCTCAAGCCATGTCAGTTTAGACACTACAGATGTCATTGCCCGGTATTCTGTCTCAGTTGATGATCGAGCAACGACCGCTTGTTTCTTGCTTCGCCATGTAACCAAATGTCCTCCAAAGTAGGTGCAAAAGCCACTGGTAGATCACAGGTCATCAAGGGAACAACAAGCATAATCAGCATCTGAGTATGCCACCAATGTTGGAGCTGAAGAAGAGGTTATGTAAACAAGTCCTTGACCAAGAGCTGTTTTAAGTTATCTGAGAATGCGTTCAACAGCCTGAAGATGAGATCTTCGAGGAGAGCGCATGTATCGACTGACAATACCAACAGCGAAAGAAATATCTGGTCTGGTAACCGTGAGATAAATCAATTTTCCAGCGAGGCGACGACAATATTCAGGATTCTGAAGTAGGAGATCTGAGTCAGATGTCTGGGCGCACAAGTTGTGGTTTACATTCATAGGGGTGTCATACGGCTTACAGCCTGAATAACCTGCATCACGAAGGAGGTCGAGACAATACTTCCGTTGAGAGAGGACAAGCCCATCCGGCCGTCCGACAACCTCGAGACCCCAGAAGTATCGTAGGGGCCCCAGATCCTTTGTCTGAAAGACAGAACTTAGATGTAGTTTGACTGTCTGTATCCCTTGTGAGTCACCTCCTGTAATGATGATATCGTCAACGTATACAAACAGAAGGAACGTTCTTGTTGTTCGGTGACGAGTAAACAGCGAGAAGTGGGCCGAACTTCGAGTAAAACCAATATCACGAAGGGCCTTAATGAATTTGTCAAACCATGCCCGTGGGGATTGTTTGAGACCATACAGAGCCTTCAGAAGACGGCAGACCTGAGACTCCACCGTGGTCTCAAATCCGGGTGGTTGCTGCATATACACTGTCTCCTGGAGATCCCCATTTAAGAAAGCATTCTTGATATCTAGTTGAAAGAGGGGACACTGTCGATGGACAGCGACAGAGATGAGGATGCGAACTGTATTGAGCTTGGCCAATGGAGAGAAAGTTTTCTCATAGTCGAGCCCTTGTTGCGGGGTGAAACCACGAGCCACGAGACGAGCCTTCACACGGTCAATGGTCCCATCAGCAGCATGTTTGATGACAAAGACCCACTTACACCCAACTGGTGTCTGGCCCGGTGGAAGGGGTACTACAATCCATGTCTGGTTAGCCCAGAGAGCAGACATCTCTTCCTCCATGGCTGCCCGCCAGCCCGGATGTTGAAGCGCCTCCTGCACAGAGTTAGGGACAGAGACAGAAGAAAGATAAGTAGCAAATGTGTGCATGAGGGGAGAGAGGCGATGAAGCCGTAGTTGGCAATAGGATGAGCAGTGGAGGGTTGTACCTGATCAGCAGGACGCGGAGTATCCGTGGTGGAGGCCGACTGCAGAGGGGCAACGGAACCGGGAGGGCGACGAGTGTAGACACGGATAACGGGTGGTTTGGAGGGAGCAGGAGCCGGTGCAGGTGGAACCGGAATCGGTGGTATAGTAATGGGGATAACCGGACGTGGGATGGATGGCGGGAGAGGAGCTGGTGGTAGATGAGCGGGTAAAGGAGCAGGAAAAAACGGTTGATCTTCCCAGAAGGTAACGTCAGCAGAGACTGAGATCTTTCGAGTAGCTGGAGAATAACAGACATAGCCCTTCTGGGTGCGCGAATAGCCGACAAAGATGTGTTTAGATGCCCGGGGATCCAACTTATCCGAGTACGGCCCCAAACGGTGGACATAGCAGGTGCTGTCAAAGACACGAGGCGGGAGAGGAAAAGCCGGGGTGGAGGGAAAGAGTAGGTTGAACGGAGTAGCATAGTGGAGGACGGAGGAAGGGAGACGGTTAATGAGAAAGCAGGCAGTGGAGACCGCGAAGTTCCAGTAGGACTTGGGAACATGCATTTGAAGCATGGGGGAGTGGGCTACATCGAGTAAGTGGCGGTTCTTCCTTTCGGCAACACCGTTTTGCTGGGGTGTGTGGGCACAAGATGTTTGATGAATAATCTCGAATTCAGAGCATAAAGCGGTAAATTCGTGGCCGGTGTATACACAAGCATAATCGGTGCGCAATATTTTGAGGGTGGTGTGAAATTGTGTGCGGTTCTCAAGGACAAAAGCCCGAAAAACACAGGGAAGCTCGGAGCGTTCACGGAGTAAGTATAGTCACATAGTGCGAGAGTAATCATCAATAAATGTGAGAAAGTAACGAAAACCAGGAATACTTGTAATCTTAAAAGGGTCACATACATCAGAATGAACTAAATCAAATGGAGCAGCGCTCCGAGTACAATGCGCAGGAAAAGAAGAACGCGACTGCTTGCCGAAGATACATGATTAACACTGAAATGGATGAAGAGAGAGATCAGGAAGAGCCCGCTGGAGAACCGGCAGAGGGGCATGCCCAAGACGTTGATGCCACTCAGCGGAAGAGACAGAAGAGAGAATGGTGGGAGAGTCGTCGAGAAGGTAGAGCCCGTTCCGCAGTGTGCCTTTACCAATGGTAGTCTGAGTCCGTCGATCCTGTATAACAAAAGAAGAAGATGTGAATACGACAGAACAATCAAGATCACTGGTAAGACGTCCAACAGAGAGTAAATTGAACAGTGAGCTCGGAACATGAAGAGTCGAGCGAAGGGAGATCGACGGGTTGAGAGAAAGATCCGCCGAGCTGGAGACGGGAACCGTCGCCCCATTGGCCACAGTGATAGACTTCGGACAAGGAAAATCCGAGTATTGGGCAGGCCGTCGCGAAGTAATATGATGAGTGACACCTGAGTCCACGATCCAACCCGTGTTGGTGGATAAACAAGCAGTACCTGTGTTGGAGACGGAGGCAATGGAGGCAGAGTCCACGATCCAACCCGTCCTCAAGTTGGATCGAAGGGTATTGCAGTGGCTTCTCCTCCTGTCGCATCATCATTGGGAGGGTCATCTACTTCCAGCCAAAATAAGCATTTGCATCGATGTCCTGACGTGAAGTGGTCATCACAATTGTAGCGCAAGACTTTCTCGCGACGCGCGGCCATCTCAATGTTGGACAAACGACGGTAAACAGTAGGCCGCGGGGTTTTATCCCGGAATGGTGCCTTGTCTGACAAGCTGGCTAAAGAGTAAGTGCCCTGAAGGTCCCGACGTTCCAAAGGCGGACGATACAATATCAATCGCCGTTCACAAGCCCTGGCGAGGCTCATAGCGGTGTTGAGGACGCGTGGCAGAAGGAACTCCACATACCAACGTAATTGCTCGTGGAGGCCGATAGTGAAGAGAGGAAACTGTTGTTCCGGTAAGACGGACGTCACCCGAGACAGTAGAATCTGGAATTGTTTTAGATAGGTGTCGATGGAGACGTCCTGTTTGAGGTTCACAAGATCGACGAGTGGGTTTCCCTGTAGAGCAAGGCCAAACCTCAGGGTGCAGACCGTACTGAAATCTGTCGAGGAAATGTTGTGGTGTTCCCGCAGAAGTTGAGGGAACCACAATTGTGTTGGGCCGAGTAAGTGGAAGGAGGCTCTGTCGATGCATTCTTCATCTGGTGTGCACTGGTTGACAAAGAAAATATTGCAATGCGTAAGCCACGAAAGAGGATCTATGCAGCCCTCGTAGATGGGATAATCCATCCGGACAGTCCGTGCATAGGCGGAGTAGTCCACTCTTGGAGGAGAGGTGGAGTCCACGCAGCTTGTGGAAGGGTGATCGGCAGTGTTCAAGGGAGGGGAAGGGGGGCATCTGCTGCAGGGCATCCAAGTGTACGTTGAGGGCGTCCATTTTGACATTCTGAGTCGCGAACACGGTTTGGAAGAGGGACATGAGGTCGGCGAGAGATGGGGGAGCATCCGCCATCTGAGATAGGGTCGGATAGTCGGTTGGTGGTGGAAGGAGGTCGGAGGCGGTACTGGACCTTGGAGTTGCTGCGGCGGTGCTGGGAGACAAGCCGACGTTGCGATGCGGCGGGGTGGTAGTTGCGGGGGTTGGAGAAGAGGCGGTGCGGTGTGGCGGAGTAGTAGTCGGGGGTTTGGAAGGAAGTACCGGCTCGCCCAAGTTGATGGCGGAGGAATCGGCGAAGTCAGGATGTCGATCAAGCGGTTTTGGGCAGGCGGAAGTCGCGCCGGAGGGGTTTGGCTCTGGTACCAAACTGTTATGGGCCTTCCCCCTTGACCTTGTCACCGGTGGCGGAGCTATGGCAGCGAGGCGGATGCGTGCAACTTGCAGCAGCGTTGATCGGGAAGAAGAAAGGGGCGGGATTTTTGCGGCTAGGGTTAACTCACGGTTTCTTCCGTGAGGGGGAGGACCAGGGAGTAGAGAGAGATAGGAAGGAGAGGATTAAGAGAGAGAAAGAGATTGTACTGCTAAATTCTTGCTTACCAATAATGTCTAACCACACACATAAATAGGTTCAAAACATGTCCCCCATTTGGGCTTACGACAATGGGTAAATTACGATAAAAATAAACACAAATTAAAGATAACCGGCGTCGTCACGCCACATAACAACCTCACCCTCAGAAAACTAAACATCAGTTGTTGAAACTCATACTAAAGGACTAAATCTCGTTGCTTCAAATTTAACTTCCACGTCACAACCAACAACGGTACTGCTTCTAAGAGCTAAAGGTCACAACCAACAACCATACTTTGTATCTCCTTGAACTTGCAAAGGAGTGTTAACACATTTAATATATTCAATGTTAGTACTGTTAGTTTATTTGGCTTATTTTGTCATTTAGAAAAGACTTAGTTTTCTTCTCGCGTATTGCCTTAGTCGTTCATCTCTTATTTGCTTTGATTGTACCTCTAGACTCTAGTATATACAAAGCATTTCTTTATTGAAAAATGCATTTCTTTAATTCATTCTCTGTTTCTCCATCAAAGTTGTCAGTGTTTACTACTACAAAGGTTAGAGGAAATTGTGTTGAGCTCCTGATATATTTTTGGTTGAGGGGTGAATAAATGGTGATTTTTGAGTGTTACTTCTACTTAAAACATTGTTTTAAATAAAAAATATTTTTTTAAATAAAATGTCCTATTGGGACCAAAAGAATTACAGGTTCTACATAAAGAATCTACAACATATTAAGATGTAAGTACATAAGAACCTCCGAAAACCATCTACCACCAAAATCCACTGCTTTATATAAGGGCAAACTCAAACTGATACTGAAAAACGAATGAGAAAAGGTGAGACAGATGCTAGGTTTGCAGTCAGTCAAAGAGGTGGGCATCATTCAAACATATAACTAATAGGAATGCGTAGATGGGCATCATTCAAACCTATAACTAATTGGAATACGAAGTAGAATAATTTTTTATTACTTCAATAACAACAACACTTGAACCTTTATCCCACCATAGTGGGGTCGGCTATATGGATCCTATGTCTCAATTGCGCCCTATCCTTAGTCATAATCTTACTAATGCATAATTATATCATGTATTCCCTTATAGATTCATTCCAATTCATTTTTGGTCACATATTTGTAGGATGGAGTGAAATATCAACTACAAACCAAGATGTGGGACTAATTTATACATAAGAAAAGACTAAAGAGGGCTTTTATATGGGCTTAATTCTTATGCGCTCCCTTGCAAGCTGGAGCATACAGATTGTAGGCACCAAGCTAGGAAATGAATTGTCGGTATATTAGACGTGGTAATGCCTGGGTGAGGACATCAAAAATTTGTTCGGCAGCGGGTACACGTCGCAAAACAGGTTTGTGAAGCTGAACCTTTTCCCGGATGAAATGACAATCCACTTCGATATGCTTAGTGTGTTCATGAAAACGGGATTCTCTAACAATATGGAAGGCAGCTTGACTATCGCAGCAGAGAACGATCGAAAAGGGGGACTTTACACAAAGATGCGTAAGAAGACTTTAACCAAGTAAGGCACTATTGAACAATATCAAACTCCACTGAAGAGCGTGCCACCAATGTCTACTTTTGCTTCGCCAAGTGATCAGGCATCCTCCAAAACATGTGCAGTAGCCACATGTAGACCAACGATCATCAACAGAGCCAACATAGTCTGCATCAGAATAGACAATTAACGATAATGAAGAGGAAGACTTATACACAAACCCATATCATTAGTATATCAGTTGGCTACATTCTAAGTAGTATGCATCGTGAAGAAGGTCTAGACAGTACTTCTGTTGAGACAAGAAGAGTCCATCGAGTCAACGAGCTACCTCAATACCCAAGAAATGTCGGAGGCGGGCCAAATTTTTGGTCTAAACATATGAGGCCAAGTGTTTCTTAATCATAGATATACCGTTCAAATCATCGCCCGTGATGAGAATACCAACATATACTTGGAGGATCACCACGCCTGTTGAGCTGCGACGAGTAAATAAGGCAAAGGCTACCGAGCACCGAATGAAGCCAAAATCTTGAACAACCTGACTAAACTTATCAAACCAAGTCTGAGGAGACTGCTTGAGGTCATAGAAATTTCTTGAGGTGCCAGACAAGAGACTCCCCCGTGGTTTCATAGTTGGATGGTTGTTGCATGTGGACAATCTCTGTTAGGTAGCCATTAAGGAATAAATTTTTGATATCAAGTTGATGCAATTGTCAGTGACGATGGATGACCAAGGAAATCAAGACCCGTAAGGTACTTAACTTAGCGACTAATGAGAATGTCTATTCATAGTCGAGGTGATATTGTTGAGTGAAACCGTGAGCCACAAGATGAGCTTTGAGGCGCTCAACTGTCCCATCAAAATTATGTTTCGTAGTAAAGACCCATTTACATCCCACATAAGATTGGTCGGGAGGAAAGGGGACAAGGTATCAGGTTTTATTGGCCCATAGAGCAACCATTTCCTAATTCATCGTGGTCTGCCACACCGAATGTTAAAGAGCTTTTTGCACAGAAGAGGGTGGGGGTCTGGGGCAGTGAAAATAGAAGACAAGAAAGGACTACACCTGTAAAGTTATGGTGATAAGCGGTGAAGCGAGACAAAATAAGAGAGGGTGAACGATAGAAAGGACTGCATCTTGGGGGGATTGTAGTCAGACCAGCTGCCCATGGAGCATTATCAGTAGGGGACAACTATTTTAGGACATCAAACCGAGAACGACGACAAGTGTACACACAGAGAGGATGAGGTGGAGGTGTTGGCATCATGGGAGATGGAGTTGGGAGCAGAGGAATTGTGTTGTTGTCGATAAGGACGTTTGGATGCGGGATAGTAGGTGAGAAGTCATTACGAGGAATAGAAAGGTTGATCCTCGAGGAAAGTAACATCAGCGTATGTGACTGTTTTTCGATCAATGGGGGAATAACATACGTCGCCCTTTTGTGTTTGAGAGTAGCCAACACACGTATTTGGTAGTGCGTGGCGCCAATTTTTCCAATCCATGGACAAAGTAAACACTCGTGAAGATACGAGTGTCAATAAGAAGAGGGATGATGATGCAGGACAGGCGTCACACCTGCCCACCACCCTGGAGTCCCAACAGGGAGCCCACCCTGGAATCCACCTGGGAGGCTTTATCAAGACTGGAACCCATCCAAGGCCGATCACAGAAGCTCAGTTGGTGATGAGAGTTCAATTGAGAACTCTTTACCTAGGAGGTTGGATGCTTGAATCTTGGCCTCAACAACCTACTGCGGTTGTGGCCAGCCGGAGGATAGGTTGGGGTGTATGGGTTGGACCCCTGATAAATCCACCTTGGTAGATTCCAAGGTAGGACCCCTAGTTGAACTCAAGGGGGGCAGGCAAGTGTGATGCATGTCCTGCATCATAAAAGTTTATGATGTATGGCATGTGTTACACCTTGCAGCTCAGTTGGTGATGGGAGTTCAATTTAAAATTCTTTATCTAGGAGGTCGAGTGCTCGAATCCCGATCTCAACAACCTACTGCGGCTATGGGTTGTAGCCCTGATAAAGCCTCCCTGGTGGATTCCAGGGTGGGACCCTAATGTAGGCCGAGATGGCCAAATCAATTTTTGCTCGTGAAAATCACACTCGTCGTTATAAACCTAAAATAAGATCGTTAACTTTTATTCGAGGATGATCTCACTAGTATTTTACGAGTCGAATCGTCACTAAATAAGTACATCCACAAGCAGATCACAGATAAATAATTTATGGATAACGATAACTAAAACAGCGAGAACATAAAGGGAAGCTAAAAATTATTTAAGTGAGCACATGAATCTAAGCTAATAGAATCAAGTAAGGATACAGCAAGGATACGGCGAAGAGAAACAGTCGCCTCCAGAGCCCTTTGCACACTAGAGGAATGGTAATTTGTCGACAGGTAGACGGGGGTGTTGGCTGAGGTCGACGTGAACCTGGGACAGAGAGAGCTCGATCAAACCGCTGGGAAGAAGTGATCTGGAACAACGGCTCCCGATATGCAATAAGAGGTCAGCGACGCAACTGGTTTGGCGAGCGGAACCCGATTCAATGATGGAATCTGACGGAGGGAATGACTGGGCGAGGAGCGGCAGCGGCGGCTTGTTGGTGATTTAATCCTGTGGTCTGCGTCATCGGTGTTCGGAGATGGAAGAACAGTCGTCGGCGGCTGGGGAAATAAATGGCTACCGACAGCACAGAGAAACGTGATTTTGTTTCTCTGTTATTTGGTGTGTCCCTCTTCTTCACAGAGGGGTTGTTTATGCAGTGGGCAGTTGTCACATGAGTAATGATTTCTTTCCATAATATTTCTTCCAATTTTTTTCGCGACAAGCACTAAATGCAGATTTAAATAATTTCTTTCCAGAGTTTTCTTTCCAAATGCTGATGAGTGATAATTCCTTTTCCAAAGTAATTTTTCTATAGATTTTTTAACTAAATCTTTATTGATTCCTTTTTAATGATGATATTCTTATAAATTAAATTTATGCATTCTTAAATAATTTAAGTTTGTCTTTATCATCCTAACTACTAAAATTATCGAACCTTTTATTCATGGTCTCCTCGAGTGGTCGGACCCATGAGCCGAAAAACTCTATAAGAAAACGGGTGGGCGGGAAAAGACAATACACGACATTAAATAAATAATGCATAATAAAATATCTAAGATGCATGATGATGTCATGCATCTTTGGATGTGACGGAGGATGTATCAATTCCCCCGAGATTGAGAGAGCTCGACCCGTCGAGAACTCAAAAAGACTGGTAACGGTGAGATCGGGCATCGTCATTGGTGCTAAATTGGGTGATATATCTGGGCCTCGACATGTGCCTCGATGCACTTCCGAATTTGAAATGGACCAACCCTCCTTTGCGATAGTTTATGAAATGTTCCCGAAGTAGATCTTTCTTTCCTGCAATAAGTAAAGACTCAATCTCCCTTTGAAAAGAATAACTCATGATGATAACGAGCGACCATGAATTTATAAATTCCAAAGGTTGTCCATAAATTATTAGCAATAGTTTTATACAATTTTTTAAATAATTAATATGAGTTTCCACATCAAATGAAATACGTTCATAGAATGGTAGGGGTAGCGGTCAACTAGGTGAGGTATAAAGAACACAGATAATATCGAAAGAAAATTTATTAGGGGGGCAATTTTTAGAATTATTAAATATGAATTTTTCTTGTGTAAGTATAAGATCTCATTGTTTTAGATTCAGCCCAATTAAACACTTAAGAAGGTCCCCAGACTTTTATTAACGACCTCAGTCTGTCCATTGGTCAGAGGGTGATAAATGTTATTAAACTCGAGTTGGGTTCCCGTTCGACTCCATAATGTGTTCCTAAAATACCCCTTAAATGTTTAATATATTGTTGCAAATTAACACATTTGTATAATGTATATATCCAAACCAAACATTAGTGAAATAATAGCGTGATTTCCAAATTTATCATTTAAAATTTTCAGGATAAATCATTTAAAGCGTGTCTCTCCTATGAGTGAAAATTTTAGGAAAATTTTATGAATCTTTAATAACCTCCTAACATAAATCTTCCTAAGCAGATATATAATGTGACGATAAATCTCAGGATGCAAGCCTAGACTCGAGGATAGTGAAATGGCTAAGAGTGTAATCACTAAATACAAAGTCAATGCAAGGTGATGACTCTAGTGTGAATGACAAGTGATCATCAAACAATATGTTTGCGGACTCAGGGATAGGCAACTATAGTATACTAGGTGACTCAAGAAATACTGAGATCGAATTTGTGTCATCTAAGGTGAGTACACGTCGCTAGTACGTTCTTCATGGAGCATAAGCTCGGGAAGAAACTCAGTGACTAAAGATTGTAATACAATGGGGGCAAGTGGAGTCACATTCTCAGTTGGGATGAGAGAATGACAAACAAGACGCTCTCCATCCTAGAGTTAGGGCTCAAGAAGAAGCTCTGCGACTGGAGGGGTGTTACAGTGGAGATAAGTAGGGACTATTGCTCATGGGGGTGGTAATAGTAGGGGAATTTGTGTCCATAAAAATGGGAGGACAACGAGACTAGAGAGAGGTCTATCAAGAAATCTAAACTCAGACTCCGCCCTACGAGGCATACTAAAACTTCTTATAAATTGCAATAATTGTGCAACTGTAGTTTATCTCTAATGGAATAGTGCAACCCGTGCAGATAACGAGATACGGTCATCATATCACCTTCTTAAATATCTAATCCAGACTGAAGGACTAGATTTCACGAGTATATCCATCCACCAATAAACTCTTTTGTTGTACATTATGGAATCTACGATGTAAAGTTTGGAGGTAGTTGGGGGAGACATAGTGTTTGTGCAACTCCATTTTAAACTCAACTCAAGTACTTATGGAGGCAGCCATTAGTTGTTTCCACAAGTCTAATATGGGTCCCTTGAGTCTACGTGTCACATATTCGTAGACTCGGAGGATAGTGAAGTGGACTAAGAGTGTGACAATAAATCTCAGGATGCAAGCCTAGACTCAGAAGATAGTGACGTTGACTAAGAGTGCAATCACCAAATTCAAAGTCAATACAAGGCGATGACTCTAGTGTGAATGACAAGTGATCATCAAACAAAATGTTTGCGGACAAGGGGATACGCAACTATAGTATACTAAGTGATTCAAGAAATACTGAGATCGAATTTATGTCTTCTAAGGTGAGTGACACGTCGCAAGTGAGTTCTTTGTGGAGCATAAGCTTGGGAAGAAACTCAGTGACCGAAGGTTGTAATACGATGGGGGCAAGTGAAGTCACACTCTCAGTTAGGATGAGAGAATGACAAACAAGACGCTCTCCATCCTGGAGCTGGGGCTCGAGAAGAAGCTCTGTGACTGGAGGGAGTGTTATAGTGGAGATAAGTAAGGATTAAGTGCTTATGGGGGTGGTAATACTAGGGGAATCTATGTCCATAAAAATGGGAGGAACGACGAGACTAGAGAAAAGTCGATCAAGAAACCAAAACTCAAACTCCACCCTACGAGCCATACTAAAAACTTCTTATAAATTGTCATAATTGTGCAACTCTATTTGATCTCTAATGAAAAAGTGTAACCCGTACAGGTAACGGGATACGGTCATCATATCGCCTTTCTTAAATATCTAACCCAGACTGAAGGACTAGAATTCACAAGTATATTCATCCATTGATAAACTCTTCTATTGTAGATTATGGAATCTACGGTGTAAAGTTCGGAGGTAGTTTGGGGAGACATAATGTTTGCGCAACTCCATTTTAAACTCAACTCAAGTAGTTATAGGAGGCAGCCACTAGTTGTTTCCACCGGTCTAATGTGGGTCCCTTGAGTCTACGAGCCACATACTCGTAGACTCAGAGGATAGTGAAGTGGACTAAGAGTGTGACGATAAATATCCGGATGCAAGCCTAGGCTCAGAGGATAGTGAAGTGGACTAAGAGTGTACTTACCAAATACAAATTCAATACAAGGTGATGAGTATAGTGTGAATGACAAGTGATCATCAAACAATATGTTTGCGGACTCAGGGAGAGGCAACTATAGTATACTAGGTGACTCAAGAAATACTGAGATCGAATTTGTGTCATCTAAGGTGAGTGATACGTCGCTAGTACGTTCTTCATGGAGCATAAGCTCGGGAAGAAACTCAGTGACTAAAGGTTGTAATACAATGGGGGCAAGTGGAGTCACACTCTCAGTTGGGATAAAAGAATGACAAACATACACCCTCCATCCTGAACTCGGCCGCGACAAGCTCTGCGACTCGAGAGAGTGTTACAGTAGAGATAAGTAGGGATTAAGTGATCATGAGAGTGGTAATACGGGGGAATCTATGTCCATAAAAATGGGAGGAACAACGGGACTAGAGAGAGGTCTATCAAGAAATCTAAACTCAAACTCCACCCTACGAGTCATACTAAAAACTTCTTATAAATTACGATAATTTTGCAATTCTAGTTGATCTCTAATGAAATAGAGTAACCCGTGCAGGTAACAGGATATGATCATCATATCGTCTTCTTAAATATCTAACCCAAAATGAAGGACTACAATTCACGAGTATATTCATCCACTGATAAACTCATCTGTTGTAGATTATGGAATCTACGATGTAAGGTTTGGGGGTAGTTGGGAGAGACATAGTGTTTGCGCAACTCCATTTTAAACTCAACTCAAGTAGTTATGGGAGGCAGCCACTAGTTGTTTTCACCAGTCTAATGTGGTTCCCTTTAGTCTACGAGTCACATACTCGATTTGTCTACTCAAAGGTATTTGACTCTAACACAAAAGATTTCATGTTATGGCATCAATCTAAACATTCATCAGATTCTAAACGACCATAAAAATCGCTCGGATGTGTGTGCTCTAAGCTTTTAGGATTAGCGTTCTCTCCTTGCCATAAGTGTTTTATGTTTGTGAGAGACGCAATCATTTCTGATAAAATTTTAATTTGAACATTTAAATCTTTCGTGCTATTCTATAAACGCGCATTATTTTTAATTAAAAAATTTAAATACTTAGAGATTAAAATAACTTAACTTTTTTTAAAAATGTGACTCAAAATTAAATTTTTATGAAATGTTTAATATTTAAAATAGTTGACCATTTTAATGAGAGGTCATATTCAAGTTAAAATATTTGAGAATATTAATTTTTATTATTTTATCTTACTTATTTATTTTTTATAATGAAAGATAAATTATTTTTTAACTCAAAATAAAACTATATATATAATGAAGATCATAACTGGTTTTTTTAAGAGAACCCATGAGCCTTAAAAATAATAAAAACTCAAATATATTAAAAGTCTTATTTTATAAAAAGAAAAAACGAGATTACTCGAGTGGATAAAAAACAACAACACTCAAGCCTTTATCTCACTAAAGTGGGGTCGGCTATATGGATTCTATGTCTCCATTGTGCCCTATCTTTAGGAAAAAAATATTTTTATTTTTTTATTATCATATTTTTAAAAGTCAACTTAAATGAAAAGATTTTGTTTTTTAAACACGGGTCGATTGATTCGTGATAGGAGCGAATTGAACCCCTCTAATACTAAACTGATGTAGGCCGAGGGGTCAAATCGTTTTTTGCGCGCGAAAATCGCACTCGTTGTTATGAACCTTAAAATAGATCGTTAACTTTTATTTGAGGGTGATCTCTCTAATATTTTACGAGTCGAATTGTCACAAAATCAGTACATCCACAAGCCGATCACAAATAAATAATTTATGGATGGCGATAATTAAAATAATGAGAACGTAAAGGCAAACTAAAATTTATTTAAGTTTGACATAAATCGAAGCTGCGACAGAGAGACGAAATGGGGGGGGGGGGGGGGGCTAAAGTTGACATGAACCTGCGACAGAGAGAACTCGGTCGAACTGTTGGGAAGAAGTGGTCGGGAACGACGGCTCCCGATATGCAATCAAAGGTCGGCGACGCAACTGGATCATCGGGAAGAAGTCGATTTGATGATGGCATCTCTCGGAGGAAATGGCTGAGTGAGGAGCGGCAGCGACGACTTGTTGGTGATTCCATATGGTGGTCTGCATCGTCGGTGTTCGAAGATGGAAGATCAGTCGTTGGCGACTGGGTCAATATATGGATGTCGGCAACACGGAGAAAAGTGATTTTGCTTCTCTATAATCCGACGCAGCCCTCTTCTTCATAGGGGGACTGTCTTTGTAGGGGGTTGTTGTCACATGAGTAATGATTTCTTTTCATAATATTCCTTCCAATTTCTTTCACGACAAGCAGTGAATGTAGATATAAATAATTTCTTTCCAAATGTTGATGAGTGGTAATTCCTTTCCCAAAGTAATTTTTTCTTTACAAATGCTGATGAGTAGTAATTCCTTTCCCGAATTAATTTTCCTACAAATTTCTTAACTAAATCTTTATTGATTCAATTTAATAATGATGTTCTTATAAATTAGATTTATGCAATCTTAAACAATTTAAACTTGTTTTTATCATCCTAACTACTAAAATTACCATACTTTTTATTCATGGTATTATCGGGTGGTCAGACCGATGAGCCAAAAAACTCTAAAAAAAGGATGCACGGGAAAAGACAATATACAACATGAAATAAATAATGCATAATAAAATATCTAAGATGCATGATAATGCCATGCGTCTTTGGATGCAACGTAGGACGCATCAGCCACCTAGTCGAACTCCAGGTTGGCAGACAGGTGTGACGTTTGTCCTGCATCAAAAAGTATGATGGACTTTGTAGCGGGTTATAAGGATTATCAGCTATACCAGCCTACCAGGATCTGCATACTCCAATGTATAGGATGCGGCCCAATCAACAATCTAGAAAATATTTGATGGCCAAAAAGGAAATAGCCACACATCGTATGCAACGGTTAACGAGTACCAAGGATGTATAAATAAATGTACCTGGTTGTAATAAGGATTATGATGAATAAATATGGTAATTAATTTAGATTTGATCATAATGAACAAATAGCCTCCTCTTTGTCCTCTTGTCCATCTCACTGCCACTGCAGTCGACGTCTTCTCCGACCACCGACCAACATTACAATTGGTACTCCTGTTGATTCCCTCCCCCCAAATAACATATATATGGAGGCGTTGTGATAGGGAGCATGGAAAATGCGCACTACACATTGCGCAAGGATACTTTAATGAGTTTGATTGCCGAAAAGAGACATTTATGGATTAATGAGAATGTATTAAAGATGAGGCACACCTAACAAGAATTTCACCAAGGACTTCAAAAGGTACACATACCATTACAACATTCTTTATCCTCAACTCCAAGTTCAAGATACCATTGTTGCACCGAACTAGAAAGTTCATGAAGTCAGATTAAGAAAGGGTACTAGATACCATTGTAATAGGATTTTACAATACTCCCCAATTGATATCCGAACCAGAAAGACTCTTTAGAAGCGACCATGAGGCCTAGCTCAGATAATGACGAGCCACTACTATATGGACTTCAGCCTAATGCCTAGGTCACTGCTTGATGTCCATGCCTAGGGTCACACGCCTAACACTCGGGTAACAATCACCTCCATTGCAACGGCAGTCATGAAGTCATTGATACTCGAATCCTAGCATTCTAGCGGAATCAGTTTCTCACAAAACATGAATTCCACTTCGAAAGAGCTTAAGTCCTTACACAAAGTGCGACTTGCCACACATGAGTAAAGGAAAGGGCCAGCACAGAGGGTTTTAGCCCGCACTTGTCACTTGACTCAAGCATAAGTGAACGGTACGGCAGCTTGACCAAATTAAATGCAATAATTAGCAATGAAATGCAATCTAAGCAACTCAGGTGTAGGAGACAAGGGCACTTCACGGTGTTCAAACTGAGCAAGTCTTTGCGCAAGGGACCCGTAACTATGGGTAACCTTCCACAGAAAAAGCCTTTCCCGTTGCTCGCATCGCCAGGGAAAAGCCAGAGCCAAAATACATAAATCATTGCGATCCAAACCTCTATGCCCCAGGTCTCAAAAACCTAGGGACACAGGCCTCCTAAGAAGCTATAGCATACGTGGACCTGCAGAGGAAGTTGGTCCCCAAGATTCTCTGTTGCAATCTACCGCTAAAAACCCGAAAATATTTAAAAGCATAAGATAATGGATCACAATCAGCCTATACATCGAAACTCTAATGCAAAATAATCCGTATCTAACCTTAATTAACTATAGAGTCCCTTACCATTCATAATCTTACGATACGAATCAGAACAACTTCAACGGCGGTGAACACTCAAGCCTCAACTTGAATCAAACCAGGCTAAAGCTGGTGGTAGGTCGAGCGGCAGGTCGGCACGTGGCCATACGGATCCTAACGTTGTCGGTTCCACCTCTAACGCTGCGCCCTATCTACCGTCGCGCGGTAGAATGTCATGGAATCGGTAACACTATAATGCTTCTCGAGAAGTACATAACAGTTTTGTCTTTTCTTATCGAGTTTCATTCCAGAGAAGTCTTTATTGGTCTATGTACGTGTCCCTCCATCATCTTTTAACACTGCTGCCTCCCGAGTGACTCGCTATTGCCAGCGGTAACACTCTCGATACGAGAACTTTGCCAAAATAACAGGTGTCGCTAACAATCGAGGTCTCATTAACCCTGGAGTACGTGTCTAGCGATCCATCTTAGTCGAGCTTCTCGCATGTTCTCTGCAATTGGTGTTACTCATGTCTTATCCCTGATACATTCACTCCCAATTTTATCCAGACTCGTGTGTCCACACATCCACCTAAGCATTCTCATCTCCGCAACTCCCATTTTTGTTCATGTACACAATTCACTGCCCAACACTTGGAGCCATAGAGCATCGCTGGTCTAATTGCAGTACAATAAAACTTGCCCTTAAGTTTTAACCGTACTTTACGATCATATAGGATCCCTGACGCGCCTCTCCACTTCAACCAACCCGATTGGATTCTATGTGTCACATCTTTATCAATACATCCGTCTTTTTGAACTATCGATCCAAGATATTTAAAACACTCACTAAGGGAAATATCTTGATCACTCATCTTAATAGCGAAGTCATCTGTCCTTCTTGTACTGCTAAATTTAAGCTCCAAATATTCCGTCTTTGCCCAGCTCAACCTAAAACCCTTCTTTTCTAAAGTGTTTCGCCAATATTCAAGTTTTGTGTTTACACTCTCGCGCATCTCATCAACCAAAACGATATCATTCGCAAGCCATAAACATCAAGGTATTACCTGTTGGACATGTCTGGTGAGCTCATCTAAGATAAGGGTAAAGAGATAAGGGCTTAAAGTTGAACCTTGATGTAGGCCAACAGTGATAGAGAATTCTTGTGTTAATCCTCCAGAAATCCTCTCCCTTGACATCAGGAGGATTAACGCATGAACACTTACATAGGTACCCAGAATCGCTTTTGCAGCTCTTTGAGAGTGTCATTGCATATAGACACGATGCTTTGGGTGTTCTTCTCTCGTAGATGCAATGAGGTCCGCTTGAGAGTAATCGTAACAATATGTCACTCTTCAAAATAGGCCTTTCCCCCAAGGTCGAGTGCAAAATTTTGTTCGGGTCTCACATATTTTTGACGGCATAAATAATGTAAAGAAAGGCGATGGGTTGGTGTCGAGCTGTGATATTTGGATGGTACATGAACCACCAGTGAAAATAAGGGCCGGAGTGAAGTGGGGACAAAATTGGTTCATAACTAATGATGGGTGAGCATACAGACTGCATAAGTCGGACTATTGTTATACAGACTTTGTTTGATTTTGGGAAGCCAACAGGTGTGATGACATGTTGGGTGGGAATTTGGGTGGCTGTGGGTGTAATTAGAATAGTGGAAAAGGTGGTGAGAGATAAGTAAGCAGAGGATATGTGAAGTGACAACCGGTGTAGGGACCAAGAGAAATAAATAGAAATGAAACTATGTGAGAGACAAGAACTTGTTGTGTAGCATGTATTTTGTTCGAGGAGAAGAGAGACATTGGTCTTAATGGCTAGCACTGAAGCAAGCGTGTCGAGAAAGATGTACTACCGGAATGGTAAACAAAGGAAAAGCTGAGTTGGAACTTCTCGGACGTGGATGACTGCAATGCTTGATGTGTGGGAAGACGGGAAGACGACACAAGGAAGTTGGGCATGTCTTTTCTCAAAAGGCAGAGCTGGTCTGGGAGAGTTGGGCGAGGGCATTGAATGGCATGACCAGGCAAGTGGATGATGATAGCGTCGTGGTGAGCAAGGTCGGATCACCGCAGAGATGGGGCAGTCAGCGTTAACGGTCATTGTTGGTTGGTAATGACTCTCTGACTTGGGGTTGGAGAGCGGTGAGAGCTCAACACTGCCACTTTTGAATTTGCGGTAGGAAATGGAGCGATAAAAAGTGGGCCATGAGCTGCAAAAGATTGGCACTGACATTGGTGTACTTGCGCCTTGTTTCTCCGTAAACAGGGGAAAGCAGACTCCGCAGGGTCGGCTTGCAATCCCACTGAAGGCTCAGCTGTGGTGATGATGTCCCAGGTTTTCGACTTTTGCCAGTTGCTTTGTTGGTGTGCCGATCTCATCCGACGGTAAAGTTTGTGGTCGATGGCAGAAGTCACTAGGGAGACCGGGCAAGGAGCGGATTGCTGATCGAGTAAGGATAACAACTATTGAAGCGACGCGTTGAGATGAGTGTTGCCTTCTGGGCATAGAGACTGTTGCGGGTCGCTCAAGGCTTTCGATAGACCGGACTAAACTTGACCGTCTTAGCCCGGGAAGTGGTCGAGTGCGCAATCAGTCACTGAGTAAATAGAGAAATAGACAGACAGATTTTTAACGTGGATAACCCGTGAATATGGTAAAAAAACACGTGACTGGTAGAGTGTCGGTCACTATTTGCTCATGTTTACAGGGCTTTGAAATAATCGAGGGCGACAGACCGCTCCTTGTTATAGCTTGGGAGATGAGAGAGAATGAGACTCGCTCGGAGGGTGATAGACCACCGCTCGCAAAGCTTAATACCGGTCTTCACTGATAGTGTAGCTCGCGGTCGTTGTCCGGACGCTGAGTGTTGGAAGGTGGCACATAGAAGGATTACTGAGGAAGGTTGACAGAACGCCATGCACGTCGGAGTGTCGGGGACTTTGGCGAATCTTCAAATAGCTCGAAGATCTTCAAGGGAGACAACTCGTATGAGGATTTCGGCAGAGCTCTGTCATGTGGGAGAAGACTGAAAAGAGAAAATTAGAATGAGAGAGGGTTTGTAGTCCTATTTATAGTCCCCAGAGGTGGTTACGTGGTTATCCGCATACCGTAACTAACTAAACTACTAATTGCAGACCATTTTTAATATAGTATCAGGCGCTCATTATTTTATAAATTTACAGCGCGCAGACCGTAATTATTTTTGTTATTGGCACCCACCAATGATGGGGGTTACGCCGGTAGTTGAGCGGGTGGTTATCCGCGAAACGAACGGCGGCGATCGAAGAGTGATGATCGGACGGCGGAGAGGGGCCGCCATTGGCGATTTCTAAGGGACGAGCCCTCGACAACGGGTGGTCGCTGGGGGAGAAGGGAGATTTCCGTCCTTCCAGAAGGCTGGCAGGGGAGGCCGATCGCGCCCTACGGCCCGGGGCTCACGGTCGCAGCCAGTCAGGAGGATAGTCGCAGGCGTGCTGGACGAGGAGGTCGGCGGCGCCTTGCGGTCGCGAGGCGCATCCGCGGTCGGCCGGGAGGTTGGTCGCGGGCTCGCGGCTGGTCAGGAGGCCAGCCATGGGTGCGCCGGTCAGGGAGGCCAGCAGCGGCGTCGACCGCTCCTTGGGTCCGCGGTCTCGCGATCCCGTGGGACGGTCACGGGGGTGCCGGCCAATGAGGGGTCATCCGTTGGAGGCGGAGACGGCCGGCCGCGGGCGGTCGGTTGTGTGCATGACGGTGGATGGATCGTGCATGGATCGAGCGCGCGGATCGGGCGCGCGGATCGGGCGCGCGGATCGCGAGCGGGCGGTTACTCCCATAACCCCCTACCAAGTTAGTAGGGGTTATGGGATTTTAGCTAATGGCGGCCCGATTTTCTTATAAATTATGGGAGACTCCATCATAGACGATGTGTGGGAGCGTTATAAATTGCCTCATTTTGTGTGTTTGTCGTCAATCATGTGCAGGACATGCATGAGAGGTTGATCAATAGAGTTAGACGATGGAATTTCCACATGAGCAAGGGGAGGAAAGGGCTAGGTCAAACGAAAAGTTACGGAGATGAATTTTCTACGATTCTGAAAGAGCTAACATTCAAAGCGATTGTGAGGGGGAAGAGACAGAGAAAGAGAGAACATTAAGAAAATGAAATTGCATTAAACGATAATAATGAGATAAAACTTGGGAGACAAGCACCCGCTCAGCGCTTGACTGGATCCTTCAGAGAGCTTCTCACCAAAAGAAGGTCAAAATACCAAAGGATCCAAAAACGATCAAAACAATCCTAGGCACCCTCCTTATATAGTTGGAGGAAGGCACGTCTACTAAGAAAACATTTAAAAATAATATAATATAATCAATGTTATATTAGATTGATTTTATACCGTAGCAAGGTTGATTGGATTATTGACCTTATCTCTTTATTAACTGATACTATGGTGACGGCGCTCCACGACCGGCACACGTGTATTTCCGTAGGAGGTGGTGATCCGCTGCCCCGGCGGGCGATCCGAGACCGTGGTTGCGTCTGGATGGTCGATCTGAGTCGACTTCATATGTTACTTTTTTAATTTTGAGTTGTATTTAATGCCCGTTTGGCCAAATAGTGTAAGTCATTCGATTCAGGCGTTTATGTAGGTTATGTGGTTATGCAACGGTTTTATTTTAGGGTTTTATATATATAGGCAGCGGCTCACGGAAGGGGGCATCGAAGGTAGTTTGCATTTCAGGCAAACTGTAGGTCACTCTTCAGGAGCGATTCCTGGAGCCTCCTTGCTTTGTGCGACATCGTGCCATCCCATCTTCCTCCTACTCCACCGCCGGTCAGCCGTCGTGAGTCCCTCTACCCCTTCTTGCCTCCCTCTTTCTTGCGCCTACACAAGCCTGTCGGCCTCCTTCCTATTTAAATCCCGCAACCTGCTTAGACCCGACACTGGAAAGCCCCCACTCTGCCCTTCATCCTTCATCATAAGGCCTCCTCTCCCCATTTTGAGCCCTCCCCTAACCCCACTACACACCTCGCCACAATCTTCCCCTCCTATCTCGTACCTCGCTCCCGCCCCTTCCCTTGCCGCCAGCCTCTATCCACGCCAAACCACCACCATTCCCCTCCTAATTGACCTCTATCCAGCCTCAAAACGTCACTATTGTGGACCTCCTCCTCACTCTTGTTCCTCGTTTCCTCTACCACATTCATTCCCCAAACCACTCTATCGTGGAACCACTTCGAATCCGTCGGCCCCAACATTGTGGCAACCGTAGATATCCTTCCACCACTGTTATTGCCTCCACCTACACATGTAAATTGTGGTAAAAGTCTTCTCCTTTATAGTCATTTATTTTTGGTAACTCGTATTGTGGTATACATCTATCTTATTGTGTTAATATTTCATTAGTCGTATAATTTGGGGAATCTATTTTGTGTACGCTTAACAATAATTGTGCCTCGGTCATTGCAAAGCTACTATTTGTTCTCCTCTAATTGTTTATTTGAGACTGAACGTGCCCCTGTCGTCGTTTTGTTATAATAGTTAATTAATAACTGCAATTGCTAGTGCGAACCTTCTCATTGCACATACGTTTGCATTCGAGAGTCCACCCCTTGTCTTCCCTACCCTGCATCAAATTGGTATCAGAGCCCAAATTTTGAGACACATTTTTATGTGCAGAGGTAGGTTCGGGCTTTATGTTAGCACACAATTATTAAGTCTACAAGTTTTGTCCGATGTCGAGCTATTATCGTCATCAATCACCTTCATTTGAGCAACACTCTTATTACTACGAGGATTATCCTTCTGCACGGCAAAACACTCCCCGGGATAGTGTCGACCCTTCGAGACGATACCATTATTCTAGATATGACTACCGCGATGAGAGGTTCTCGCATTATCGTCAATACACTTCTCCGCGACCTTATGATGGTAGAGTTGAGTATCATTCAATTCATCGTCACCACACATCTTTACTTGAGGAACCCGAGTTTATATGTGCATCCACCACTGCATGTTCGTAGGGCTCACGTCCACTCACAAGCATCATTTGATTATGTTAGGAACTACCGTCTAGATGAGCCTCAGGAACCCTATAAAGATCATTATCGTCGGGATCACAATACATGTCAAGGTCCTCCTAGTGTTCCACAAATAGAGTTACCTGGGGCTGAGTTTCTGAGATTAGTTCTTGACCGTTTTGATCTATTAGAAGCTCAATTTGATCATCTAAGATCTACATTACGGAGAAAGCCTAGGGATTTGGGTCAAGCCACCGATGCGGCGAGTCGTGCTCCCATCGACATAGGAGACCCGGCACTTGATTTTGATCCTTCTCAATTTGATGAGACTCATTGCTCATGTGATCTTGAGGTTGAATTTTACCATGACCTATGATACAGATGGAGAGTGATACTAGTATGACTAGTGAGCGTAGTCACGCAAGTGAGGACGAGTGACCCAATGGCGTTGCGATGGTATACTCATCCTTCTCACCTCACCTATACCTAGTGTCCCCTTTGGACAAAGACAGTCTTTGACACTATGTCGGTGGACCCACACTTGAGTCTGGGCACTCCCTACTCTTCTCTTAGTACTATCTCGAGTCACTTCACTACTGAGAGTCGAGAGTATAGTGTTGACTTCATAGTGGCTACCTTACCCACTTACGAGGGCACGACCACTATCAGTGATGCTCGTCTAGAGGATCTTCCCATTATTAGTGACCTCATCGTTGAACCTCCAGATAAGTCTCCGGATGAGTCACTACTCCCTTGGGAGGTTCATGAGGCTAGCGTTGACTTTGTTGTGGGTGTTATACTTGCTCCCACGGACACTACTGTTATTGGTGTATTTCTCTTGCTAGACTATCCTATCATTATCGATCTGCTCGGGATTAAGTCCCTGAGAGGCTCATTTGACAAGCTTTCCCTCTTGCACTTTAGTGATGGATCGTATATCTGCACTAGTGATCATCTCACACCGGATTTTTCTATCGACCACCCAGTAAACCTCCTAATAGGCCACCCCATGTTAGTTAAACCCAAGTCATTGTCGGGCTTTCCCTTATGAAGTGTGTCAAGTATGTTTGTACAACCCCGTATTCGCGAATAGTGGGCCAAAAAAAGGCAGCCGCTTTTTTAAGCTTTTTGGAGATTTTGCACTCTCGGTGGCCAATTTTGGCTCCGACTTGGAAACATACTAGTAGGGGGAGGAAAAATCAACATCTTCCCCCGGGCCCTTTAGAGGGGCGGGTGCGGCAAGATAGCCGGCACCCCTGGCGCAGCAGTGACGGTCGTGAATGTGGTGATCATGACGTGAATGTCTGACCTCACCAAAAAAAATGCATGCACTTTAAACTCAAAACTAGTTTAGTTCCTTGACAGTGGTCATAACATTTGTCTTGTCAAACATACATTATATGATAATGACGTTTTTGACAAAACTGGGCTGAGAAAATAAGCTGCCCCAAAAAAAGCGTCTGTTTTCACCCTTATTTTCTCAATCCAACTACCATATGAAGACTATTATTTCCAATGTAGTGCATAATTTTGATGTTCCGGGGATCATTCAGCAAATAGCCATTAGTTATAAAAGCAAGCAATTTGATGTAGTGCATATGGCTTTTTGGCACTTTTCATCTCCGAATTATTCTATTTGGGCACTTTGCACCCCAAATATTTAAAATTGACACTTTGCACCTCCTAATTACAGGTTTTTGGCACTTTGCACCTCAAGGCTGAAATTTAGGGGGTATTTAGGCCTGGGCAACACTCAAAATAATCATTTTGGCACTTTGGACCACCGAACTACTTTATTTCCGCTATTTACAAAGTGCCAAAATGACAATTTGGGGTAGTGTCCGGACCTACTTACCCTTAAATTTCAGCCTTTGGGTGCAAAGTGCCAAAAATCTATAATTAGCGGGTGAAAAATGCCAATTTTAAAATTTTGAGATACAAAGTGTCAAAATAAGATAATTTGGGTGTGCAAATTGACAAAAGTTGAATACTTGGTTGTAAAAGATATAGAAGCAAGGCGAGAAGAAATTACCTTTGATGATCGAATAGATATTCCGAACTGGGGATCAACGGAAGCGGCAATGGCGGCCTCGGCAGACTGATTAGAGCGGAAGGTCACGTAGCCGGAGCAGTTGGGGTCGATTCGGATGCGGGAGATGGATCCGTACATCTCAAGGCGATATTTGAGCTCTAGAACCGTGCAGTCTAAGGGGAGACCTGAAACCATAACGGCGGAGAGAGATGAGGAGCCTCGATCTCCGGCGAGCTGGTGATCCATCGCGTCGGAATTTGCCTGGAGCAGCCGGGGGCGCTTCGCGAGCGAGGGTGGAAAATTGGGCTTTCCGCGCTTAGTAAATCTCCGATCCATGAACGCCGCCCTTGCGCTAGACTACGCAGTGAGACGAGAAGTGGGCGTCTTCTTCTAATCGCACAATAATGATAGGGCAAAAAAGAGCGCCCTTTTACCTAGGTGTGCAAATTAGGCCTGTGGGCCCAGGCCCAAACCCTCCGGGTCCGGGCTTTTTTCTTGGAGGTGTAAGATAGGCTCTGCTTATAACGGGCCCAGGCCGGGCCCAGACCTATGTGAAATAAGGGGGGCTGCCTGAGCCCACAAAATCGGGCCCAAACAGACCCCAAAAAATAACCTGCTGGCAGCAGCCCAGCATTTAATGTTGGGCGGCAGCCCAGCATTGAAATAATGCTGGGCGGCCAGCAGGCTTCAGGCCGGGCCCAGGTCTGGACTTGGCTCGGGCCGGGCATCAGGTCGGGCTTTAGCCAAATAAGGGGGCCAGATGAGCCCCCTTAGGTCGGGCCTGGGCCGGGCCCGAGCCTAACCAGACCCGGGCCTACTCGGGCCCGGACAGACCCGGGCCGGGCAACCGGGGCCGGGCTAAATTCGCACCCCTACTTTTACAAGGGCTGTGTGGGAAAATTTTCCGACTTTTTGGCGAAGTAAAATATCAGTTTTTGATAAATACATCTCAAAACTTTAAATATAGCAAAATGTATCTTTAAAGTTGTTTTTCTCTGCAATGTGCATCTTAGGGTACACATTTTGCCAATTCAATTTTTGTCTGCTTAGGGTGTATATTGTCAAGAAAAATAACTTTGGGGATGCATTTTGCAATATTTAAACCTTCGGGATGCATTTTGCCAAAAACAAATAATTCTGGGATGCACTTTGCCAAAAAGCCAAATTTTTCTATGTGGGCTTCTTTTCTAAATCTAGATCAGGGATTGTTGTTGTGTTACCATGTGTAATAATAGATGGTAATGATCAAGACTAAAAACAAAGAAGTGTGATGAATCCATTCAAAGCTAGCACAATCTCCTAGGAGATCAAATTAAAGATCATCCAGAGAATTTTGCCTGTGTACTTGTGCCCGTCCATGGTAGATGTTTTCCTTCTTATTGACACTAGTGGCAGGATTCTACTCAAGGTGTGAACCTTTTTGATGAGTAACCTCGCTTTGATACCACTTGAAAGTCCACCTAGTGTCAACTACATTCAGCTATGGGGGGGGGGATAGGTGACTTGCAGCTTTTTGCGGAATTAAAATTTTACCTGCACAAGATAACTAAACAGAACAGCAAAGAAAGGACACAAACAATTTATAGTGGTTCCCCGATTTGGGTACATCCACTTTCCCCCCTTCGACCTATCTCCCAACAAGGGACGACTCGGTCACTTCACCAACAGGATTGAAATCCAATCCTTGCACTAACGGAAGGAACTCTTCCACACGTAGGAGTCACCACTCCCACAACACGGGTTGCACCCAACCCTTACAACTAGGAACCAACGTTCCTTTACAACAAAAATGAACTAGAATGTACAAGAAATACAAACTACTTTTGGAGACTAAGGTGTCCCTCTTCGTTCGATGACATGTTCTAGAAGTCAACGAAGAGTCCACAACCCTAGATCTCACTTGGAGAGAATCTCCCCGGAACCGGCGGCGGCAAGAAGGGCGGCGGCTTGGTTCTCGGGATCGACGGCGACAACGGTGTGCGGCTGCTGTACTTTGGAGATTCAAACTTCGTAGCAAAGCTAGCAAGGTCTTCCAACGATCACACTAGGATCGATCGTCTCGATCGATTCGGACGGGGAAGGTTTTCTCGATCAACAAATCAAGAGACAAAGGATCTCTGGTTAGACGCGTGAGACGCTATGCTTGGCTAAGCTTCTGTCGCCGGGAGATCTGGAAGAAACTACGATCAAGGTCGGCGAACAACTTGCACGAGCGGCGACGGCGGCGGAGCAGGTTTCGCGATTTAGGTTACGTCGGTCGGCGGCTCGTATTTGTTTTTCTGTCTGTCTATACTGTTCAAAAATACGCGAGTATTTATACAGTAGAATGCTCCATTATGACCGTTGTGGGTCCCACCAGAAGAAACCCTAAAACTGGTTCAAAACAGTGCCAGCGGCTGAGTCCGGTCCAGCGAGTTCCAGAAAACTGCCTAAGTCAAAATCGGCGAGAATCCAAGAGAATTCTCGACGATCCGGCGAGAATCGAAGGTCATTCTCGTCGAAGGAATTTATGCTCAACGATCATCAATCAATCAATCAAAGATTTGGCGAGAATCAGCCAGTGATTCTCGACGATTTGGACTTGGTGACAGATTGGCCCGCTCTGATGTAGCCAAATAGATTCGGCGAGAATCACTAGTGATTCTCGCCGAATCGGCGAGAATCACTTGGTGATTCTCGTCGATTATCACTTAGACGATTTTTCGTCTTTTCCACCCATGAGCTGCTCTTTGCCCCATCCTTGCTCCTTGTCTGCTCTTGCATGATCACAACCCTGTACTTGAAAATAAGTACACTCCAATAGAGAGAGTACACGTAGGCCAACACACTGATCTGCTCAACGAGGGATTACGTCGCGCAGACCCGTGTGTATTGACCTACTGCACCCTGACATTGGTATGCACTTAGCGTGGAATAACTGCAAGCACAACTTGAAAGATTTTATCAAAGACATTGTCTATTTACCTTAGCTTGTTCAGGGGCTTATTCAAATCAGGTACGTTGTGGATACAATACCCAACAATCTCCCCCTATTTGAAGAAGCCTAAACCCTACAAGCTAAGGTGAATAGAGCGTAAGGGAATGAAAAGCATGAACGTAACATGGAGTTGAGAGAGATATTCATTACCAATACCAATTTCTTGAGAGCAAACTTGGAGCCACCTTAGCCTTAGCCGAGAGGGTAATATTTCTCCCCCTTTTCGGCTTCTGCAAATCTGGGTCTGTGGCATATGACCCCTTGCTCCCCCTCTGTTCTTGCACTTGTGCTCACACTAGAGTTCCTGACAGAGGCTCCCCCTAGATGCATGAGCCTAGAGCTGCTGTAGTCTTCATTCCTCATAGTTTAGCATCCCCAATTCAGTTTTGAAAAGACTGAACTTGGCTTCGTCTAAGGGTTTTGTGAAATATCTGCAATCTGCTTGTCCGTGGGGACATAACAGAGAGAGATGTCCTTGTTCTCCACGTGCTCCCGAATGAAGTGGTAGCGCACTTCAATATGCTTCGTTCTGCTGTGCGATACCGGATTGTTGGCAATTGCAATTGCACTGGAGGAGTCGCAGTACATTGATACTTCCTTGAACTGAAGGTCGTAGTCGGCTAACTGGTTTCTGATCCATAGGAGTTGTGCGCAACAGCTGCCTGCCGAGATGTACTCAGACTCTGCTGTGGAGGTTGCTACACAATTCTGTTTCTTGCTATTCCATAAAATAAGCCTTCTTCCGAGGAATTTACACGTCCCGGAGTTACTTTTCCTGTCATCCCTACTCCCTGCAAAATCAGCATCTGAAAAACCGATTAGCTCGACATCATTGTTTCTCGGGTACCACAAGCCAAGATTCGGAGTACCTTTAAGGTATCTGAGAATTCGCTTTGCAGCGACATAGTGAGATTCCTTAGTGTTCACCTGATATCTGGCACAGACACATGTGGAAAACATGATATCCGGTCTACTGGCAGTAAGGTAGAGCAGGTATCCAATGATGCTTCTGTATTTGGTTTCATCGAAAGGTTTACCTTTCTCATCCTTATCCAGAGACATAGTGGATCCCATTGGAGTCCTCACAGAGGTTGCATTCTCCATACTGAATTTCTTGAGGAGTTCATTTGTGAACTTCGTCTGAGAGATGAATATTCCATCCTCAGACTGTTTCACTTGAAGTCCCAAGAAATACTTTAGCTCTCCCATACTGCTCAGTTCAAACTTTCCTTGCATAAGTTTAGAAAACTTTTTGCAAAGATTGTTGTCCGTCGAGCCGAATATGATGTCATCGACATAGATTTGTACCAGCAAAATCTTGCCTTTGACTTCCCTGAGAAACAATGTCTTATCTATTTTACCTCTAGAGAACTTATTCTCAAGAAGAAAACTAGACAAGGTCTCATACCAAGCTCGTGGAGCTTGTTTTAAGCCATATTTAGCGTTATTAAGAAAATATACATGATTGGGATAAGTAGGATTGACAAAACCTGGGGGTTGAGCGACGTATACTTCCTCTTTCAGGTCTTCGTTCAAGAATGCTGATTTCACATCCATTTGATAGACTGTGAATCCTTTGTGCGAAGCATACGCCAGAAACAATCTGATTGCCTCGAGTCTTGCCACTGGTGCAAAGGTCTGGTCGAAGTCAATCCCCTCCTCCTGTTTGTAATCTTGAGCCAGCAGCCTGGCCTTGTTCTTTATGATGACACCATGTTCATCCAGTTTGTTTCTGAAGATCCACTTGGTGTCAATCACATTCTGCTTCTGTGGTCTGGGAACCAGCGTCCAAACGTTGCATCGTTCGAATTGATGCAGTTCATCTGGCATGGCCAAGATCCATGCTGCATCTTTGTTCGCCTCGTCGAACTTCTTTGGCTCAACCTGTGACAGGAAGCTAAGATGCAAAATCTCGTTAACAGTACCTCTTCGAGTTCTGACACCAGCACGAGGATCTCCGATGATCTGCTCTTTAGGGTGATCCCTCACGTGCCGGAGCTCTAGAAGTCTGGCGTCTGGAGCTTCGACTATTTCTTGGGCTTCTCCTTCTTCTAAGAGATTTTCTTCATTTTGATCTTCAACATTCCCAGTTGACGCTGAGGTGGAAACTCTGACGTACTTAGGAGTTTCATCTTTAGCGGTCTCATCGAGACTCAGCTGATCAAGTCTTGCACCTACATCTTCAAGAATACTGCTGGAAGAATTGCTGTTAAGCAAGCTTCCTTCATCAAATACAACATTAATTGATTCTTCTACCACTAGGGTTTTCTTATTGAAGACCCTATATGCCCGACTGTGGGAACTATAGCCCATGAATATGCCTTCGAAGCATTTTTCACCAAATTTAGTACGTGGGTACTTCCCATTATTCAGTACATAACATCTGCAACCAAAGATCCTTAAATAGGACATGGTTGGTTTCCTGCCTTTGAGTAGTTCGTAGGGCGTCTTACGATGACTTTTGTTGATCAAAGCTCGGTTTTGTACATGACAAGCCGTATTGACAGCCTCTGCCCAGAAGTATTCTGGGAGAGAAGCGTCTTTCAACATTGTCGTGCAAGCTTCAATGAGAGTTCTATTTCTCCTCTCCGCAACTCCATTTTGCTGAGGAGTGCGTGGGAGGAAAACTCATGAAAGATACCATGTTCTTCACAAAACTCTATCATAGCACCAGATTCGAATTCAGTTCCATGGTCACTTCTGATTTTGACCACTGAGCAGCTAAATTCGTTCTGAACTTGCTTGACAAAACTAGTGAAGATATCAAACGTATCTGACTTTCGCTTTAAGAAGAACACCCATGTAAACCGAGAGTGATCATCAACTATCACTAGCGTATAGGACTTGCCTCCCAAGCTATGAACTTGCATTGGACCAAACAGGTCCATATGCAGAAGATAAAGACATCGGGAAGATTCTATGTCTGCAATGCTCTTAAAGGTAGCCCGAGTCTGTTTGCCCATCTGACATGCAGGACAGGGGCTATCTTTGATGTACTTGATAACAAGAGCATTCCTTACTAAGTTTTTAGACAACAGCATATTAATTATTTTGAAATTAATATGTGTCAATCTCTTGTGTCATTGTTCACAAAGAGATGCACTGCCTTTTGCTACTAGGCATACGGGGGTAGAAGAACCTAAACTAAGAAAATTTAAGCAGAAGATATTTCTGCTCCTAATGTCTGTTAATACCGTCTCAGAAGAGGCACATGATATTATCAGGCATTTATCCTTGTAGAACTTAACGTCATAACCTTTATCACATAACTGACTTACACTGATCAGGTTATGGTTTAACCCTTCAACATAAACCACGTCGGTGATAGAGATTGTACCGTTGGAGATCATACCGTAACCTCTGGTGACTCCTCGATCTGACCCCCCAAAGATGACTTTGGGACCATTCTCGACTGGAGTGTAATCACGCAGCAAGCTTCTTGTCCCAGTCATATGCCGGGAGCATCCACTGTCTAAGTACCATATTGGCGTTTTGGTGGCCTTTGGACATTCCTGCAAAACAAGATTAATTTCCCTTAGGAACTCAATCGAACTTGGGTCCTGGATTCTTGGTTAGCATACTCCCCCTCGGGTGGTTAACCCGACGAGTGGTCGACCTCGCCTTGCAAACATAGGGAGTCTCGTTATACCTCGGATTAAACCAACAATCCACGACAAAGTGACCGACTTTGCCACAACACCAACAGTCAAATCTGTTGTACCTCTTCCTAGGCTCCTGCTTTACCCTGGGAATGGTGGGTACAGCCGGGGCCTTGGATCTGGAGGTGGAGGCATCATAGTGATCGCAGTCACATGACTTCTTCACCTTCTGTTCCTTCAGTACAACAGGCTTGGCTTTTGGTGCCTGCTTTCTATTATGGCCGCTAGAGAATTGACCATAATTTCCCATGTGGATTTCCTCATAAGGTGCCTTGAAGACACTCTCACTGAAGTTGCGGGGAAAAGTCCAACCATCATATCGGCTCTTGGGCTTTGCAACCGAGGGCCGGAAATGATGACCAAAGGTTGACTCAAAGTCATGTTGGTTACAGGGAAAGCCAGGCTTTCTGAACGCAACAGGACTGAGTGGAGCCTTTCCCTTTTCAGCAGCAGAGGCCTTCTTGGTGCCCTTATTCTTTCTCTGGTTCCTGTTTCTCCTGGATGAGGAACCAGATACCCCTACATGCCCCAAGCCAGCTCCTTTGGCCTGAGCTGAGAAGGTATCAACAACTGGAAGAACTGTTTTTGGCATAGAGAAGCTCTTGACGATCTTCCTTTCTGCCGCAAGTTGTTCTTCCAACTTGTCGACTTCCTCCTGCTTAAGATCAAGGAGCTTAAGAGACTCTGAATTATTTGAAGTCAGGTCTAGGTGCTCCTGTCGGAGAGATATCAAACTGGTGATCTCTTCCCTTAGGGTGACTCTCTCACCCTTAAGGAATTTCACTTCCTTTTTCTCAGCATTCAATCTCTTACGACACTCCTCGAAAGTGTTGAGCAGAAGCTCATACTTCTCGAGGAGCTACGCTTCACGGGCCGAAAGGCTATCCTCAGGGTCATCATCCTGAGACTCAGGATCAGATTCAGAGTCGGAGAGAGGGGTGTGAGCTTTTACCTTCCCAGTAAATGGGGGACATTCTCCTTCTGAGTCGGAGCGACCCACCAGCCCGAAGTAGGCTTCCTCATCATCACTGGAATTTGAGGAATAAGACTCACTCAGTGTCTTTGGCTTTTTGGCGATGTAGCTCCTCTCTTTCTGCTTATCTCTAGAGGACTTGTGCTCCTCTCCCTTCCCCTTTTCTCTCTTGCCTTGGTGGCAGTCAACCACGACGTGTCCTGGCTTATTGCATCCAAAACAAATAATGTCAGAGGAGCGATGTTTGTTCGGTTTAGAAGCGTACCTGTCAGAAGAATAATTTTTCTTTTGATGCCTGGAGGAGGAGCCGTCTCTCTTTCTTTGATTCCTCATCTTGAGGAACTTCTTGAATTCTCGGGTGATGAGGGAGAAATCTTCCTCAGACAACTCTGAGCTGGAGGAGCATGGCTCGGAGTCCTCCTCCTCATCCTTTTTCCTGACACGGTATGAAACCGCACCCTTGCCCTTCCTAGAGTGAATGGATTTTAGGGCCACAGTCTTTTCCTTGGCTGCAGCCTTCTCTGCTTCTTCTTCTGCTTTCCTGGTGTTCAGTTGAAGCTCATAGGACATCAGCTTCCCAAACAGAATTTGCGGGTCTATTTCAGCAAGTCTACCAAACTCTCGGATGGCGCAGATCTTTGTGTCCAATTCCTTAGTAAGGGACCTAAGGAATTTATCATTAAGTTCACCATCAGTGAACACTCTTCCATATCCTTTGAGGGCATTGACAATCTTGAGGAAGTTCTCGAAGGTGACTCCGATCTCTTCCTTAGGCCCTTGTCTGAAGGCCTCATATTTCTGGTTCAAGAGGGATCTCCGATCATCCCTCACTTCATCAGTGCCCTCCATTAGGATAATCAGGCAGTGCCAGATCTCCTTTACTGTCCTGCAGTTGCAGAAGTTCTGCATCATTGAGTCATCGACCGCGCTGACCAGAATGTTCTGCGCCTTCTTATCAAGTCCCACCAGCACCATCTCGTCCTTGTCCATTTCAGAAATTTTCTTTGGCACTTTCTTGGTAGGATCAATGGTGGAGATCTTAGTGGGGACATAAGGTCCCTCCTCCACGATCATGAAGAGTCGAGGATCAACTGCTTCCATGTAGAACCTGATCCTTTCCTTCCAAATAGGAAAGTTGAGCCTGGTGCACACTGGAATCTTGCCTGTGTACTTGAGCCCGTCCATGGTAGATGTTTTCCTTCTTCTTGACACTAGTGGCAGGATTCTACTCAAGGTGTGAACCTTTTTGATGAGTAACCTCGCTTTGATACCACCTGAAAGTCCACCTAGTGTCAACTACATTCACCTATGGGGGGGGGGAATAGGTGACTTTCAGCTTTTTGCGGAATTAAAATTTTACCTGCACAAGATAACTAAACAGCACAACAAAGAAAGGACACAAGCAATTTATAGTGGTTCCCCGATTTGGGTACATCCACTTTCCCCCCTTCGACCTATCTCCCAACAAGGGACGACTCGGTCACTTCACCAACAGATTGAAATCCAATCCTTGCACTAACGGAAGAAACCCTTCCACACGTAGGAGTCACCACTCCCACAACACGGGTTGCACCCAACCCTTACAACTAGGAACCAACGTTCCTTTAAAACAAAAATGAACTAGAATGTACAAGAAATACAAACTACTTTTGGAGACTAAGGTGTCCCTCTTCGTTCGATGACATGTTCTAGAAGTCAACGAAGAGTCCACAACCCTAGATCTCACTTGGAGAGAATCTCCCCGGAACCGGCGGCGGCAAGAAGGGCGGCGGCTTGGTTCTCGGGATCGACGGCGACAACGGTGTGCGGCTGCTGTACTTTGGTGATTCAAACTTCGTAGCAAAGCTAGCAAAGTCTTCCAACGGTCACACTAGGATCGATCGTCTCGATCGATTCGGACGGGGAAGGTTTTCCCGATCAACAAATCAAGAGACAAAGGATCTCTGGTTAGACGCATGAGACGCTATGCTTGGCTAAGCTTCTATTGCCGGGAGATCTGGAAGAAACCACGATCAAGGTCGGCGAACAACTTGCACGAGCGGCGACGGCGGCGGAGCAGGTTTCGCGATTTAGGTTACGTCGGTCGGCGGCTCGTATTTGTTTTTCTGTCTGTCTATACTGTTCAAAAATACGCGAGTATTTATACAGTAAAATGCTCCATTATGACCGTTGTGGGTCCCACCAGAAGAAACCCTAAAACTGGTTCAAAACAGTGCCAGCGGCTGAGTCCGGTCCAGCGAGTTCCAGAAAACTGCCTAAGTCAAAATCGGCGAGAATCCAAGAGAATTCTCGACGATCCGGCGAGAATCGAAGGTCATTCTCATTGAAGGAATTTATGCTCGACGATCATCAATCAATCAATCAAAGATTTGGCGAGAATCAGCCAGTGATTCTCGACGATTTGGATTTGGTGACAGATTGGCCCGCTCTGATGTAGCCAGATAGATTCGGCGAGAAACAGCCAGTGATTCTCGTCGATTCGGCGTGATTCGGCGAGAATCACTAGTGATTCTCGCCGAATCGGCAAGAATCACTTGGTGATTCTCGTCGATTATCACTTAGACGATTTTTCGTCTTTTCCACCCATAAGCTGCTCTTTGACCCATCCTTGCTCCTTGTCTGCTCTTGCATGATCACAACCCTGTACTTGAAAATAAGTACACTCCAATAGAGAGAGTACACGTAGGCCAACACACTGATCTGCTCAACGAGGGATTACGTCGCGCAGACCCGTGTATATTGACCTACTGTACCCTGACATTGGTGTGCACTTAGCGTGGAATAACTGCAAGCACAACTTGAAAGATTTTATCAAATACATTGTCTATTTACCTTAGCTTGTTCAGGGGCTTCTTCAAATCAGGTACGTTATGAATACAATACCCAATAAGGGGAGAGCAAGGAAGAAGAAGAGGAGAGATCCGGCCGCCGGTGGAGCTTCGGAGCCCCAAATTGCAAGCCGAGTTGGGATCTACGGAGGCGAGGCCGTTGCGGTGCTTTTCATCTATATAGATCTTCATGGCGCCAAAGATAAATGCTAGGGTAACGATTCTCATCTTGGATATGTGAAGTCATCTATCCCTTTTGCATAGGAAGTTCGCTCTCGCGAGTTTGTGGTGAGTGTGAGGTGTTCCTTCGGGTAGACATGAATAGTCCCCGTTGTTTTGCATGTAGAGTCTGCAATCGAGAAACAGACATATGCATGGTGTGTGAAGCCTACCCGGACAATTTGGTCTGGATCGGTGATGTTGCATTGCATGAATGGCTGGAGAAGACTCCGCGCCGATGGTTGTTTTTCGGGTTTTCTACGCGGTAGATTGCAACAGTGAACCTTGGGGACTAACTCCGAGGTGCACCCGGAAAACTGGGTAGATGCGTGATTCTGCCAACATGGTGGCCTGAGAGCCAACTTACACATAACTGGGTTATGTAAAGTGTGTGATCGGATTGGGACTCGGGGAAGCTTGACCCGCGCATACGACTTAAATTGACATTGCAGTGTGAGCAACGGGTTAGGCGGAACCGTACCCGCTCTGTGTCGTTCGGTTAGAGAGACCTAAGGTACGTGGTACTCGCCGTTGGCATAGATGGAGGGTCTTGGGCTGAGGCCGGAAAGACCATAATGCTCACGAGATTTGCCGTCCAAGGGGCAGTGGTGAGACTGCGGATTTTGATCGGGTTCACCGAGTATGTGCCCTAAGAGCACGAGGTGTGTGGTCGTGCGAGCCTACGCCTGTGATGATGTGTAATTTCACTACTGTTAAGCTATGCTAAAAAAGTGCAGGGAAGGAGCATCGTCGTGCCGAGTTTAGGGGCGGGGTCGTTATGATTTTGTTAGCTTTAGCTGACCGTTGCTTTTGTTTGCCACCGCTTCGATGGACTGTTGCTTGCAGATTCTGCGGAGCCTAGTGGCAAATAGCGGGCAAAAGCCCTTGTTGCTGAGCCGGCCCTCGAAGGCCTAATTTTGAATGTTTAATTTTATTCTCATGTGTGACCGGCCTGCGTGCCGAGATTTGGAAGACACTTTTATTTGAGTAAACTCTTGTAAGTACATAAGGCCAAGCACTTGTGTATTTGTACATTCATTCCTACTAGGTTGTTGTATTGGACATTCATGCTGTCCCTGAGTTCTTAATTTTGCAACTTTTAAATTGCTTCCGCTAGAATGCACTCTGTGTAGGACGTTAGTTATTAGAAGGATGGTTCCATTGTGTAACCCTTCGGTCTGTGTGTGGTATATGACGTCGGGCCCCGGCCAGACCTACTGCTATATGTTATGCGACAGATAGGGGGTGTTACAATTTGGTATCAGACTACTGATTTCTGTCAACTTAAATGAATTCGTGGACGAATTCTTTTAAGAGGTGGTGAGCACATGTGTATGCGTCATCGTTATAACATAAAAAGAACCCATGAATGTCCACTTAGGAATGAAAATACACATGTTTGAGGAACTTGCACGTTCCTATAATTGCTTTTTGCAATATTGTTTGGTCGCTTAACAGTGTTTTGTACGACTATTGGTGACCATGAGTGGTGCAGGGCCGTCAGAACGCCCGGTTTCTGAGACAAGTAGTGCACCGAATGATGTGCCTGCAACACCTCCCTCGGCAGAAACCATACGATTGGTTGCTGAAGCGGTGTTTTCTATGATAAATGTGCAGCCTACAAGGCAAATGCAGTAGCCTGCTCTTGCGATGGAGCAGGTACCGCTTCAAGCAGCAGAACTGAGAAGGGTGGAGCAAGTAGTGGTGGAACTTTTGGTGCCTAGGAGAGCAACTGAAAGGAAGCTCAAACATGTTATGGGCTTTAATCCTCTGGTGTTCTCGGGGACAGGAACCCCATCCGAAGCTGAGGATTGGCACTCCCGAGTAAAGAGAGTGTTGACAGCTACTGGAACGGAAGAGTGGCAGATGACCACAATAGCTACGTTCCTGTTGGACGGAGATGCAAGGATGTGGTGGGAAGGTTTGGAGCTACATCATTTGAGGGGAAGGCAACTCACAGACGTCTCGATGGAAGAATTTTCGAGAATCTTCTTGGTAAGGTACCTTCCCTCGGCTCAGAGGATTGCGATGGAAAATGAATCCCAGAAGTTGACGCAATGAGAGAGTAGCGTGGACGAGTATCTCCACGAATTTACATGGTTGGGTCGGTACGCTAGCTCTACATTCACTGATGAGGAGTGTAAGACAAACCGATCCTATGAGGGTCTGAGGGATGACCTAAGGCTACTGCTCTCGGGGCCTATGACGCAGGGCTTCTTGACCCTGGTCAATACGACCCGGTCTTTGGACAAGGATCTAAGGAATGTTCAGGCAAAGAGAGACTCTATGGCTAAGAAGACAGAGTTTAAGGTGCCGACTAACACGAAGTCTGGGTATCGTAAGTTCCATAAAGAGGCTAGGACTTCAGGTCCAGCCCCTTATTCCGGTGCTTCAGGGGGCAACTACAAGCCGAACCACGAGCGCATGCTATACTTGTGGGAAGCCAGGACACTTTGCCAGAGACTATTGGAGCGGACGCCCGAAGTCCGAGAGGAAGCCGGGAGCAACCTATGAGGAGAAGGGCAAGGAGGTGGAGTCAACCGCATCCCATTATGCTCTGGCTCAACCTAGAGTCTATAACCTTGGCCAGCAGGAGGCCATCAAGCAAGCAGATGTGGTGACAGGTACAGTTTAAATTTATAGCAAGTAAGCTTTAAACACTTGTTACCTTGCGCATGTTAGCTTATTACTGTTTGTATAGGCTTTGTTTTGATTTGTGATAATCTGGCGAGAGCACTCTTTGATACGGGAGCTTCGCACTCCTTTTTGTCTGAAGGATTTATATCGCGCATCGGAGTACCTTCTTTGATTACAAAGGACAAACTAGGAGTCTGTAGCATAACAATTCGTATTGGGAGTCAGGAGTTCGACTTGAAAGCGTCATTACTGCCCCGGGTGGAGTTCGACGTGATATTTGGTATGGACTGGATCTCGGAGCACCAAGCATATATCGATTGCAATCGCAAGGAGGTCAAGTTGGGAACGGGCCGTGAGATGACATTTGCGGGCTTAAAAGGTTCGAACAAGACTCTGATGTCTGCTCTTTAGGTGGTTAAGGCAGTTCGTGCTGGTGCATAGCTGTTCTTCACTCTAGTGGAGGCTTCAAAGCCTAAGCCTGCTTTGGACAGAATCCCAGTTGTATCCGAATACCCTGATGTGTTCCCTGGCGATCTCCCTGGAGTCCCATCTCAGTTGGAGATAGACTTCACTATTGAGCTAGTGTCAGGTGCCAAACCTGTGTCACGCTCTCCATATCGGCTAGCGCCTAAGGAGATGGCGGAACTGAAGGTTCAACTTCAAGAGTTGTTGGAATAGGGTTATGTGCGTCCAAGTTCGTCGCCTTGGAGTGCACCGGTCCTTTTTGTGAAAAAGAAGGACGAAAGTTTGCGACTCTGTATCGATTATCGAGAGTTGAACAAGTTAACAGAGAAAAATAAGTACCCGATCTCAAGAATTGATGATCTGTTCGATCAATTAGTTGGGTCATCAGTGTACTCAAAATTGGATCTTAAGTCCGGGTATTATCAGTTGACGATAAGGGAAAGTGATATCCCCAAGACAGCTTTTAGCATGAGATACGTGCATTATGAGTTTACGGTCATGCCGTTTGGGCTGACTAATGCGCCTTCAGTGTTCATGGATCTGATGAACAGGACTTTCAGAGAGTAACTAGATCACTTCGTGATCGTCTTCATCGACGATATAATGGTGTACTCGCAAAGTGAGGAGGATCAATTTAAGTATTTGCATTTGGTGTTGGAGACGCTGAGGAGGAACCAACTATACACCAAGTTCTCCAAATGCGAGTTTTGGTTGTCCTCGGTAGCGTTCCTTGGTCACATAGTCAGTGGAGAGGGAATTATGGTGGATCCGACGAAGATTGTTGCTATACGAGAGTGGCCTGTGCTGTCTACTGTAGCAGAAGTCCGGAGTTTTCTGGGGCTTGCCGGCTATTACAGGTACTTCGTGGAGAACTTCTCGTGGATAGCGTTACCCCTCACGACTTTGACGAGGAAAGAGCAGAAGTTTGTTTGGACGCTCGAGTATGCACAAGTTTTCAAAGAGTTGAAAAGTCAGCTGACCACGGCGCCTGTTCTAAGTTCGTCGAGTGGGACCGAAGGCTTTGAGTTCTACATCGATGCTTCGGGCAGTGGATTGGGTTGTATTCTACTACAGCGTGGAAGTGTGATAGCTTATGGCTCGCGTCAGCTGAAGGTGCATAAGAGGAATTATCTGGTCCATTACTTGGAGTTAGTGGCCGTGATACTTGCCCTGAAGCTGTGGAGGCATTACTTGTACGGGGTGAAGGTCAATATTTATACCGACCACAAGAGTTTGAAGTACTTGTTGGATCAGAAGAATCTAAACATGCGACAACGGAGATTGATGGAGTTCCTGGGGGACTACACATTCAAGATTCATTACGTGCCTGGGAAAGGCAATGCAGTTGCGAATACATTGAGCCGCAGGGCCCCAACTCAAGCCAACTGGCTGTCGCTTCATGACGAGCGTTTGCTTCGGGAGTTGGAGGCATTGGAAATCTCTTGTGTTATTAAGAAGTCTAGTGCCGAAGCGCTATTGAACTGGACAGAAGTTCAGTGTGACTTGGCTGATCGGATTCGGCAGGCTCTGGATTTGGATGGCCACATGAAGCAAATCATTGTTGAGGTATTGGATGGGTCAAATTCCCAATTTGATGTCGTGGATGGATTATTATGGAAGGACAGTCGATTGTGCATCCCAAATGTGGGCAAACTGGGGGTGGAATTGATGTACGAGGCTCATCATACCAAGTACTCGATTCACCCGAGGAACACAAAGATGTACTATGATATGAAGAAATTGTTCTGGTGGCCAGGACTTAAGAAGGATGTGGCACTCTATGTGGCGAAGTGTCAAACATGCGCCTTAGTGAAGACGGAGTGCCAGAAGCCTGGAGGATTCTTGAAGTCCTTGCCTATTCCGGAGTGGAAGTTCGACGATATTACAATGGACTTTGTGCATAGTTTGCCAAGGTCGCAGAAGGGAAACTATGCCATCTGGGTGATTGTAGATCATTTGACGAAAGTGTCGTACTTAATTCCACATAGGAAGGAAGATTTTGTGGAAAAATTGGAAAAATTGTATGTGGATAATATTGTGCGGCTTCATGGTGTGCCACACAGCATCATGAGTGACCGAGATGGGCGGTTCACGTCCAATGATTGGAGGTTGGTGCAACAGGTGTTGGGAACAAAGCTGAGTTTTAGCATGACCTTTCATCCGCAGACGGATGGTCAGACCGAGAGATTCAACAGGACAATGGAAGACATGCTTTGCATGTGCATCTTGGATTTCGGGAAGCAGTGGGAAGATCACCTGTACTTGGTGGAATTTGCGTACAACAATAACTACCAAGCGAGCATTCAAATGTCGCCCTTCGAGGCTCTTTATGGTAGGAAATGTCGCACGCCGTTGTCTTGGTTGGAAATTGGTGAGTCGAAGCTATACAAACGGCAAGAAGTGGAAGATGCAACCTTGTTGGTACGAACCATTTGAGAAAGATTGCTAATCGCTCAGGACCGGCAAGCTAAGTACTATAACACATCGCATAAGAACGTGGAGTTCGCCGTTGGCGACTGGGTGTACTTGAAGATTAAGCCGTTCAAGCTTGTCTCACGGGTACGACGCTTGAAGAAGCTAAGCCCGATGTACCTTGGACCGTTTGAGGTTCTGGAGCGGATTGGCGAAACAGCTTATCGATTAAAGCTATCGGCGGAACTGGGCGGTCTACACGACATATTCCACATATCGGTGCTGCGGAAGGCGGTGCAAGAGCCTTCACAAGTGATTGTAGTCAATCAAGTACCGGTTGATAATGGGTTGACGACGAAGGTCAAGCCCGTTCGTATTGAGGACTCGAAAGTCAAGCGACTGCATAACAAAGACATCAGGATGGTCAAGGTCCGTTGGGACAACTGCGGTCGGGAGGAGCTCTCGTAGAAGCGAGAGCAGACTATGCTTGAGGAGTACCCGAAGTTATTCCACTCAGGTACCGTTTAAGTTTTGTATATCTTTTCCTTTCTGTAATTTCGGGGCAAAATTCTTTTATGAGGGAGAGAGCTGTAACATCCCGAAACTCAAAAGAGGGATGGGTAGCGTTTTGAGCCAAGTTTGGGATTTGGGAGGTGTCACACGGCCTGAGACACAAGCATGTCCCAGGGCCGTGTCATGCTCGGGTTCGACGATCTGGCTATGTGGTCGATGAAATTGCAGTCGACGATCGTCGAGACAACGAAGACGGCCTGAGATACGGGCGTGTCCCAGGCCGTGTCCTGCTAGGGTAGTTAGTCGAGCTGTGTTGGGATAGGAACACGACCTCGAGCCCAGGCATGTTTGGGTTTGACACGGGCGTGTCAAATGTGATACGGGCGTGTTAAATACCTGTGTTATCTTTAGGTTGTGTCTATTCCTGTGTCGATGGAGGAACACGCCCAGCAACACAGGCGTGTACTGAATGACACGGGCATGTTAGGTGCGACACAGTCATGTCGAATGCTTGTGTCCTGGTCTGGACTCGACGGTTTCGGCGTCGATTGAGGCACACGGCCTTGGACACAGGCGTGTCACAAGCCGTTTTTGGCCCAGGAATCTGATTTTAAGTGCGAATCGTGGCCGTCCGTTTCCTTCTTTTGGGATCTAATGGCCCAGGGCTGTTCTTGTTGGGTTATACCCGGGAATAGGGTTAGAAACCCTCATTCCTTTTGGTTTTTCTCTTTCTAAGAGCTCTAGAGAGAGGGGAGAGCAAGGAAGAAGAAGGAGGAGAGATACGGCCGTTGGTGGAGCTTCGGAGCCCCAAATTGCAAGCCGAGTTCGGATCTACGGAGTCGAGGCCGTTGCGGTGCTTTTCATCCGTATAGATTTTCATGGCGCCAAAGAGAAATGGTAGGGTAATGATTCTCATCTTGGACATGTGAAGTCCTCTTTCCCTTTTGCATATGAAGCTCGCTCTCGCGAGTTTGCGGTGAGTGTGAGGTTTTCCTTCGGGTAGACATGAATAGTCCCCATTGTTTTGCATGTAGAGTGCGTAATCGAGAAACAGACATATGCATGGTGTGTGAAGCCTACCTGGACAAGTTAGTCTGGATTGGTGATGTTGCATTGCATGAATGGTCGGAGAAGACTCCGCGCCGATGGTTGTTTTTCAGGTTTTCTACGCAGTAGATTGCAACAGTGAACCTTGGGGACTAACTCAGAGGTGCACCCGAAAAACTGGGCAGATGCGTGATTCTGCCAACATTGTGGCCTGGGAGCCAACTTGCACATAACTGGGTTATGTAAAGTATGTGATTGGATTGGGACTCTGGGAAGCTTGACCTGCACAGACGACTTAAATTGAAGTTATGGTGTGAGCAACGAGTTAGGCGGAACCGTACCCGCTCTGTGTCGTTCGGTTAGAGAGACCTAAGGTACGTGGTACTCGCCGTCGGCATAGATGGAGGGTCTTGGGTTTAGGCCAGAAAGACCATAACGCTCATGAGATTTGCCGTCCAAGGGGCGGTGGTGAGACCACAGATTTTGACCGGGTTCACCGAGAATGTGCCCAGAGAGCATGGGGCGTGTGGCCGTGCGAGCCTACGCCTATGATGATATGTAATCTCACTACTGTTAAGCTATGATAATAAAGTGCAGGGAAGGAGCATCGCTGCCCCACGTTTAGGGGCGAGGTTGTTATAATTTGGTCAACTTTAGCTGACCGTTGCTTTTGTTTGCCACCGCTTCGGTGGATTGTTGCTTGCAGGTGCTGCGGAGCCTAGTGGAAAATAGCGGGCAAAAGCCCTTGTTGCTAAGTCGGCCCTCGAAGGCCTAATTTTGAATGTTTACTTTTATTCTCACGTGTGACCAGCCTGTGTGCCAAGGTTTGGAAGACACTTTTATTTGAGTAAACTCTTGCACGACCATAAGGCCAAGTACTTGTGTATTTGTATGTTCATTCCTTCTGGGTTGTTGTAGTGGACATTCATGATGTGGCTGGGTTCTTAATTTTGTAACTTTTAAATTGCTTCTGCTAGAATGCACTATGTGTAGGACATTAATTATTGGAAGGATGGTTCCATTGCATAACCCTCTGGTCTGTCTGTGGTATATGACGTCGGGCCTCGGCTGGACCTACTACTATATGTTATGCGACAGATAGGGGGTGTTACAACATGAGATTGGATAAAATTAGTAATGAATCTATCGGGGATAAGACAAGAGCAGTACCAATTGCAGAGAAGTTGCGAGAAGCTCGTCTAAGATGGTTTGGACGTACAAAGAAAACCATTAGAGGAAAATGTTATGCGTTGTTAGAGTCTAATCATTAGGCATGTTAAACGACGGAGGGGTAGACCAGTAAAGACTTGAAATGAAACTATAAGGAAAGACATGATGTACTTAGGCATTAGTGAGGGTTAGACCTGAAATACTCTAGGGGGGGTGAATAGAGTATCTTGAAACTTTAAATCTTTTTGCTGTAAATAATATAAAATCAGTCCTAAGTTAAATTAATCTATCACATGAACTGTAGAAATTAAACTAGCTATCATATGCACAACAATCCTAACTATCACAGGCACAACAAGAACAAAAGAAAAAGATGGAAACCAGACAACACAAGAATTTTATAGTGGTTCCACAACCAGGGTACATCCACTCTTCTACCACCCTAGTAGGAATCCACTGGCAGGTTTTGATCAGGTGCCTGCCACCAATGAGCTTTTGATCAGGTGCTCAAAAAATAATCCCAAGTCTTTTGATCAGGTGACTTGCAAACAGGAATAACTTTTGAAGGGAGTTAAAAAAACCCTTTTTACAGTGGGGGGGTGAGAGACTGATGTTGTCTTTTCTTTCTCAAATGCAACTGAGAAAACTTAGTGGATCTTTGATGTCAACAAAGCTCCCCCTGAGATATTGATTTGTTTAGGAAGGTTGGAGCTTTGCTACAGGGTGAGTAGGTCTTCAATCTTTTGCTTTGACCAGAAGAGCTTCAGGAACTTCTTGACTGATGTAGTTTTGTTGTCCTTGAAGAATCCTGGGATGAAGAAAAAAGAAGACTCTTGATTTTTGAATGGCTGTTCTTCTTATTCCTCAGCTTGCTATGATTTCTCTGGTCTGGTCTAGGGCTTCTTGTTTCTTGACTGTGTTATTGTATTTTGTGTCTTAGTATCTTAGTATCTCTTATCGAGAAGGAAAAAGAAAAATCATTTTATATTTCCTGTGTAATCTTCCTTCTGAATTTTTGAATTCCTTTGAGCATTGATTATTAACGGCCTTGAGAATGTCTGCATTGATTGATTTCCCCAACTGTCCCATTGAAAAACAACAAGTTATAATCATGATGAAGGTCATAATCAATGCTTCTTCTAACGGTAATATTCAGTGAATATTAAGCATAGATTACTCAGGAATTACTGCAATAAATTAAGGACAGAAGGAGGAAAAGTCCATATCTGGATCTGCACAACAATCGTCGAGTAAAGAACAGAATTCGTCGACCTGGGTACAGAGTTCGTCGAGCTGAGAAGTTATGTTCGTCGACTAGATAATAGTTGTTCGTCTAGCTGAGTTCCAAGATCATCGACCTGAGAACTGCTAACTGCTTTCTCAAGAATCTTGCTAATTCTGTGCATCAAGATCGTCGAGCTCAGATTCTAAGTTCGTTGACTAGTGTTCAGAGAAATGATTCTTAGACTTTAGAATGTTGAAGTGGAGTATCCAGAAATCGTCGACCTGAGAACTGCTAACTGTTACTTGATAAAACTTGTCAAGACTGTAGTCTAAGTTCGTCAAGCTAAGAAATTGAATTCGTCGACTGGAGTTCAGAGAAATGATTCTGGAATTGGAATATTGAAGTAGAGTATCCAGAGATCATCGACCTGAGAACTAAGTTCGTCGAGCTCAGCTCAGAGAATTTTCTCTGAGTTCGTTGAGCTGAGCACGACTTTCATCGAGCTGAGTTCAACGAACGTCGAACTCATTTTCCCGAGTCTTTGAAATTTCCTTAAGTCTTGAGTCTTCTGCAGTCTGTTGATGGTTGGTCCATGCAATGTTGACTCTAAGGACATGACCTAGACTCTAGGACACAAACATGACCCTGATTATACATGTTGGGTCAAACATCCTAGTTTAGCGAACATAGCCCAAATCCAACTATGGATCCAACAATCTCCCCCTATTTGGGTGAGGTCACTAATTACAAACTCAAAAATAATAACAAAGCAAGAAAAATATATCTAGCAGGAAATTTTAAAATGTGCAGCAGATATATATATGTACAGTAAGCTTTGTATCAAGAGATAGATAAGCAGTTTTTAGGATAACAGAAAAACTAAAACAGTTCAAAATGTATTTCTTCTTCTTTTGCTCCTTGTGCTTCTCCTCTTTACCTTTTTCACCAGGCTAAGAAAACTTTATCTCCCTGTTTGGGTTGCATTGTCATATCAGCATCTCCAATGATATTAAGGGAGGTAGCCCTTGACATTACAGCTTTTGGATGCAATTTCATATAATCATCAACATTAAAGAATTTGTTAGCTTTATCAAACCTGTTGAGTTCTTCCTTCCTGTATTTGGACATTGTAGTGTATTCAGAAGGATTCTTTCCTTCAGCTTTTGCTTTGTTGATTATGGATAGGCCAACCAATTCTTGGAATCTGGCCATCCTTGCAGTTGAAGCTGTTTCTAGATCTTCAAAGGGTACAGGAGGAGATGCTGGTCTCTTTGGGCTTTCAGCTTTCTGATGTTCAATAATTTGTTGATGTTGTTGTTGTTGTAGTTTCCTGCCTAATCAATACTGCCTATGTTGGCTGCTTCCAGAAGAGGAGTAGGACCTACCCTGATGTCTTTGATATGTTTGATATTGGGTAGTCCTCTAAGATGAAGAAACTGAAGCACCAGCAGCAGGTGGAGGAGGAGGAGGAGGGTCCTTTCTATATATCTGAGGAGGAGGTGAGTACTTTTTGCTTTTCTTTCTCTCCTTCTGCTGGTTCTTGGACAACCACATCCATGCTGGCATGCCCTTGTATGGTGTGCTTTTCTGAAGTATGTAATAGGGAATATCACTTGTTGGATTGGGTTTTGGGGTAGGAGGTGGAGGAGCTTTCCTTTTCTTGGAGACTTTCTTCTTGGGCTCAACATCAGAATATTCTTCCTCATCTTCATCATCAGAAGAGTCTTGAGGAGTATTATATAAAGCATTTATTTCTTTCAGAGCCTCTGTAGATATCAAGGGTTTATCTGGCTGGGAAGGAGCTTGAGGTAAAGATGGAGCTGGTGCAGGAGAGCTATACATATCAGTGCTTTCAGCAACTGATTTATTATCTACTTCTATGTCTGTCATTATTAGCTCATCTAAATCTGGCATGGGAGAGTCATCCATAATAAAAGTGGGAGCAGAAATGTCTCTGGTAAGGGATGCAATAATGAGGGGAGCAGATTTTGGTGGAGATGAAATAACAGGGACTTCTGTAGTGGCAAAACTAGCCTTGAGTTGCATGACAACCTTGGTGCTTATTGGGGAGGTATATGGGACTATAGCCATGGATGGCTTTATGCTGTCTGCTTGCAGAGAGTTCAAATGAACTGTATCAAAAAATGCTTAATAAATTCAAAAGATCAACTATGGGATTTATAATATAATCACCAGTAGTGTTTATTGCAGCCAAAACAGGCTCATCCAAATTTATTTCAGCCAAAACAGGCTCATCCAAATCCATGTCAGATTCAATGAAATTAATGAAATCAGATAATTCATCATCAGTATCTGCTGCTGCTTCTTCTACTGCATCTGCTGCTGCTTCTTCTGCTGCATCTGCTACTGCTTCTCCTGTTGTTGCTGTTGCTACTTTTACTGCTGCGGCTACTTCTACTGCTGTTGCTGCTACTACTTCTTCATAGAGTATCTCACCCTGCCTGGTTTCAGTGGATACTGGAGCCAGGCCCCTGACTGAAGATGGAGGAGTAGAGAGAACAGAGATTTGATCAGCAAGAGAAGAGATGGAAGAAGCAAGAGGTGAAATAGCCTCTGCTATAAGGGTTTTGAGAAGGGGAGTGAGAAGTGCTACAAGAGGTGGAATGATAGAGGGGTCCAGTGGCAGGAATGCATAAGGTGTCTCAGTGGAGACAAAAGGAGGGATGGAAGATGATGGTGGAGGAGGAGGAGGTAGAGAATCTTGCATTGGTTCATCTTGAGGAGAAGGAGTATGAATGGGGGATGTAAGCAGATTGAATGAGAGTAGGGAGGACAGTTTGGAAAGGGAAATGTCATCCAAATGTGGTGGTAGGGGAGATGAGGGTGGTGATGGAATTGGTGTACCATGTGGTGATGGAATTGGTATACAATGTGGTGATGGAATTGGTGTACCATGGGGTAATGGAATTGGTGTACCATGGGGTGATGGAATTGGTGTACCATGGGGGATAAGGTATGAAAGTGAATATGAGTTTGTGAGGGATGTATTGGAGAGGATGGAAGTGTAGGAGTGGGAATTGCGGGTTGAATTGTGGAGAGGAGTTGGTGTACCATCTAAGGATGAGTTTGGATGGCTGGAGGTGATGGAGGAGAAGATGGAGCTTCTGCAGCAGGGTGGGGAGTGGCCAAACCAGCCCTTATACTCTCAGAAGGCTTGGTGTAAGAGGAAGAAGCCTTGGATGGCTTGGTGATGATCCTCTCCCACTTGCCAAAGAGGGCACAGGTGGGCCTCTTGGAGGCATTTATGAATATGGTCGGGGTGACCAGGGATTTAGCAGCCTTTTCCTTAAGGAAGATTCCTAGAATCCTTCCAAAGCAAACCTCCTTTTTAGTGTTCTTTTTCTTAATGAGTTCCAACATAATTTAAGCCCAGTTCACTTGCTTCTTATTCACCACTGCACACATCACTAGGAATTGATTTCTGGTGATGTAATCGTGGACTGTATGCTTACCCAGCAGTACTTTCCCCATAACATCTGCTAGAAATTTATACTCATCAGATAGATGTTTCTTCAACAATTTATTGGGGTTGCTCCAGAATAACCCTTCTTATTCAGCATTTCATTAAATTCCTCACTATCAATTTCTAGTTCCTCTTCACCATTTACTAATCCAAAAATATCTGTTAAAACGACGGGGGTAAGAGAGACTACATTACCCGATATAGTTCCTATCATGGTGTCTTTATCTGTTGTGGAGGAGGTGTACACCCATTCCCTGATTTCTGCTCTGGCGAGCTTGATCCTGGTGGTCATCAAAATTTTCAACTGTTGTTCTTCAAGCAGTTTCAGAATATTCAGGAAGATGGGATCTGAGTGTTGAAATGACTCAAAATCTACATCAAAGCCAGTATCAAATTTCATTGCCGCAAGACTGCCTGTTGGAATCGCCATAGTTTTCTTGCAAAAGAGAAACAGAGATCAAGTGCTATGGAATTGAAAGTGCGGAATGTAGGTCGAAGAAAAACCTAGGTATAAGATTTTCCAGAATATGAATCGACAAACTCCGTTCCACGAAAAATAAAAGAATTCTTCGATCTGAGGTCGACGAAAGATTTTGTAGTTAAATAATTCGTCGAGCTCAGTCTGAAGATTTGAGAACATTTCGTCGAGCTCCATTCGACGAACGTTTTTTGAAGCAGATTCGTCGATCTCCGTTAGACGAAAAGAACTTCTCTCACAGAGAGTTCGTCGATCTCCGTTCGACGAATATCTCTAGAACTTTTCTTCTGTTCGTCGATCTCCGTTCGACAAACTTTGAAAAATTCGTTGACTGCAGACAGACATTAAACTAAAGCTTCTTCATTGATCATTCCAAGCTGATTTATAAAGAATAAGTGATTTCTTTCATCCAAGGGTTTGGTGAAATATCTGCTCTTTGTAAATAAGTATAGATATAAACAAGTTTAATTTTGTTTTTGTCTACACACTCTCTAATGAAATGATATCTAATGTCTATATGCTTAGTCCTACTGTGATGGACTAGATTTTGTGCTATTGATATAATACTTGTGTTATCACATAAGAGAGTTAAATTATTTAAGTTGAACCCATAATCCAGGAGTTGATTATGAATCCACAGTATCTGGGAACATCAACTGTCATTTGCAATGTATTATACTTCAACAGTTGATGTAGACACATATGACTGTTTCTTGCAGAACCAAGACACTAATCTCATACCAAGGAACTGGCAAGTCCCTGAGGTACTTTTTCTATCTACCCTGCATCCAGCAAAGTCAACATCTGAGTATCCAATTAACTCAAATTCTGACTCTGTAGGATACCAGAGTCCTAGACTAGGACAAATCTTTATATATCTCAAAATTCTTTTTAGGAAAACTAGGTGAGATTCTTTAGGGTTCAATTGGAACCTAACACAAAGACAAGTAGCAAACATTATGTCAGGTCTACTAGCTGTAAGGTATAGTAGGGACCCAGTAATGCCCTTATATAATTTCTGATCAACAGGTTTCTCATGTTCATCAGAGTCTATTACAACATTAGTGGCCATGAGTGTTTTCTTAGCTGAGGCATCAACCATCCCAAACTTTTTAATAAGCTCTTTAGCATATTTAGCCTGGCAGATGACGATGTCATCAGGGAGCTGCTTCACTTGGAGACCAAGGAAGTAGGAGAGCTCACCCATGCTACTCATTTCAAACTTTGAATGCATGAGGTTAGAGACCCTCTTACATAGTTTGGAATCAGTAGATCCAAATATAATGTCATTCACATAAATTTGTACTAACAAAGTTTCATCCTTATGGTGCATAGTGAATAATATTTTATCTATAATGCCTCTAGTGAATTTATGCTCTATCAGAAAGCTAGCTAAGGTCTCATACCAAGCTCTTAGAGCTTGCTTTAAACCATAAAGAGCTTTATGCAGTCTAAAAACATATGAAGGATGGGTTGGAGAGATAATACCTGGAGGTTGTTCAACATAAACCTCTTCTTTAAGTACTCTATTTAGAAATGCACTCTTCACAACCATCTGATAGACCTCGAACTTCTTGTAGGCAGCATAAGCAAGGAAAATTTTTATTGCTTCTAATCTTGTAACTGGTGCAAAGGTTTGGTCATAGTCTCTTACTTCTTATTGCCTATAACCTTGAGCAACAAGCCTAGCCTTGTTTCTCACAATTACACCTTGGGCATCTAGCCTATTTCCATATAGTCATTTAGTTCCAATGACTGGGTAGTCTTTGGGTCTTGGAACTAAATCACAGACTCTGTATCTCTCAAATTGGTTGAGTTCCTCTTGCATTGCAATGATCCAGTGGGGATCTTGCTCAGCATCTGCTATGGATTGAGGCTCAACTTGAGAGAGAAAACAGACATGCATCACATCTTGGTTGAGTTGATGCCTTGTCTGTATACCTACTGTTATGTCTCCAATCACTTGAGATCTAGGGTGATCCCTTAATGTGACAAGATCAGTGGGTGAAGTTGGTTCAGCAACAACATTTTGATTTAATTCCTTTTGTGGAATAATATCTGCTGTTGAAGGAATTTCAACTTCTTCCATAAGTTCTTCTTCATTGTCTTCTTCAGCTTGTGGAGTAGGAGGTGATATAACCTCTTGTGGAAGGTTCAACTCACCCATTTTTCACACAAATGAGGTACCTGCAAGAAGCTATTGGTAGAAATTTCTTTCTCCTTATAAGATATGTTAGGCTCATCAAAAGTTACATGAATTGATTCCTCAATTTTTAAAGAAGATTTATTGAATACCATATAAGCTTTGCTTACTTGGAAATATCTTAGAAAAATCCCTTTTCAGCCTTAGCTTCAAACTTTCTAATATATTTCTTATTATTATTATTCATTTAACATATGCAGCCAAATACTTTAAAATAGGTGATTTTAGGTTTATTCCCTTTAAGCAATTCATAGGGAGTCTTATTCTTTAGTTTATGTATCAAACTCCTATTTAGCACATAGTTTGCTATGCTTACAGCCTTTGCCCAAAAGGATAGGGGCATGTAAGCATCTGCAAGTAATGTGCCTGCAGCTTGAATTAAGGTTCTATTCTTCCTTTCAGCTATCCCATTTTGTTGAGGAGTTCTAGGAGCTGAGAAGCATTGCCTGATACCTTCCTTCTCACAGAACTCATGCATAAGAGGAGACTCAAACTCTGTACCATGATCATTTCTGATCAATGCAATATGAGTAGAGTACTAAATCTGTATGGTCCTGAGAAAATCTGTTAGAACTTTGAATGTATCTGACTTAGATCTCAAAAAGAACACCCAAGTGAATCTTGAGAAGTCATCTACAATAACTAGGGTATAAGATTTGCCTCCTAGGCTTTGTACAGCAATAGGTCCAAAGAGGTCCATGTGTAGCAAGCATAAAGTACTAGGTGAATCACTCTTATTAATTGATTTAAAACTAGATTTAGTTTGCTTGCCTAGTTGACAAACCCTGCAGAGGACTTCCTTCTTATAGGGACCAGAAGGCAAACTCCTCACAAGGTTGTCTTTAGATAGCCTATTAATATTTTTCATATTAACATGTCCTAGCCTTTTATGCCAAAGATCATTTTGATTGCAAATAATATTAAGCAAACAAATATCTGAAGGTGCAGAATGAAAATCTACTATGTATATGTTACCTTGTCTATTTCCAATTAAAATAATTTATTTTTCTTTATTAGAAATAATACAGGAGGTTGAGTTAAAGTGTACCTGATAACCTTCATCACATAATAAGCTTATAGATATGAGGTTATGCTTGAGTCCACTTACATATGTCACTTTCTTAAAAGTGACTGCTCCAATTATTACTTCTCCAAAACCTTCTGAATGGCCCCAATTAGAATCACCAAAGATAACCTTTAGTCCCAGCTTGGACTTATAGTTGTTTAGGTTGTCCTTGCTGCTAGTCATATGCTTGGAGCATCCAATGTCCAGATACCATTTTTGATTAACAGCTGGACAACTCTTTACCTAAAAAGTAAATAATTAGTTATTCTTGACCCAGGTTACCTTGAGTCCTTTGTTTTGCTGATAAGAAAAGCTAGATATCACAGAAAATTCAGGTTATGATATATAGCCTAAGGGGTGGTATCTTCTATGTGGAATTATCTAATCAGCAAATGGATTAAAAAGTTTCCTGGTTTGCTTAGAGTTGTTATTATAGTTATGAGTTTTACTAAGTATGACTGGGGTCGACGAAAAGTTGTGAGTTCGTCGACCAGAGTTCGACGAAATGGGATGAGATCGTCGATCTCTACTCAGAGAATGACCATATTCATTCTATGTGCCCCAAGTTCGTCGATCTCTGCTCGACGAACCATACATAGTTCATCGATCACAGTAAGATGAATAATTATTATATAGGTTTACGTTCAGAGTTCGTCGAGTTGAGTTCGACGAACTGGCCGTATTTCGTCAATCTGAGTTCGACAAAATCTGCTGAACATTATTCCAGTTATAATTTTTCTTATTCTTCTTCTTTTCTTATTTTTTTATGTAACTTCAGTTTGATTTGGGTTGTTATTATCTACCTTTTCTTTACCCTTTTCAAACATAAATTTTATTGGTGTTGATAATATGTTTTTCTTGAGTATGAGGGGTAAACTTGATGATGCACCCAAGTCCAGTTTGCCATTTAGTCTAGCATTGACTATTCTTGTGATGTCCCTCAGCTTAAGGCTTCTCCCATTGAGAGATTCCTCAAGTTGTTTGGCCTCACATAGCTGTGTTTTTAGAGAGATAATTTGTTCATTGGCTTGACTAATTTCATATTTTAACTTGATGTTTTCAGAAATTATATCTTCCTGATTAGATAATTTTTCCCTAAGTGTTTTGTTTTCATTTTCAGAGTTTATTAAATCAATGCACATAGTCTTGAATTTAATTTTGATACTATCAGAATTATAATCAAAAGATGATAATACCTGATTAGCTTCAAATTCTGAAGCTCCTTCATTGTCAGATTCTTCTTCATCATCTGATTGACTTCTGGAGGCATTGATGGCCATGAGGCAGACTTCCTTGGCCCTTGCCTCTTCTTCCTCTTCACTAGAACTGGAAGATGTGGTTTCATCTTCAGTGTCACTCCAATTTTCAGCTACAAAGCCCTTTTCCTTCTTTTTGTAGTTGCTGGAGGAAGGCCTTGAGCTTTGATGTCTTCTTGAGTCCTACTCTCTTCTCTTTCTTTCTTTTGATTTTTTGGACACTCTGAGATAAAGTGTTCAGGTTTCCTCCAGCCAAAGCACACTACTTCTTTACTAGGAGTTTTATCATACCTTGGATTATCATCCTGTCTGGATAATCTTCTTCAGAAATCCTTTCTTGCAATTTTGTAAATATTTTGGCAAGGAGACTCATTAATTCTACATTTACTGTTGAAGGAATTTCAGTCTCTTCAGCAGCCTTGAATGCCAGGTTGTGCTCTTTTCTTGTTGGAGGAGTCCTTTGTTCAGCTGCTTCCCTGGACTTTATTAGCTGTTCATAGGATTTGAGTTTTCCTAATAGAGATTCTGTGGAAATCTCATTTAAGCTCCTGGCCTCCTTGATAGGCCAGATCCTTGAATCCCATGAGCTTATGAAGCACATGAGAATTTTATCATTCACCTCAGTGAGGGTGATGTCCTTATCCAAGATCTTCAACTCATTGCTTATTAAGCTTAATCTATTGTACATGTCTGCAACAGATTCTACTTCCTCCTTCTTGAAGTTCTCATACAAGGATATGAGATTTGATCTTCTATCTTTTCTTTCATCAGCAGAGCCAACCACCATTTGGTTGAGAGAATCCCAAATGGCCTTGGCTGAAGTGCATTCAACCACCTTCTAGAAAATATCATCAGACATTGTTTGAGCCAGAATGTTCATGGCTTTAACATCAACAATCTTGGCTTTCTTTTGATCATCAGTCCACTCAGGTGGTGGAACTGCCTAAGTGCTGGAAGTTGATGTGGATGTAGCTGGTTGAGGAGGACCTGTCAAGATGGAGTTGTAGATGCCCTCATCAATAGAATTCATATAAAGTTTTATTCTTGCCTTCCAGATGACAAACTTGTTTAAGTTGCATACTGGAGGTCTAGTGCTTGCATAATCTTTATTCTGTGCCATGCTGTGAATATAATCCTAATAAAAATAAAAGAAATCAGATCTAACAAAGGATCTTTTGGTTCAATGGTTAGCTTGTACAACCAAAGGAACCTGCTCTGATACAAATCGAAAGTGAGGGTTAGACCTGAAATACTCTAGAGGGGGGGGGGGGGGGGGGGGTGGGTTAATAGAGTATCTTGAAACTTTAAATCTTTTTATTGTAAATTAATAAAATCAGTCCTAAGTTAATTAATCTATCACAGGCACTACAGAAATAAACTAACTATCATATGCACAACAATCCACACTACACGGACACAACAAGAATAAAAGAAAAAGATGACAACCAGACAACACAAGAA